>JBBMOL010000006.1:5724841-6255755 GCA_037954665.1 Laguncularia racemosa
TACTATTA
This sequence comes from Laguncularia racemosa, assembly GCA_037954665.1. NCBI lineage: Eukaryota > Viridiplantae > Streptophyta > Magnoliopsida > Myrtales > Combretaceae > Laguncularia > Laguncularia racemosa. The sequence continues at coordinate 5,724,850 of JBBMOL010000006.1, forward strand.
TGTAATTATTTGCCCTACCCTTCCCTCAAAAGGGAAAAACGGACACTCTTTAAATTATAAAAAAAACTCTATCTATCCATTTTCTCAAAAGGAAAAACGAATTAAACTTTTAAAAGAGAAAATTACACTTTTTTTTCTTTTTTCTAATTAACATTTCTCGATGTATTTTGACTACCATCACCATTAAGAATTATTAATCTTTTTTTTTTTCTTTTCACTTTTGAATATTGAGAGCGTTACCCCTAGGGTTCAAATTGTTGATGTTTGAGAATTTTAGTCCATAAAATTGGATCTTTAAATTAAGGCCATTCTAGGGAAAGAGAGTCCTCAAAAGAGTTTGGGTTGTGTGGAAGGGTGACAAAGCTATATGGTTGAACAATCTCTAACCAAATGAAGCATTTGATTTTCTTTCCCTATACTTTTCACTTGTCTTAAGTATTATTGTCTTTAGTAATACTCTTACATGTCGATTTCTTTCTCCTTAGAAATTTATAAGAGACAATACATTGGTTAATCAATAATATTTTTATTAAAATGAAGATATTCAATTGAAAGTCAGAGGTTTTTAATTTTTGAAATGAAAACCATCTTTCTAATTTTTTTTAATATTTCAATGCAGAAAAAAAAAGAACCAAAAAAAAAAAAAAAACTTGTCATTATTCTCACAAACCATTATTGTTGCTTCCTCTCCCTCCAAAGTACAACACATGCTTAGCACTACCACTGTAATATTTACGAAATATATCTGGATTTCGTTTGATGAAGAACGAGGATTTTCAATGTTGTAACTCAATTTTATGATACTAAATATCGTGAGAAAAAAAAAAAAAAATTAACCCTATTGAGATTAGTTCAAGGGCTTATCGATTGAATTATTATCTTATAGTATTTTTCTATAAATCAATTGAATCAAATTTAATTCAAAGACGTGGATACCCTAAACGCATTTTGGAAGATGAAGAATTTTCATCCACAATTTGGATGGAAGGCTGGGAGCCTTTCACATTCCGTCTAATTTAATGGATATAGTTTTTGACTTTTTGAGTAGGTCATATGTTACAACTAATTGAATCTGGATTCTTAGTACCTTCAAAAAAAAAAAAAAAAAGATGAGGTTCTTAATTGAGAACCAATCCTCTATCAAGGACTTTTTTTTTTTCTCCATTTTCTAATAGATTTGTGAGACAATTAAAAAACGAAGCAACTTGCTTTGCGTTGCTATGTAATTTTTTTTTTTAAATTCATATATGTATATATTTTATAGTACCCATAAAATATTATTAATCTAAAATATGTTTGTGAAGCCAAAAGAGGGCCATTCTTAAACATCAAACAAAAAGGGGTTTGGAGGGATTGCATGTAAAATTAAATAATTAGATTTTTAATTGATTTATTGAAGTATAAAAAAAAATAGGATTTATAAGTAATTTTATTTTCTTAAATGCACTCGTTTCTTCTTCAAGCGCATATACATTGATATAATTATTTCAAGATGTTTGATTACAACTTATGATAACCGATAATTAGTATTCTATTAACAAATACTTGCGTGGTATTATTTCATTGATCGTAAAAGGAATAAAAAGTTTTCACATTTTTTAGAATCGATTGCATGCTTGATCACGAATTGGTGCATCAAGGAATCATAATTTTCTTGGCTTCACCTCGGAGTGCTACGCACAGCTGTTGGTGTTTCTTTAACTATTTACAGCTTGGAAAGCAAAAGGAAAAGAAGGTTAAAAGCAAAGGAAAGCTAGAAAATCCATTCCTCATCTGCGCTTGCGCATGGGTAACTTTTTTCGACAAATGGAGTCTCACTTTTTTCAAGGAAAACAAAATAAATAAATAAATAAATAAATAAGGCGAATTTATCAAAGATTATTTATAAATTTCATTGTTTGATAAGTTCTAAGAAGAAAATTGATGTCTTTGATTCATGGAAAACTGTCGAAACCATCACACGTGATGCATCTATAAAAAAGAACTATTAAGAGATACAACTTTTGATACCAATCATGGATTTCAGTCTTTTTTTTTTTTTAATTTTCTTATGTTCCATCCGCACCATCAATTTAATGGCAAATGATTAAATGGGCGTCAAATTCAACTTTATTCATGGTATTGGAATTAATGCTATAATTTAACTGAACTCTTCTATAGCAAATTAAAGGAGCATGCATCCCTAATGTGTAGGCTTTAAAATAAAGATTCACATAAAATATTATTTGTAAATGTTTAGGTCCGATTGAAGTGATTATGTGTGTGAAATGTAAGTTTTACATTTTATGTAGTCTCGTAATATTGTTGTAGAACTAATATATTGAGATGACTTGAAAAAAGAAGTTAAGGGTCAAGAACAATCGAATGCTAAAGTAACATATTGTACATGAGGGTTCCAATTAGAGTAATTATATGAATATCATACGAGTATTATGTTATGTGTGGTTTTAGAGAAGTAATGTGAAAATAACACGTAATGAAATGATTTAGAGAAAATGATAAGAAAAAAGAACAAACAATTTAGAAAGTTTAATGAAACTTCGAATGTCAACCTTACAATTATTGAGCAATTAAACTTATTTTTTACTTGAAAGCATATTTAATTTTAGAGAGCAAAGGTTTTAATAAGATAATGGTTCATCACACATAGACAATCAGAGTATTGATATTAAGAGTTTGTGTTTATTAATGACTTTTATAGGTAAGTAATAATGGAAGGTAATAGCAATAGCTAGTGGCTAATGGTGATGGTTATCAGCAATCATTGAAATCTTTATTGATAAAAGGATTTCCTTCATTTAAAAATATAATTCATTTTTTTTCTTTATTTTCTATTGATATTTTTAGTGATAATAAACTGCTACAACTAGTAGTTAGCTACCATCTTTATCTCTCATCACTAACCACTTGACATAAACCACAATTATTTATATGATTCTTATTTTGTTCAGAAAAGTTTGAGCAACTTTTCAATCCTTAAGGGTTAAGTAAAAAAAAAAAAACATTATGCCTAAATAGAAAAATACATAAAATTTTGATTTTGATGCATTTTATTCTTGATACAATTTAAAGTTATAATAATTTGAACTTCAATTTCTAGAACTTTTTTTTCCCTTAGTTACTTATAATTATATCTGTTCAATGACGATTGGTCTTCGTGATTTATTATTATTATTATTATTATTATTATTAGTTGGGTCTTTTAGCTTTTCTACCAAGTACATGTTTACAAGGAACAGAGGGAAGGAATCCAACCTAAAGAATGTTTCTTGTTTCTCATATCAATTTCATGTTAACAGATACCAAAGCTGCATATTGAATTTGAAAGTTTATCAAGATTAAACATAAATCATGCCAATGGCAAATACTTATGTCCCGTTTACTTAAACGTAATAACTATTTCATTACGGATCTATTATGTATGAAATACTTATTACGTTGTTTACTTCGCAAAATTACAATTCATAAAATCAGGGAATCACTATTCCCTACCCAAACACCTGTAATAGCAATTCAATTTATTTATTTTTTCCTAAACACATCATACCAAAGAAGCAATGGAGGAAGGTTTCGCCAGATCTGCCATGGAGATCTTGTCACCGGTTACCATCGATCATTGATGGAAATGTCAATCAGCCATTACTGGTGGAAACATCAATCTGCCCCCATCGCCATGCATTCGTGGTCATCCCTTGCCCCCGACGTCATTGAAGTCGATCGCCATGATACAATTTAAAGTTATAATAATGTGAACTTCAATTTCTAGAACTTTTTTTTTCCTTTAGTTACTTATAATTATATATGTTCAATGGTGATTGGTCTTCATGATTTATTATTATTATTATTATTATTTGGGTCTTTTAGCTTTTCCACTAAGTATATGTTTACAAGGAACATAAGGAGGGAATCTAACCTAAAGAATGTTTCTTGTTTCTCATATCAATTTCATGTTAACAGATACCAAAGCCGCGTATTGAATTTGAAAGTTTATCAAGATTAAACATAGATCATGCTAATGACAAATACTTACGTCCCGTTTACTTAAACGTAATAATAATTCCATTACAGATCTATTATGTATGAAATACTTATTACGTTGTTTACTTCACGAAATTACAATTCATAAAATAAGGGAATCACCATTCCCCACCCAAACACCTGTAATAGCAATTCAGTTTATTTTTTTTTTTCCTAAACACATCATACTGAAGAAGCAATGGAGGAAGGTTTCGCTAGATCTAGCATGGAGATCTTGTCACCAATTACCGTTGATCATCGATGGAAATGTCAATTAGCCATTGCTGGTGGAAACATCAATCTGCCCCCATCGTCGTGCATTCTTGGTCATCCCTTGCCCCCGACGTCGTTGAAGTTGATTGCCACTCGCCTCTAGCTATCAAGTGGTGCCTGATCTACTTGTGGACATGGACATCAGATTTGGAAGAAGAGGGCCGTGGAGATTTGTCGTGGAGATCTCGTCGTCACTTGCTGCTAGTCGATGTTGGTGTTCGTTTGTTGCTAGTCGTCATTGGTCACTTGCTATTCGTCAGTCCGTCGCTGGTTGTTGGTTCGTATATAAATATTTATATAATTTATCCGTTCGTCGCCGGTCGTTGCCGATCACTTGTCCATTGTCGCCGTTATATATATATATATAAATAATTTTTCCATCGTCGGAGCAAGGCACTTTTTTTTTTTTTTTAACATATACAATTTACATGGGAAATCCTTAATAGAACAACAAAAATATGAAAAAGATTGAAACAAATTATTATAATATAATATTATTCCACCCTTATTCATTTATTTATTTCTTCAAATAAACAATATGATCCTAAATTCAAGTAAACACAATTATACCAATTCACCATAATAACTATTTCTCAATAATAGTTATTCCATTCAGTAAAGTAAATAAGCCGTTTATCCATAAGACCGGTTCTTGTTGAGTCACCATTAATTCTTTGAAGTGTCAAGACGTCATGCTCAGGTTCATTCCATTATAATGAAATGTACAATCACTTGATATAATTTATCTTTAATTATGCAACAATGAATACCTTGCCTAGTTAATAAATTAGCCATAGGTAAAGATAATTGTTTACCTTCGTTTATAGATGCCATCGGGCGAAACCAAGATAGGATTTAAGAAAGAAATCCAAACCCAACTAGACAACATACTATAAACCCGAAAATCCAACTTAAATCCTACGGAATACCTCTACATATGTCCAAAGCCAAAACCAAAACTATAACATTACATAATACTTAATATCGACATCATAACCTAAGCAGATAAAATAATTTAATTTACTTAAAATATATGAAAAGTCATGTTTTTCTATGATATATATATATAAACTAAATAATTTGGGTTTATAATGAGGGTATCTATAATATTGCGTTTGAGAATACAAGATATAATACCCATTCTTGTAATACCCATCCCCAAGCTGTATAAGATTAAATTAAATTGAAAAGGAAATTGCTCCGTTAGATTTTTGTCCGCTTTTGCTGGTTCATGTATCCTGTAAAATCCAACCACCTTCCCATAAGTGCATTTATCAACAAATACAACTTGGACACCTTAAGTGGGATGTGACAGATCTTCAATGCCCATGGCCCATGCTCATCAACCTTTTCAATTAATCAATCAAACTGAAATTATTATTTTAAAAAATAAATTAAAAATTTTAAAAAGAAGAAGAAGAAGCTAACCCTAATGAAATGATGCCAAATGGTACGGAAATAGTGGGCAGTCTTTGTAGGCCCTGAGGACCTCATTTTTCTTTGCCAAGTGGGGGCCGCCACCGACATCATTTAGTCGGTTGCTGAACTGCTAAAGCCTGTTGGTCAACTGCCAAAAGCCGTTTTGGTCAATCGAATGGGAAATGGCAGTGTGTTTTACGGATAAATATCAACGGCCAAGGTTTTGCCATGTGGAATGTACAGCTGACAAGCAGTTCCTTTCCACACCACAAGAAGAGATTTCCGCAATTTCACGTGTTTGACCTATGTGAAATGCAAAAATATGGACTTTTTTACTTACCCATTTATATTTTTTACAAAATTAATCCGATTTTTAATTTTATTATTAATTTATATAATAATAATAATAATTTAATATATATAATTTAAAAGTAAGATTAAAAATTATTTTTTATTAAAATAATAGATAAAAAGTAAAATTAAAAATTAATTTTTAATTAAAATAATAGATAAAACTATAAAAACTTCCAAAATATTCTATAATATTTTCTTCTTTTTAATTAATATTTAATGGAAGTCCTTGTAACGCTTTTTACATTGAACGGAACGTTATACAGTGGAGAGATTGAATGCCGGTCTTCCTTATTATTTTATCTATTTCTTAATTGAAATTTTGTTACCAACCTGCACTTTATGAAAAAAAAAAAGGGGAGTTTGGTAGCTTGGCCTATCACCCTTGCTTTTGCTATCAAAAAAGTTCAATTTGGATCCTTGTTTCTAAGTACACATAAGTTGAATCTATTTAATTTTTTTATTAAATAATAATATTCATACCAAATATATGATAAGCACAAGCCACATACCTTTTTAAATATCAGAATCTAAATAGTGAATTTAGCTTTTATATTATTCATTTTAATAGGTTTTGATATTTTTTCATGAAAAATTATAATTTAAATCCTTAACCTTTCTTGTTATTTTAGGTTAAATCTTCGATTTTGCACATTATGCTAATTTTTATTTAAAATAAATGAACTCCATTCAAGAAAATACAGTAAAATATAATTATGTATAATAAAAGGGATTGGGACAATTGAAAGCCAAAAACTCCACTAGAAATTGATGAGAGGTGTAATATGATTTTTAATGAGTTACATTTTAATTCAAAATATGTTCAATTATGCACAATCCTCGGATAATGTGATTTTGAAAAATAGGGGGGGTTGTAATGAATGCTTTTCAATTCAATTAATTAACTATTGCAATTGGTTGTAGGCCACTTTTAAGTAAGACTACAATGTTTGACATTATAAATATAGATGTTAAGAAATATTTCAAAAGAAGTTAGATGAAGTAGATTTTATAATTACATGCAACTCGAATAGCATATATTATAAAAAGTGAGAAATTTCATAAGAAGAACTTGATCTTATAGATTTTATATTTCACTATACATTCCATGATCATATATTTAAGGGTCTAGCTCTTTAGCAAATGAAGATTTTAGTCACAATACTATTACTTAAAAAAAAAATCACATTAGAAGATATTGTAGCAGCGTAATCATCACAATCCAATGTGAAATCCTACAGCATTGTTCCTTCTACAATGAACATGCCACCAAATAGTTCTATTGATCAAATAAACTTCATAGCAGTTTTGATTAAAAAAAATAAATATCAAATCAATATTTTAAAATTTAAAATAATTAATTATAAAAATTAATAAATTTTATATATTAAATATAACATTTATCCCATTTTAATAATAATGATCGCCATCATTTTTTTCTTTATAACAACGATACTTGTAGGCTCCCATAATCATCCTTCATTCATGTATCACTGTGAATCAAAGATTTTGTTTGATATCTAAACAAACATCTTGAATGGGAAGCATCTTACATAGTTTTCTTTATTCACTCTTTCAATACCAAAGTTGTAAGTCTGCTTGTTTTTTTTTTTTTTAATATAATATTGTTTTTCTCATTCTAATAAGCTTTTATTCATGAAATAATTTAAGTAAATCGTTTGATTGTTAAATTATAATAAAGATTTTAATGATTGAATGATATATTAAACAATATTATCGATGCGATTATAATAGAATAATGAACCATCTTTTCCATCCCAGTTATGAAAATTTTGATCATTTTTTGCAGAATAAATAAATAAATAAACAAAACAGCGGTTTGACTTGGTAACTCGTCCAAAGGGGAAGAACAAGGCAAACGATCAAACAAAGCATTCCTGACTCCTAAAACAAAACCCAATGATGGTAGCAGCCTGAGTTTCAGTCGAATGCAGTTAAACACTGCCATGTAGGATGGGCCACTAGGTGCCCTCAATTTCTTTTGTGGACACCCCCACTTCTCTTTCTCAAGTAAATCATTATTCATTAGTAGGTTACCGATTGTTTACAACAGTTGTTAAGAATCTATATCATGTTTTTACATATTCATTTTATATTTTATAAGAGAAATAAGTATATTAAAAAAAAAAAACTTCTTTTTATTTGGTATTTTATTGAGTGTTGCAAAAATTTATTATATTTTTTCATATATAAATAAAGTTGTATTTAGAGAACGAATAAATAAAAGGTATAGATATTTTATCTATAATGTTTATAATTATCTCAATTTGATTTACAAAATCGGTTGAAACAGGTTCTTGATCTCAAAAAATTACTTACATCCTCGATTAGTCGTACACATTTACATAAAATGTGTGTATGTAAAAATTAGATAGGGTATTAGTATTTTATTTTCGGCGATAAGTATATATTAAAATTTTTAGTTATTTGTCTTAAAATTTGATACATCTGATCTATATTTTAAGAATTTTTTTTTTATGTTTATATCGAAAGTGAAAGAGGTAATTTGAATTTTAAATGGGTGATTTAAGTCATTATAATTTCTTTTTCTCTCTCTCACAAATACATAAAACTCTAATGTTACATTTAGTATATTAGAATGGACTCGAAATGAAATGAGATTAGCTCATCAGTCCACAGATCAATGCGAGCCGACTTACTTAACTTATAAAAGTTGAGCCAGAAATTTTAGTCTGCATTGACCAATAGGTTAACATGGGTCGAGGCAAGTTAATTCATTTAGCTCGTTTGCATAGTTTTAGGTGGAATCTATCTTCATTAATGATAATCATTAAAATTACTATTTTACCCCATTAATGCATATTTATTATAACTAATAATTAAGGGTATTTTTTATAAACTTGATATTTCATTATTGATTCCATTCAAATCTATTTTATTCTGAATTATTCTTGCTTACCAAACATGCCATAATAAACCCTAAGGCTACGTCTCCTAAACTTCTTCTCTTCTTTTTTATCGTTATAATCTATAGATCCATCACTACTAATCTCATTATCTACATATCTACTACTTTTGATCTTAGATCTGGGTTTTCTCTACCTTTCTCATCATCATCGATTTGTCAGCCTCACAATTGGACTAATACAATTTTATGTCTATATATTTGATTAGTTTGAAGATTGTGGTGATTGGAATGATATTATTTTGTCAATTGTTTTTTGAATAAGTGGATTCATTATTTTTGCTATATTTTCTTTTCTTTTTGTTCCCATGCCTTAAGTGGGATTGTGTCATTCCTTACATGGGATTTATTATACTTGCCAGTTAGATGGGTTTTGTTCTCTTAGTAGAAAGAATGACACCCGTTATGTAGGACATGACTTTAAAAGAGATGTGCTCATTTATTAGGTTGGGTATTTGTATCCTCAAGTCTTCACTTATCATTTGTCTTATATTAATCAATTTGATTAATATAATTTATTTTATTAAAAAAATTATTATAATTTTAGGTAAATATGTTATAAATATAGATAATCTATTTTCTTGTGATGAATTTAATATAATTTATATAGACGAAACAATTTGACTTTATTTGAATTCAGGGATATGATGAATTTACTTGAATCTACCAAATATGACATAAATGTAGATGAGCTCATTTCTAGTGATGACATAAATATGGCTTTGCTAATGAATATTCTCAAGGACTCACCGAGCCTATGTCATAAAGAAAAAAAAAATACAATCTTTGAAATTTCAATCACGTATTTTACAAGTAAGATGAATGTAATGAAAATTTTAAAGCTTCCTTATTTTGTATATTAGCAACCGCAATTAGAACACTAATTAACAATATGTTTTTACATATATGTAACATGTGTTATAGTTGTGACAAAGTTTGTTTATTTTTGAAAGTTATTTCCTTCAATATTTTCCAATTACACAGACAATGTATGAGAGTAAACAAAATGAGATACATTCAAAATATTTTTCATACATAACAACAAGAGTAAGGGTAGACACTAGGTTCGATAGGTCCAATGTGGGTCAACCGATGCATGAGCAGGAAGGTAAAGTTTCTTACCTCAGACGACATGGATTATTTTTTTTCTCATCGATACCGTCAATGGATTGTCATTTTGAACGACAATTCACCATCGGGGGCATCGCAAATTACATTCCTCAAGCACATTTGGTTTCTAACATCACCAAGCTAAATAACCCACCTTCTCTTGTAAACTGACGCTTCCTTTCATCATATTTACCAAAAAATTGATTCAATCAACTCTTAAATCTTCCTAATTATATAATTTTTTATTTCCACATTATATAATAAGCAAAGCTTTAAACAATATTGATAAAAGTAAGAAAAATCGTATCTCATCATTACATTGTATGGCTAGGGGTACAAAGATAACCTCATGTCCAATTCCTTTGGCTAATATGTAGAAACCACCATCCAGTCGGGTATGGGTAGGAAAGGAAGATAAGTGAGACTTATTGTGTTGGATTTTTACCATGTGTTTGGTTGGCATTAGAATCCGGTACTGGACAAGACAAAATTTTTTGTCTTCTGTTTGGTTGCTATCCATGAAGAAAGTACTGGACAAAATATTAATATAGTACTGGACAAAATCAGATATATTTGTACCATGTGTAATTCAGTACAAAAAATCTGGTACTGGACAAAAACCCAATTTTTGCGAAATTCCCAATTTGGCCTTCGTCCTTCTCATGTTAATCAGCTGCCCCCTTCTACTTTCCTTTCCTTCTTTCTGAAATTTTTTTCCCTCAACGCCGCACCTGCTTCGGAATGAGGAAGTACGAGAGCTCATCGGCACCACTCCTTCACTGATGCTCGTCGTGTAATCGGCCGCGAGTTCGACCATCGCCGTTGTCAAGCCAAAAGTCGCCATCAGGTTCATATGGTTCCATTTCTTCTCAATTTCTTGCTTCCTTTTCGAATGCATTGTGATTGTTTAGGGTTCGTCTGGTTATCCCCCAGTGTTTGGATGATCTTGCTACAAAATTTTCTACCAAAAGTATCTTATCAATAGCCAGTTTTGGCATCGTGGAGGACCCATCTTTGTTTATATTGGAAATGAAGGGAACATCAAATGGTTTGCTGCAAATACTGGGTTTTTGCTTGACATTGCACCAAAGTTCCATGCCTTATTGTTTCATCAACAGTTTCTCTTTGGTTAGGATAGTCTCATTTATGAATCTTTTGAGGATTGGTAAGAGAGTTTACAATATTTGCAAGCAGTGGTGGAACCAGGATTTCATTTAAGGGGCGTGTTGTAAGGCAAAAATTATAGAAGGCGGTTGCTTGCTTGGACTCGGGCCCCTTCGCTCTGCTTCTGGTTGCAAAATAATTCTAGCCCATGTTAACATTTTAGACAAGTGAATTAAGAGATTTTTAGCTTGCTTTATAGATGTGCCTTCATTCATATGAAGGTCGTCTTTAATTACTCGAGATTTCTTCCTGATCTCTAGGTGTATTTTGATAAGGGGGGTGTATGGACAGAGGTTTTGTGTGGTGATTGTGATTGAGGATTAGGTTGTCTTTAACGTTTTGTAATGGATATTCATTTGTGTATATTACTTGTTGAACCTTTACCATCAGACACAACTTTAGTGAGATCTACTCTAAGCCAAGATCTGAACTTTAGATGCTCGCCTTCATAATTGAAGCTAGTAGTTAAGTGTCTTAGTTTCCCATGTTTAAAATAAATGTTTAGAAGTTTTTCATACTTAAATTATACAAAGTATCTCTACGCTTTATTCCTACTAACGCATATGCTTGCTTCCAATCAATATTAACTCTTACTCTTAAAAAACCTTGCATGGCTCCCCCTTTAAATTGCATGTTTGTATAAATCTTCATGGCAAGTTCCTCTTTCACCTTAAATTTGAAGACAACTGTGATGCTATATGTTTTTGCTACCCTTATTAAATTTAGATTATGTAGCATATGATGTTGTCCATTATGTTTTGTATTATGAAAATGATCTTCGGATCCCCAACGTTACACTCATGGGTCTTTCCTTCGATATGTCATATAGATCATGGATCATCATAGATTTCTAATTTGTCTTCTTGGATGGGGAGTCTATATCAATATGCTTGCAATAGCGGTTACTGGTTTCTATTATATGAACTTTGTTTTGAATAGGAGAGTAGAGAGGGATGTATTGAATGAGTGAGCATTAGCTAGATATGAAACGCGTCGAGAGGTGATTGATTCACTCATTAATGGAAGTGATACAAATTGTGTATGGAAATTAAGGATGTGTAGGAACAGTTTTGCACATCTTTGTGAACTCATTAGGGTACGAGGGGGAATACATTGTAATGGAAGAGCAATGGTTGAAGAACAAGTTGCAATTTTTGTTAAAATCCTTGCACATCATACAAAAAACATGAGTATTCAAGTCAAATTTTGTAGATTAGGTAAGACTGTTAGTAGAAATTGCCATCAAGTGTTAGCTGCTGTGTTAAGGTTACAAGATATCTTACTTGCAAAACCCAATCCAGTACCAGAAGATTGCATTGATGAACGGTAGAAATGGTTTAAGGTAATACAAAAAATCTTTTAGGTACCTTCAGTTAATTGACAATGGTCTAATTACTTATAATACAATACAATTTTTTTTTGTTTGTTTGGGAACATTTTAGGGTTGGCTTGGAGCATTAGATGGTACCTACATTGCAGTTACAACACCGATTGTAGATAGACTTAGGTATCGAACAAGAAAAGGGCATCTTGCAACGAATGTCATGGGTGTATGTGATCGTGACATGAAATTTATCTACATATTGGCTGGCTGGAAAGGGTCTGCATCATATTCTAGAGTATTACGTGATGCAGTCATTCGATCTATTGAATTGAGAGTTACACTTGGTAAGCACTTTGGAAAAGAAAATTGTTTTCATTTTATTTATTCAATTGAAACTTTTCATGTAAATTTATGTTGTTACATTTCGTTTTAGGTTCATATTATCTAGTGAATGGTGGATATTCCAATGCACCAGGATTCCTTTTCCCTTTTAGAGGGAGGCGCTATCACATTCAAGAGTGAGCTACAAGTTAACGTAGGCCTCAAAATCGTGAGGAATTATTTAACTATAGACATGTAAGGGCAAGAAATGTTGTAGAGAGATGTTTTGGAAATTTGAAGAAACGATGGGGTATTTTAAGGAGTCCATCATTTTATCCCATCAAAATACAATGTCGAATGATTCTAGCTTCTTGTCTATTACACAACTTCATTCGAATGTACATGTCACTAGACCCATTGGAGCACGTTGTAATTGAAGGTGATGAAGTTCCAATTAGAAAAAATGGAATTGATGCAATTGAAATGATAGAACCTACTGAGGCATGGACTGAGATGAGGAATACCTTAGCACAAGAGATGTATGATGAATGGAGGGCACATCATAGGAACTAGAATGTCACTAATTGTTGTACTTTCTTTGATTATGTATCTTGGATTAGTGGTGTATGTGATTTTTCGTTAATTATATATTATTGAAATCATTTGGTTGTTGAATTTTCAATTTTATGTTGTGATGTAAATTGAAATATTTAATCCACTGTTTGTATGCATGACTTACATTTTATTTGTTTGCTTTTTGCCTTACACTATGGATTGGTTTACAGTCAGGGATAGTAAAGATAAAAAAACTAGGCGTTTTTGGAGCCAAGTTGAGAAAGAAACGTTATTAATAGTGCTGGAGGAGTTAGTAGTTGAAGGATACAAAGGAGAAAATGATACTTTTAAAAATGGGGCTCATGAAAAAGCTTTTAAAAGGATAAAAAGTCACATTCTAGAAATCAATCTCAATGTCAGACAAATTGTTAACAAAATGAAGAGGTGATCAATGAAGCTAGCAGAGGTTGTTGACATGATGAATACTAATGGTTTTAGGTGGGATGATGTCAAAAAATGTGTTATAGTTGATAGTGATGCAGTCCTTACCGAATACATGAAGGTAAAATCAACATTATCTTTATTTTGAAATATACTCATTTTTTTTAAAGTTAATTCTTTGTTGTTATAATAACTATTTCTATTGTTTTGTAGAAACATCCGAAGGTTGGTAATCATGCCAACAAGGAATTTAAAGGGTTTGAAACACTTCAAGGGATATTTGGAAAGGATAGAGCAAATGGCAAAAGGGCTGAGACACCAGTAGATGTAACACAGGACTTACAAAATGAGGGTTGGGATACTTTTGGTGAAGATATGGAGTCAGAACAAGTGCCACGGTCTACTGAAGCCTCCAGCTATGCCTCACGTGATCCATCTGTGTGACCGACTCGCAAGCGTCCTATAGCAAAATATGCTGTAGAATTTATATTTACGTTTCAAAAGAGCATAAGTGATGTTAGAAATGATTTTGCTTTACTTGCAGGAAAAATTACTAATCCTCCTAGGGACGATGTTGTTGTAGAGTTGAAAATGTTAGGATTGTCGGAAAATGAAGAGTTGGATGTTCTTATGCAAATGGCGACAAATCCACAGTATGAAAAGTTTTTTTGGAGGCTCTAAGGAGAACAACGCCTAGCATTTGTTAGGCGAATTATCGGTTGATGTAAAACATTTTTTGCAGTATTTGTGTAATTGAGACTTTTTTCATTAGCTTTGTATTATCGAACTTCTCTACCTTGGTTTAGCACCTTGTATAGTTAAACTTGTTTTCATATTTTGTAGAAGTTGTAACCTCGTGTATCTCCTGCAACAGAGTTGCCAGATTTTCTATCAGATGTGGTTGGCATGTCATAATCATATAAACTACTTTGACTCTTCCTTCATATAATTATTATCTTATCTATGCCATTTATGCCTTGTCCTTATGAAATATAAAAGTGGTTGATGTTTCAATCTAATCGATATAATTTGTGGATGGATTTTGGAATTTTTAAGTCCTTTAGTGACTTATTCAAAGTGGTTGATAGATTTGTGGATGTGTTCAGTATAAAAGTGTTTCATGTCTTCAGTGACTTATTCAAAATGATAAATAACGTATTATTTTGTTAAATATAACATAATTTTTTCCTTAAAATATTTAATATAATATATTAAACCTTCAAATCATTTTTTCTTATAATAATATCAAATATATATAAATAATATGATATAATTAAAAAGGACAAAATTGTCAATTGTACTATGTTCAGTCCAGTACTTTGCAATTCCAAACACTAGACAGTACAAAAGCCTTCTTCAATAATTAAAAAGGGCAAAACTGTCAAATTTACTATGTTCAGTCCAGTTTTTTGCAATCTAAATACTGAACAGTACAAAAAATCCTTGTCCAGTATTGAACAAACGAAACGTGGTATAAAAATATTTTTTGTCCAGTCCTTTTTGTTTTATACTGTCTAGTATTCTTTGTTATGTCCAGTACCAGTAATCAAACGGTACCTTAAAGGTGATTGGATTATCTATAAGAGATAAAGAAATTAGGTTATGAAGGATGTCAAAAATTATTTTAATGTGGTTACTTTGATACTTAAGTTAGCAAAAATAATTGATAATGTATGTTAAGGAGAATGAAAAGTCAAAAATCGTTTATCCGATAATCTTCATATAAAAAGTGAATTAATACTTGAGATTCTCTTCAAATATTGTGAAAAATGTATTTTTGATTAGCTCATTTTTTTTATCTATATCACACCTTTGTACTTATCTATTTTAGAGATATGTATAGCTAAATCGAGCTAAAGATCTGGACATGTAGATTGATTTTAGGTAGTTTCGTGCTAAAGTAGTTTGGAAGAGGTCAATCTAAGCACTTAGACATCAAATGAAGGTCTAAGTGGGTCAAGATAAATATTGGGATCTATGCTAAAAAAATTATATTAATAGAACTAAACATCACTTGCATTCGCAAGTATATGGACAG
Organism: Laguncularia racemosa; assembly: GCA_037954665.1. Lineage (NCBI taxonomy): Eukaryota > Viridiplantae > Streptophyta > Magnoliopsida > Myrtales > Combretaceae > Laguncularia > Laguncularia racemosa. Next base: position 5,740,810 of record JBBMOL010000006.1, read on the forward strand.
AAATACGATGAACAAGATATGGGCATGAGCATTATTTGATCCATTCTCATCCTAGAATTGGTTGTGCAAGGGCTAATTAGTTATGAGGGCCCTTTATAGGTCTAACAAGCCTCTAATATGAAAAAAGAAGAAGAAGCAAAATCCACAAACTTATTAGGTTATAGATGAGATTGTTTCTAGGCCAAGTTGGTGCTAAGTCCCAAATAGGTTCAATATAGAATTTGATGGAGAACCTATTACCCATGTTTATCTAATAGAAATTGAATAGATGAAAATGTCACAAGATGAGAGGTTTTCTTCTCATGGAGTATCCATGCATACATGATCATCTCTTTAGTTCACATATTTACTTAATTTGAGATAGTGAATTAGCCTTTTCTTGTTGTTCTTCCTCAACTTTGTTTCAAGCCCATCTTCTCTTTAGGAAGATCCTATTAGCTTTGTCATGGTTCTTCATAGGTTTTGAGGGACCAACTACTCGAATTGGTATCAACTTGCTATGACCTTATCTAGAGAGTGGTATCGACTGTAATCAATATCCCCATGAAAGGAGAAACTCACATTTAGAGTATATTATATCATTCACAACACATTAAGTTTGAGTTGATAGCTTTCACTTTTAATGGATCGTGATACAAAAACGGTATGAATCAGCTCGATATATAGTGAGTAATAATCAATAAATATTTACTATCTTCAAAATTTTTTTTAGAATTTATCTGCACCAATCATATATATACAATTGAATAATAAATTAATATTTAATTATAGATTTTTATAATATCAAACCATAAGTGTATATATTATTAGTTGGAACACACCAAAGATAATGAATTAGATACATTAAATATTTATCTGTTAATGATAGCAGTTTCTTAACTGTGACTTAAAAAGATAAGTCTGGTCCCCCGTTTACGTGTATCAGACATACGACTAGTTTCCCAATTTCGCCCTCCTCTTTGTGGCTCTTGTGTTCGTTAATCTCCACCTAAATTAACAGATCATACACATGGAGAGAGACAGCGAGCGAAACAGCTAGATATGGATAGAGAGAGAGAGAGAGAATTGGGTTTGGTCAGGAGTTGACTAAAAATCTTCGCAAACACGGAATGGAAGAAAGAGAGAGAAGACTGACTTTTTCTTTGTGTTTAAGTGGGTTTAGTTTTTTCATTTCAAACACAACAAATAAACAAAATTCATAAAAAATAAAACAGCTCAAAAGGAGAAAAGGGAAATAGGGGGGAAAGAAAAAAAGAAAGAGAAACAAAGGAAACCAGTAGAAGACGAAGAGCAAAACACAAGCACGTTAGTCGTGGTCTTTTTAAGTTCTAAACTTTGAAGCAAGCCAAGACCCAAGTAATGAACTTTCCTTGTCGTTCTTCTTCTTCTACACCTCTATTTCTAGCAAGCTTCTTCTTCTTATTTGTTTATTTATTTATTTTGACTTTGAATTATGGAAGTTCAATTATTTTTATACATGTAAATACTTAATGCGGTGCTCTTATTGTGGATTGAATTAGGGAGGTTTGATGTTGTAAGACTTGTGTTTGCTTGGATCTACCTTACTCTGCTTTGTTCATGTGAATTAAATTCTTGCAGGTTAGTATAAAGAAACAGTTACCATTTACTTTGTTAATAAGAAAAGTTACCACCTTTGCGTTCCCTTTTCTTGGTTTCTCAATTTGGTGTGTTTATGCAGATAATTTGGTATTCTATAATTGAATTCATGCAAGTTAGTTAAAAAAGCTATCATCTTTGTATACCCTTTTGTTGATTTGGTTAGCATAACTCGTTAAGAATGGTATGAATCAAGTTTCATTTGCCTGTTTTATGAAAATTTCTAAAAATATGCATATTTGTTACCGTGGTTGTTCCTTGACCAGTTGATAGCGAAACCTTTGTTGTTTTCGCCTTATCCTATGTTATGTTAAATTTATGCAGGATAGCTACGAAAGTTAAGCTACCGTGATTGTGTACGTTTTGGTTGGTTTATCAATCTCCAGGTTGTTTCAAGTTTGGGGTTGATATAGACATAATTTGGTCTTTTTAATCGTTTAATTACACAATTAGGTCAAGTGGGGATTGGTTAGTTTCCTTTTAGGTCGGTTACTGCATGCTGGGGCTTGTTGATATTTGATCTACCAAGAATTGGGGTTTTCTACTTTTTATTGCCTGGTGAACTATGTTCCACAGCTAGTCCAGAAGCACAAGTTATGCTGGTGAATCACGTGGTATACTTTCACTGTGCTTCTGCGGAGTTTCAACAAACTTGAGAGCAATTTCTTCATGCCATTGCTTTGCTTATAAAAAATTTCATTTTAATGCTTTTATCTTATTCTTTTTTTTTTTCTTTTCTGTTGAAATTGTACATGTTTGGTGAAAAAAAAAAATGGTTGTACATGCTTATTAATTAGAACCATGGTACTTGACTGATGATGTACTGTTCAAGTAATTCAAGGTGTTTTCTTTTGTTCCTTTTCTGTCTTGTCTCCATTTCACTATAAAATGCATTCAACTACTTGCTACAAAAAGGTGCATGCAGCTAATTGCTTCTCTCAAGCTAGTGCGAAGCTATAGCCAAGGTGTAAAATGGTCTCCAATTAATTGTATTTGTCTCCATTTCCTTGTTGTTGATGGTCTCTTTTGAAGTGCTTCTTTTGGGTTGCTTTGACTGCCATCATCACCCTCCTTAAAAAGGGGAAGAAGTAATAGTGAACAAATAGACAAAATCCTGCAGTTTCTTCCTTTCAATACAGAAAAAGAAAAATTAAAAAAAAAAAAGAGTAATGCAAAGACAGCTATTTTAATGGCTTCTTAGCTAAAGGAAGAGCACTACCTCTGCTATCTGTAGTATTATCATCTTCAATGGAGGCTAGGTAATGCTGCTTTTTTTGGGGGGGGTGAGTAAGGAGGCAACAAACAGAGAAGTAAATGTGCTGAATCGAAGATCAAAAACTTGATTCTGAATACCCAAAGACAGACCTTGTAAAACCCATTAAGCATCTAGAGAAGCAGATGCAAAATAGGGTATGTGATGCAGCTGCTCCTGTTGCTAAGCTGCTACCGCTGCAGCAAGAGCAGCAGCAGCAGCAGTAGAAGAAGACGACAAAGAATCAACCAAGGAAAAATCTGTTTAGTGGACAAAAGCATCCACTAAGTGATGTTACGGTTGGTCCTTCAGCAGTCTCTATGAACAATGCTGGCTCTTCCTTGGCTCTACATGCCTACCAGCAACTTCGACTTGAGACTGCTGGTTTATTGGCAGATCATTCTGCCTCTTACTTGAACTCTGCTGTTGGCCTCTATGCCTTGGCAGGATCAGGTCCTCTCGCTGTCAATCATGCAGGACCATCAGCTGGGTTTTATGGCTTGGCAGGCACCTCTAAAGGCCTCACTAGTGACTCAGCAGAGTCTTATATATATATATTCATTGGAATTACTAGTGCCTTCTTTTCATTATGATAGGTCCATTGCTTATAGTGAGTATGCTTCATATCCTCAGTATCATCCATCCTACTATGCTCAATAGAGATGATAGCGGTGATGCTTTTCTTGGTGGAATTACAATTTTATAGGAAATGCAGTGGTTTTACTGAACAAAGCATTCTGTGCTTTCTGTTTGGGTATGTCTGTATGCGGATTTAGATGCATCTTTTTGTCCTACTTGAGTTATTTATTTCTGAACAAAATTTGCCTGGAAATATAGATATATGCTCATTTCTCATTTTATGCTATGATGCTTCCTCCTCCCCTGTGGGTAGTAAAAGCTTGTGGGAAATTGGAAACTGCATTGTTATTTATGTTTTCCCTAGCAACTTCTATTCTGGATGTTGACCAAATTGCAATTTAGGGTGCAACATTCCATAAATCTTGCTATTGCTTGTTATTGCAGATCCTCACATTGTCTAGTTTTTCAAGATGGAGTATGAATATAGACTGACTTAAAATTTTTATATTGTAGTTGTTGCTCAAAAATTGACAATTAAAGATTTTCAAGTTGTGCAAATTCAACATAATCTGGCTTGTGTTTTTGCTCTCTTTCCAATCAATCTTCATCCATAATTCATGAGGGATGAAGATATACGAGATGACAGTGTTTGGAGGCTCTCTGCTCCCTTTATGTTGATCTCAGTACTTGTTGCTCCTAAATCCTGGCATGCATGTTAACTCCCTTTATACTGATTGAACAATTAGAGCCTAGGTAATGCTGTTCGGTAATTGTTACTTTTAGCTAGAAAAACTTTTAGGGTCCACCAGCCTTAGCACAATATTACATTAAACAATGTAAATATAAAATTAATAAAATACTTTAACTAATAAAACTAACTTATCTTGACACTCTCCTTCGAGCTAGAGCATATATGTCATATGCTCCTAGCTGTTATAAATATAATTTATTCCAACCTCTTTAAGTGACTTAGTAAATAGATTGGGAAGTTGGTCTTTTGATTTATAGCATATAATGTGTCAATTTTCTTATTCAACAGTTTTTCACAAACAGAGTGATTGTTGATTTTAATATACTTTGTGCATTCATGAAACACTGGATTTGATGCTATGTGTAAAGCAACCTAGTTATCACATATTAGCTTCATTGGTTGCGATTGTGGAAACCCAAGTTCTTGTAGCAAATGCTTAAACCAAAATATTTAACAGGTAGTGGATGACATTGCTCTATACTCAAACTTTGCACTTGATCTTGCTACTATAGTTTACTTCTTACTCTTCTATGACATGAGATTACCACCAACAAACACACGATATCTTGTGGTAGATCTCCTATCCAATGGTGAATGTGCCCAATCAAACATGTGTGTGCCATTATCTTTATACAAAATTCTTCGACTTGGAGATCCTTTGAAGAATACTTATTATAGCATTCTAATGACTAGTACAAGGTAAGCCTATGGATTGGCTCATTATACTGACAGCAAACGATATATCTGCCATCTCTCAATGAGATAATTGAGTTTACCATCTAAACTTCTATATCTCTCTAGGTCATATAAAACATTACCTTCATGAGGTGAAAGCTTAACATTAGGGTCCATGCACAAATCAGCTAGCTTAGCTCCGATTGTGTTAGTCTCAAACAATAAGTTGAGCACATATATTTGTTGATAACATATTAAAATTAGTACCATAATCATTTGATCTACAAGGTTAAGTTTTTAGATATGATGTGTGTTATATGATAAATATAATAATTCATACCATATTTATAAACTTAAACTTTTATATTAGATGGTTGTGTTACTAATCATAACAATGTGGGCTATCATATTTATTATTTAACAATCCTTTGACATGTGGGTTAAACTTTAATTGAAACCCATTAAGTGGACAACTTAATTAAATAGGAGTTGAATAATGATGTAGGAACTCAAACCTTAGACCTTTACCATGTTACTTTTGGTCAGAAAAAAGAGTTAGGGTCCACCAACCCTTGCACAATATTACATTAGATAGTGTGGAATGTGAAAGGACAAAAATACCCTTAACTAGTAGAACTAACTTATTGTAACAATGGTCATGATCTTCTGTAGTTTGTTGTCATGTTCAAGATAACCTTCTATTGCTTCAAAATAGGAGCTGCACTAGTGCTATTTAAAAAAAAAAAAAACAAAAAGAATTTAGAAGCACTTCACTAAGCTGTATCTCGTGATGTTCTCACTTGACATATTTCTGACACCCCCATTGCATCACAATCCTGCATGTGGCTTCTCTGCATCTCTGGCACAATTTTTATTGGCAAAGGATGCAGTAATTACCTTTGGCAATCCTTTCTTTCTATGGGAATTGCTGCATCCATGTCAACTTCCAAACCTTTTCTTAACTTGGTTCTCTTTCTTTTGTTCTTCTCCTTTGGCAACAAGTTGTCCATCTTCTTCGCTTCCATTCCCTTCTATGGAACAAGAGGTGGTTCCCTTTTGGAACACCTGGTAGTTGACTAAAAATTATCACTCTGTCAAGGTGCAGTGAATCTTGTTATTTCAATGATGTAATAGGCAACTGCAACTTTAACATCAAATTTTGAGTGGCTTAATAGTTTATCAGCCATTAATGCCTTAGTTAAGGTGAGAGAGCATTTTGCATTGATTTACTAGGAAATTTTTCCACCTTTACTAGACAAGCTTCGAGTCTGTCAACAAGTGGGAGCAGCTCATTGATGGAAGGCAGAAGTTGTTGAAGCTTATTCCCAGCTTCCATCAGCTGTTCTTTGAGCTCATTATCTGGTAATGACATCTTCAATACCTGAAAAATCAAAATAACCCTACACATGTAGCAAGTGGAGAATTTAATTAGATAGGGGTAATGATGGGGGATTTCAAGCTGTTGATCTCCAAGTTCTCGTACCATGTTGGGATTATTGCCATAATTAAATGATCTAAAAGCTTAAACTATGGTGTGATTTTTATATTTTCACTTAACAACTATACCTTGATTTTTTGAAATTAAAGATCTTTCCATATTCCAGGTGTATTTAAAAGTTTATATATGAATAGAAGGATTTAAATAATTTCATCTCATGATGCCTCAATAGAGATAGTTATCTGCAATTGCACCTACTGAAGAAATTATGCTGATCATGGACCTGATGCCATGCTACAGAGGTTTGCTTTTTCGAACTTGCAACTTTTTGCTTGTTGATGGTTCTCCAATTTTTAATTGCAGAAGTTTTACCCGGGGCCTTTTTGATTGAACGTGCCATCCATGGCCTGCCCTTGGTTCTGATACCTACATCTGTCAAATTTTGGTTCAACAAGCTCAAACGATTTTTTGCATGATATTGGAGAAGAAGTAGACCAATGACCCCCACTGGCCAAAGACCAATGACTCCCACTGGCCGCCTTGTGAGATGCCCAAAATGCCGGGAACTTCTTTGTGAATCAGCTGATATTTCTATATACAGATGTGGTGGATGCGGTGCTATTCTCCAAGGTAATATAGAATGATTATTGTATTGCAGTTAGCAAAAAAAGCAACAATTTTTTTGCATCTTCATACTTTTTGGAATAGAAGTTCCTACTATGGGGCTTAAATTTATGATGTCATTTTACTGGAAAAATTGTGAACTGGAAATTTTCCTTTTGAACTTTGATTCTAATAAAACCAAGTTTTCAAATGGCAAGTGCAAAGGGATTGTTCTGATACTGGGGCAAGTTTATGGTAGGGCTGGTTGCTCTATATTGCTATGGCTATTGCTGCACTTGTGTGCCTGTTTTGTCCAAGTGTCAATTTGTTGAATATGCTTTTATACCTTTACAGATAAGCAACCATTTTTGCTTCTCTTACTGTTAAACTTACCTTTCTTTCATATGCGTGCAGCAAAATCTCGAAAGAACAACAACAATAATGAACAGTCAGACTTGCTGAGAAATGGTGATGCTCCAATTGATAGATTGGATAATGATGCCCTGAATGGCCAGTCAGACTTGCCTATGCACAATGACACTCAAAGAGATGTTTCAATTAAGACAGTTGATAATGGACGGTCAGAGTTGCCTGAAAATGGTGATGCCTCTACGGATAGATTGGGCCGCAATGCCTATAATGGACAGTCAGACTTGCCAATGAGTGGTGTTACTCGGACAGATAAATTAGATGAAACAGGTGAAAATGGAGAGTCCAACTTGCCTAGAAATGGTGATTCTCCGAGGCAGGGACTGGATAATTCCATTGGTGACAAAGGATTCATAAATCCTGATTTGCAGTTAGACTTGCCTGATGGAGATAATCTTCAAATACATAAGCCAGATTATCCTTCAGATGATAAAGGATCAATGGGCTCTAAAGAATCAATTATCTCAGAGACTACCACATGCAATGTAAATCAAGACAGGGAGAGCATTCTGGATGATTCTATTGATACACATTCAGAGTGTAATGAAGGGTTTGATCAGGATCATACATTGACTGAGCCGATTGTGAAGGAGGCTAGTTCAGAGGTCGTTACACAGAGGCCAGCTGAAGTAGTTCAAACAAGAGATCATGTGGTCTCCCCTGATAAACGACCAGAGCAACTACAAAGTAGGATTTCTCATGCAATGGAGCGTGTGATGTCAAGAGAAACAATTGCTAGCACTGAGTATGCTGACCCTAATTCTGAATTCGGTGATGCACATCAAGATTTGGACGATTCTCCACCAAGGAGAAGCTATCATGTGTATGATGGTAGTGTTTCCTCTGATGACATTGAAAATCATTCCCTTAGGAATATGCATTTACTGAATCATCTCAATGAACAAGTGGACCATAATTTCTCAAAAGCAAGGCTCTGGAAAGGTGAATTTCAGGTGAATGACCTGACACACAGTAATTATGAAGTGCAACATCCAGAAGGTAACTTTTTGTCAAATTTGGAAATGGAGCATAATCATAAGAAAAAAAGCAAACGGGTCCTGAATGGAATGTCAGAACCAATGAGAAGAGGCTATTCAGGGCATCAGTTGACAAGATCCAAAAGGCCTGCATTACCACCTTGTGTTCCTATTGATCATAGGACAGTCCGAGTTGGCTGTGAGGATGGAGATCCTCCTAAGGGCTACCGAAATTTCCAACTCACTTCAAGCTCTTACTTTAATGACTTGCCCCACTACCCTGAACCGGACAAGATGAAGCTGTTGAGAATGGTCTATGAGTTGGAGGATCAACTCAAGAGATCATGCCAACTAGATGATATGGGAAGCGGAAGGGCATCTTTGGGGGCCACCTGGCAGGAACAAGAGAGATTCATGTACCTGTACAATGGATTACCTGAAGAGGACACTGCTGAATTGAACTTCTCTGGTTATAGTGGAAGGTATATGGTGGAGAACAGTTTGCCTCGGTATTATGCATCCTCGCAAAGACCCTTTTCAAGAGAGACAACACGCAGCCACCAATTGAATCATTCACGGTTTCATCGGTTCCCCAGTGAATGTCGACACTCAGAGCCATTGCCCCGGCATACTTCACACAATGAAAGCTTGTACGGCAGATGCACTGGGCGAAGTGTCTATGCTCCTTATAACTCTTTGCCATCAAGCCCTCCACAGTACATGGATCGAGAGTTCTTAGCATGGGATAGTGAAACCAGATCTGAAGACCAGATGTCTAGATTTCAAGAGGAAAGGTATTTTAGAGAGAAAACTGATTTGGCAAAGAGGCATTTCCGGCCTAAAGCTGGTGGTGCGCCTTTTGTCACTTGTTACCGCTGTTCAAAAGTGCTGCAGCTACCTGAAGATTTTCTTGTTTTAAAGAAAAGATGTCATCATTTAAAGTGTGGTGCGTGTTCAGCAGTACTTAAATTTTCACTTCAAGATAGAATCCACGTTGTTCCCTACGTGCCAAAAGTTAGCAACCCTCCACCCAGTGAGGCTGATGATCTTGATGAAGCATATGGAAGAAATTTTTCTTCAGCCTTTCATGTCAATCATTCATCACAGACTGAACGCATGTCTTATTATGATGACTATGGCGTTTCTATAAGTCAAAGCTATTCAACGGAAGGCCATATGGATGACATTAGGACTTTGCATGATGTTTCCTCCACCCAAATGAAAGGACGAAAGAACTTTGGCTCAAGTGACTTGCGTGATAAAGGAAAGAAACCCCTCGTTGAGTCTGCTGATCTCTCAGAAATCGAGGAGATAGCCCGTAGAACAGGCTCACCACTTCATCAACTCATGGGTTATACGTCAGTTAGTCAAGTGTTCAGGGGACGTGAGCCAAAAGAGACGCATGCCAACAGTTAGAGCCATACAAATCCCTGAACTTCAGGTTCTGATTGTTTATGCCATACTTAAGATTAATGTGCTAAAACTCCAGCTCACGAGGCATCAATCATGTCGGCTTAATAAATTGAGTTTGGTGAAGCATTACAAAGTCAGGTATAGAGGTATGCATGAGGTAGTATAATTTTTTTTTTTTTCATTGGTTTATTATGCAATAATATAGTTGATTATATAGAAATATATATACATATATCTTTTACAACTTTCGATTGTCTGGGGGCTACTGGAAGTCGTGAAAAAACTGATGTGTAATATCAATTTTAGTGTGTATATGTCAAATAAATTTTGATATATAATTTGATCAATCATTTATTTATGTGGTCACTTTGATTGTTTGAGAATGGATACGAACCCTTTTAATTCTATAGTTGAGCTTCAATTTTAATTAAATATTTAGACACAAAATATGTAATTCTGATGTTAGTATTTTTTACACATTATACACTTTTAAAGTGTTATGGAATAACGGTGTAGATATTAGATATAATTTGTATTATTTCTTTTCTTTATAAAAATATTTTATTTCTTTATGTATAGCTTAGGTTATGTATATAAACTTGTATAATGTTGAATCAATAATAGGAAAAATTCACGTCACATTACATGGTATCAGAGTTACTTGAGAATTTTTTTTTGTTTTTTTTCTCGGCGATCATTGGTTGCCCATTGAGCAACCCTAGGATCTAACATGTGTGGTTCATCCCTCTAGGGTGAGTATTTTTACTCATCGCCCTTAGGAGAGCCTCATTGTGACATGAGTGCGTTGCTGAAATTCGACATCAATTTGGTTAGTGCATGAGCCTCATGCATCACTGGAAGTTCACGTTGCAATGGCGTATTATAGGCCCGTCTATCCTCCGACCACGTTCTACAATGTCGCCGGATACTTATCTTCTCCTTTTGTTAGTCGTTCAGTTATTTTATTTTCTGGGTATTCTTTGATTTGCGTGTTTTGCACGGTTCTGGCTTTGTTGGATTAGTTTTAGGGTTTTGTTTATAGTTCCAGCTTTGTGGGTTTAGTTTAGGGTTTTCTGTTCTTTTGCGACTACTTGAATTTGATTTGGGTGTCCATGGGTGATGAACAAAAGACTCTGGTGGTTGATGTTGTTCTAGTGATGTCTAGGATCACATAACATAAATTAACTAGTTCGAATTATCTGCATTGGTATAAAATTATTAAAATATACTTATAGAGTGTTTCTAAAGATGATCATCTTATTGATGATTCACCAATTGATTGTACTCATAAGAAATGGTTGAAAGATGATGCTAAATTATTTATGTAAATTAGAAATTGTATTGATACTGAGGTAGTTAGTTTTATTAATTGTTGTATGTTAAAGAGTTAATAAAATATGTAAAGTTTCTATATTTTAGAAAGAGAAATCTCACTTGTATGCAAAGTTGTTAAACTTGTAATTTTACTTAGAATTCTAAAGAATATGTAGAATCGAAATATAAAAACATAAGTTTCTATAATCTATGTAAATAACTTAAAAAAATTATTGATATGTTTATTATAATTATAAAAAATATAAAATATAAGATGGAAATAAATAGGTTTAATATAAATTTTAATTATAATTCATAATAAAAGTTATATATTTATAGAACAAATAAATTAGCATAATTTGTTATGCTAATATATAAAACTATAATATGAATAATAGTGCTAATATGAATTGTATTACAATATAAATAATAATAAAATATAATGACAAAAAAAAATTGTTATTTGCTTTTTCATCATTAAAAGTAGAAACTATCGTCAACTCTGTTTTTATTATAACCATTATCGTTATTATCTTCATAGTCAAAGCCAACATTATTATTGGTACTATTATCAATTATATTCTTATATTTTAATTTCAAGTCTTTTAAGTAATCAATAATATTCATATCTTAAAAAAGTTAAGTCGTATTTTTCAATCTTTAGTCCAATTGACTTTAATAGGTAGAATCAATAAACTTGGTTAAAAACGTAAGATTCTACTGATTATATATATAAACTTGTAATTCTACTATGAGTTTAGATGAAAATGATTTTATATCTGAGTTAACTCGAAAATATGTCATAAAATCATAAACTCGTAGAATCGTACAAGTAAAATCATAGTTTGACAACTATGATTGTATGTATGAGATGTGTAAGGAATTTTATTATCCTAAGCAGAATGATCAATTCTTTCAAGCATATTTCATGAAATTTAAGAAGACATATGAGTAATTAAACGTTTTGTTACCATTTAGCATTAATATCAAAGCATAGTAATCACAACTAGAGAAGATGGTCATTATGATTTTCTTAGTAGGACTTATTCATCAATTTAAGATTGCTAAATCTCATCTTCTATTTAGTACTGATATTTCTTCCTTACATAAGGTCTTCACTAGAGTTCTTTGTATAGAAGCAAATACTTTTGTCGTTTCTTTTGCTCCAACCTCTAGTGCTGTTAATCGCAATAACAAGCTAGGAATTGCAAAATCCTCTTCAGAATTATAATAGAGGGAGTAGTTGAAGTTAAGATTTAGGGGAAGATGAATGCTATTATTGTCACGAGCGAGGCCACACTTATCAAAACTTGTAGGTGGGATTTTGTCGATCGAAAAGAAAGAAGGATGTGACAAGGGTTTAAAATTCGAAGGAGAATGTGCAAAACATAATGGAAATTTGTACATTACTTTTGAAAGTTGAAAGAATGTGAGGTTTTGAAATCAAGAAGAAGAATAAGGAAGAAAAGAATGTCGAGCTTTTAGTATTTATAGACGAAGGCATAAAAAATGAGAAGACAGTTATAGGAAAAGGAAGGATTTGACATCCTTTGACTTAATCGCCACACATGTCCCATGCTTTAAATTGACGATGTAGATTAACATAATGTGATTAGCATGTGTAGATTGCACCCTATAATATTTCAATAGCTATCCCAAGCATTAAATACACTATAATTTATACATCCAAAGAAAAATTGAATCAAAGCTTCCTCAAAAAGCTACTATCTCCTCGAATCAAGTGCTATTCAAAGATATAAAAAAACTCCATTTAGCTAAGTCTAATAATTAAAACCCCTGTAGCTTGGCTTAGGATTGTGAAAAACAATACACCTTAACAAGTTACCTACCTAGCCTTGCTATTACTCTACTAGCTTAACCATCATTTTGAAGGAACCCTCGTGCTCTATGATTCCTTAAGCACAGGTTAGGCTTAGCTTGGAAAATTGGCTTGCTCAGCCACTTTGCCTAAGTTAAAGCTCCAATTTGCTAAGTTAAGGATGAAATTGAAGATGTCAGTGGAGAGCTTGCCTTCTAAACCTCAACTTGTCTCTAGTGTATGGCAGCTCAACATGACAGCCTCGATGGCTTATCCACTTGCCTACTCTCATTGCTAACTCGTCACCACTAAGAGTTAGGGGGGTGAGGACAAAAGTATTGATAGGCCTCTTTAGACTTGAGCCCTTCAAGCCCAATCTGACCTACCCAAGCCTCAAGTTGGCCTCTAAAGGCCTAATTTGAGCTTCATGATCCTTCACCAAGGTCTTGTAGTAAAAAGCATCATCAACAGAGTTTGGACTAAACCTTAGTTGGTCCAACCAGCCTATCCCGAAGTAGAATCAGGCCACTAAAAGCAAGATAACCCAGAATCCTCTAAACACTTAGGGACTTGAGCTTTGAGGTTAGGTTAACTAGGTTCAACTAAATCCTCAAATAAGGAATGCATAGAAGTTGCCCAACAAATAAAGAAAGATCATGATCAAAGACTCATGTCCCACTAAATCTGAAACAGATCCTAGGGTCTCTAATCCCCTTCCTAAAATTGCTTGGTCTCATCTCCTATAATAGAAGACTAGGTCGCTTGGTAAAGGACTCCAACTCTTTCAATCTTTACACGTATTATTCTCCATTAAGCTTGTACTGACTTAGACATCGGAGTGGTTACGTCGAAGCATCCTTTGACACCCCCATAGCCTTCTTTTTGCATTGTAGGTGATCTTAACTACCTCTCCAAACCCACAACATAACAAGTGGTGTAATACAATAAAATCTTGGCATCTAAGATTTTAGTTAACTCATGATCCTATAATTCAAACATATAATATATGTACATTTATACGATATTGGTTACTTGATACCTAAAAATCAAAGTAAGTTGCACCATCTCAAAGTAAATATTGGATTAGCCATTTTAAGACCGTCATGTCCTAAGTGGATAAATCATAACAATCATGCCATACATAATGATGGATATTGATAGCATAGGACTCTTAGCTACCATTATATCATTAGTATACACAAAACTTCACAATCAAAGTAGTAGCATAAATGGAAACAATTCATAACCTTGAAGAATAATGCACCATTCAATAAAGTTTGCTTATTACATTGAAATCACGTATTTTACAAGTCTTTAGAATATAAATCCTAAAGTTTATCCAACAGCTTGATCCTCATTCAGTACCCCATTTTTTTTTATTTACTTACCAACATAGGCTTTGGCAAGATATCTTAAGTTTATGAATACTTGCAAAAAAATCTATAAGGGAATGAGCAAAAACCACGTACTTAGTAAATTGGCAAGGGAAAAGCATGATGCGTTAGGTAAAAACAATTAAGTAGCACCAAATCCCTTTTGGAGTGTAATGCAATAAACAAGTGTCATTCGCACAACATTGATTTGTTCGTTGTGACATTAGAGAAATGAATTTCACTCTAATTTGGGTTTCAAGGAATTTTGCAACAATTCCTAAACACTATCTTGCTAAACCTAGGCATGTGCAATGGACCCATTTGAGGGTCCTCCTAAAGCCCATTTTGACTATCTAACTTGATAGCCTTTAACCCATATGACGACCTCCTCTCTTGTCACTGAGTTCCATAGGGATTTAAAAAAGGACATCAACATTATTATTCCTCACATAATGGATGGTATTTGGTGAGTGGATGCAATAATACAGGAATGATGCAAAGCATAATCGGTTTTTATGGCCAAATATAACATTAGTCTAGTTCAGGAGGTAATAAAACAATATACACATTCTACGGCATATGGGTCATAATAAGTCAGATCAATAAAGTAAGCTCAGTTACCATAAACTAAGCAATCACATGCATTGCATGGATACAAACAACTAACTACAATTACAAGCAGTGTCATGACTTATAATCATTCATTAACATAATAAAACTATAGTGAGGTAGACCAACTTTCTTGGTTTATGGAACGTGATATTTCCTTGGATATCTTAAAAAGTCTAGTAAATATGTTTTAGTCAATAGTAAATAAGGGAAATAACATATTGTCTCTAAGGTATTTATAGAAATTTTTTAAGGTTCCACAGTAGGTTCTATATTAGGTTTTGCTATAATTTTGGCAACAATATTCATTATTTGTTTTATTTAAAGTAAAGATTACTGCATTTATAGAAAATCTTAGATAATACATAATATAAAAGTTAGGTGGAAAATGCATTAAGGGAATATGTAAAAATCTTATTATATTTTACTCAATTGTTTTGTAAATCTTAATACAATAGTTGTTATAGTACTGAGCATCTTCATATTTGACCCATACTTGTGATTTTAAAGTTTAACTTGCTCTATTCCCTTAAGTTGATGAAAAGGGAGGCCATTTATAGTTACATAGGGTTCAAGTCATATAAGATAATAAGTGTATTGTATAAATAAATACAACAATTTGTAAGATAATTACAAAATACATGTCTTTCATTTAATATTTGAGTAAAAAATATAAAGACTTACGAAAAAAAGGGGAAATAAAGGGATTCTTATGTCGCAATTATTGGACATAAGGCTATTTACAAAGCATTAGGTATGGAAATTTGTATAAAATTATAATAACGTAATCGTAAGAGTACTTCGATTAGAGTAATATAAGGGATAAATAAAGAGAGTTGAAAAATAAGTATCTAATATAGGTTTTCATTAAAATATAGTCAAAATAGGTGATATTTAATGACAAAATAAAAATTGGTATTTTTCTAAAAATTAATTAATTAATCAATATTTTGCTAATTTACTTGAAAATTGGCTTTAAAAAGAAAAATGAATAGAAAATACTTAAACAAATAGTAACAAAAGCACTGAAATATTATAAATAATGTCAAATATTATATGTAAAAATATAGTGATTGAAAATGAACCATAGCTAGGATTTTCTAAATTTTCCCTAAAACTAGTAAATTACCTAATATACTACCAATACTTGCAAAAATTATAAAAAATACTAAAATTAGAAATTTAAATCTAAGAAAAATAATACAACATATTAATGGAATAAAGGAATTACAGATGTGAGGACGTGACAAAATATTGAAAGAATAATAATATATGAAAATCGAACCAAAATGCGCCTGATCACTCGAACTACTCCCAAACAACCACTACCACTCTAACCAGAATGTCAACCCACCTCAAGAGGAGGGGAAAGCCCCATAAATCACCTCTTGTTATCAAATGGAGGCCAACAACTTGAAGTGGAGGTGAATGGAAATGGCAGGCGGTACACATAGGTGTTGAACTACCTTTGAATTTTTTTTTTTAATTCTATAGTGGGTGAAAACTTCTATAAAAATTACAAGTGTCTCCGTGCATATTGAAATGTGTCATTAAATTTTCATGATTTTTGGATGTGTCTGAATTTTGATGGATTTTTTTACTAAAAATTTGGAATATTCCAATGTTATTTCAATTATGTAAATTATTAATTAATTTATTATTTACGTTTTCTTAATTTTTCAAAGATATTTATAATATATCCTAACATGTTCTTGTCATGTAAGGGTGATTTGACAATTATTTGGCCATTTAAGGTTTTTTTATGGGATATTTGGAGCACTATGGCTTATTTTATTAATTTTTCATTGATGCCTTTTATAAGCTTCCTTGTTTTATTAGTTAGACATATGTAAATTACGATTATGCCTTTCATGTATGAGACATATGTCATTTTCATGCTTTTTACATATACTTATTACTTATTTATCTTACTTTATTACAAGTTTACCAATTATCATCTTACTTTTACCTTTTACTTCTTATTTTTAATTATAGGGGACACTTTGGTCTTTTTCCTTGCTTTTGTTATATTTTCCTTTGATGAGTGCCTTGTAATTGAGTTTTTAATATTTACTTCTAAAATAGAAAGTTTCATACTAGCTTATTTGTAACTATAGCTTATTTAATGAATTAAAATAAAATATTCCTATCATAATATTCATATGGTTAAGCTTTTATTTATTTTTTTATCAACTTATTCTTTTTTAATTCTTAGATTGTGGTTATAGCTTAGTTGGTAGTTTGATCTCCTTGAGTCCTACCATACTTAAGTGTTTAGTGACTCAATCAATTCTCACATCCTAAAATTGATTAGGGTTTTGGAAGTTTAGAAAAGCCAATATTTGGGAATTAGATTCCTAATTACTTATAGGGTCAAATTTTATATTGATTATGTGGAATTGAGGTAACTAGATTCAATCTGTTTGGTGATATAGAAGGTCAAAATCTTCAAGTCATCATAGCCACCAGTTAAACTAATCTTTTATAGTAATCCATAAACCTGTCCCACAATTCCAGTATAACTCAGTTGTAACTTCTTAACCAGTAACTTGTTTCATAGTATTTGCACAAGTTAACAACCTATTGCAATATATCACTTAAATTATTTCATGAGATGCTAGGAGCTTACTCTTTTCTTAAAAGCATAATTAACTAACCGACCAATGTACTTGTTACATAAGCAGTATGAAAACCAATGAATGTTAAGTCAAGTCCATGAAGAACTTGCATGCTGAGTACTAAACTATTGAGTTATTCCCTAAGCTAGATAGTCAAAACAAGTGTTTATCAAACAAAGTAAAGTAAATAGAAAGTAGAAGACTAAGTTTGGCACCTTAAACCATATGTTGTAGCCATACACTAAGAATCCCAAGGTTTAGGAATATATTGAAATGAAATGGGAATTATAAGTATACTTTCACTTGAAATGATATGATATCATAGATCAATATTGATAATGATTACACAAGATTTAATTCACAAGGATTTGCCTACCTCTCGAAGTAGTGAAGTTCTAATTCTAGCATAAATCATCCTGTTACTTTGAATTATCTATAATCACCAGCTAATAGTAACCGGTTGACATTGGAATTTACTATTCTAGTAGAAATTATGGATTAAGCATGTTTCCATAACTTAAACCATATTTTTAACTACATTAAGTGCATGAGTTTTAGTGAAATCTGCATGTCCTCGTGACAAATTTGTCCTAAAACCCAAGATATGTTTATTTAAGTTATTGAATCCCTTTTGAGTATCTCCAACTCAATCTATCCAAAAAATGTTGGCCAAGAATTAAGTAAATAGACCAAGAACATAATGATTAAATCATTGTGCATTTATATATCAACATCAAAATGATTCATAAACACATTGTTTCATTGTGTTCACCATTGCAAACCTATTACATGACATAAATTATAAACAATGTAGAAAAGCTATATTAAAATTACAAAATAGAGGAGAGAGGAACAACTATTCCTTATAAATCGATGAATTAGCATAGCTTACCTTCATAACCCCTGAAATTCCACAATTGTATGCTAGAAAATAAGGCTTTTAGTGCTCCTTAACTAAAAAGAACATACTGTTAAAATGGAAGTTTTGTTTTCCATTCTAAGTTACTCTTCCCCTTCCCTTTGTAGTGCTTTCTCTCCTTTCCTTTTATGAACTGTCTAACCCTAGTCAAGTGTCATTCTTTTTGCACATTACATTAAATAATGGGCTTCCTTTTCTAAAACAAGAAAGGGCCAAGATTCCTTTCTTACATGTGTCATTACTCGACCCATAAAAGAAGGAAATATGTCACTAAGACAAAATGGCCGCACACTTACTCTTTCTATTAGTAGGTCATTCATCTGTATTATGAGGCTACATTCTAAATCCAATGTCTACATGTTGTACTCAAATCATAACCGTATTGTTTGGATGATAATGAAATCGTACTTTCATATTCTGTTGCACTAGATTGAGGGGTTGGCTCTACACTAAAGGAAGTATGGCTTGCTCTTTTGCTTTGCTTGGTTCAAGATAAAGTTGTTGATCATTGGTTACGTTTAGTCAGTAGGGGCTTGGTTGTTTTTGATTGGATGCATAGTGCGGCATTATTGATTAACCTGATTGATTTTAGATAAGCTTTATGGGGTACTTGCACATGAATATAAACAACACCCTACTCGGTCTTCTAATATTCTAAATCGAGCTAAGTTGATTGTAAGTCGCACATGTGATTACTTTATAGGGCTTTTCAACTTAGATCAATTCTTCTGTAGATTATGATTCTACAATGGCCTCATTACTCTAATTAGCCTTCATTAATCAACTGCACAATTATTCTTTGATTAGAGCTTGATTGATAATGCTTTTCTTTATTTATTGCAAAACTAATCCAAAAGCATGGATTTTATTGATTTTTACATATAATCGCAAAGAAAGCACAAATTTATACATGAGAATGTGTTATGTAAATGAGTAATTTCACACATCTATCATTATATCATTTTGATATGTAGCTCCACTTGAGAAAAAGCCACATACTAGTCAATGGACGTAGAGTTAAACCTATCAGCACTCTTAGAATCCTAGCCTCAACTAAACGGGATCAACATTAATATTCATTGTAAAATATTATTAAGCTCATTTATTACTTTGGCCTAACATGTATAAACAACACACATAATAATCATGTACTCGAGTCATACTTGTCCACAATTAACTAATACAATCGCTTTTAAAACTTGGTATAAAACATACTCTAGTATTAATGTCTTAATGAGCCTCCATTTTCAACTTATAGTTAAAAGCTACTTTTTCTTACCTATAGATGATTGACACTTGAGTAAATATCTATTTCTTTCTTTTTTAATTTTTCTCGTTGACTAATTTAATGTCACCAAATAATAAAGCTAACCTCTTAAGTATTATTCAAGCCACTATTGTTAATGTCTACTATATTGCCACATTTATTATTATTATTATTATTACAAATTGAAGCTAAAAATTTGGAATTTAGCTAATTTAGGAGACTAACCCTAAACTTGGCCCGTTGATCGCCTTTATGAAGCTGGCCAACTGGTTATGTCCACATTAGGTGACCGGCTATGAAATTTTAGTTAACTAGTCTTGTTAGACTAGTTGACTAGCTTCTTTAAGGCCAATTAACTAACCTTAGATAAGGCGGGTCCTTTAGCTTCTCTCTTAAGGCTAAACTAACCACTTGTTTAAGTCCTCAACCGCTCTTGGTGGCTACAACTGGTTTTGGCCTCTTGTTAAGTTTGTCGTGTTCATATAAAATATATATTTTTTAAAAATATTTTCTCATATAAATCAAAATTAATTACTTCAAATTGAATTTTCAACATCTCACTTTGACAAAGATACTTCCAGCTCAATTCTTTGAATAAATCAAATTCTCATTCCAATTTTAAAGATACCAGATAATTTCTTTACTCATATTTATGAAACAACCACTAAGATTTAACGTTTCAACAATTCTACGTTCAATTTATCTTAATACAATCCTTTAAAGATCCTTTTCTTTAAATTTGACCATCTCGAATTTCTTTTCATAAGAAATGAATCATTAAACAAAGATGACTTACTCCATTTCTTAAAGAAAAATTCCTTCACTAAAAATGCACCACTTGTAATTTGTAAGAGTAAACCCCAGAGTCCTTTAGAACCAACCTTTTCTTTTAGATTCTTGACCATTTTTACCATTAAGAAGCTAAAAGAACTTAAATGTAAATCCAACATTGATTTTATACACCAAGAAGACCTTTTTTATGTCCAAAACCAACAACGCTTCTCCTTACTTGTTGAATTCCAAATAAACCTAATTAAGGCTTGACAACCATTAAAGAAATCGGGAAATTTTTTTGAAAGAAAGGCAAATTACCTTTGTTGATTTGCCTTATTAGTTTAGGGTGGGGTGGAGAGGGAGAGAGAAGCTAGCCTTTGGAGAAAATAAGAGATGTATATTTCTTTTAATAAGAAAAGAAGGTAGTTCTAAAAAAAGAAAATGAGATAATTTAATTACTTATTAAGGTCTTAGGCAAAAAATTATTAGAATGCCATTCAAAATAAAATATTTTATTTAGGGTATTTCAAAACACATAGAAACTCATATAACATTTATAATTGCTTTATCTTAATATATTTTGTCAACTATTTTATCAATTTTTTCAATGAACATTGATTTTCTTACAATTTCATTACTTTATTTATAAATGAAAGTAGATGTTTTCTTTACTTTTCTTTATTAGCTATATTTCGTAGTTTTTTTTTCCTCTCAAATAAATTTGTTATAGTAAAATTATTTATTAAAACTTTTATTTCATGTTATAAAAATAAATTTCAAAATGTGAGTAAATATAGTAAGGGATACTAAAACCATATGGGAGAGATTACAAGTTTTATGTGTGTACATATCACCTAGTATTTATGGTGTATGCCACAATTGACAATTATAATTGTTCGTTGCTGCAGTGGTCCAATATTGCAATAGAGCAAATTGATTCTTCCTCTTTGAAAAACCTAATATATGTAGTGGGAACAAAAATGACAATTATAAAGTATTTATAGGCATTAGTTGAGTTCCCTAATTCCTAATTTTAAAATTGAAATTGGATCTAGCAGTTCCAAGACTAGGAACCACATCATGAGCTAGGTTGATTTCCAATTTTAATTCTAACCTGCTTTAGTTTTCGTATTTTCTATTTGGACATATTGCAAATATACATCTTCTAGCCTAGGAGGTTCTTGAATTGCATCGTTGGGTAGCTCAGTTTCCAGTTTAGATTCAAACTCGCTATGCTTTTAATATTTTCTTTTTGGATAAACTACAAATGCATCTTTTACATTTTTCTGTCTATGGGTTGCCTCTTCAATCTTTGAAATGATTATTTAAATTCACAAAATTTTCAAAATTGTGCTTTTTGACACTTTCATAACCATTTTGCCTTTGAAATTGATAATATATATATATATATATATATAAATAGAAATTTTTGTTTAAAAAATTCAAATCTAAAAATTTAAAAAATTGAGTTCTTTAGTTATTGTGATTTATATAATTTTTATTTACTTTAAATAAATTCCATAATTACTTTTATTAAGAGTAAAATGTTTGTATATAGGTCTAAAAAGAATGTTTCTTTCAAAGATTCGATGCTCTAAACACTAAATTTCAAATATGAAAAACTAATAGCATATAAAAGGAGTGCTTTAATATTAAAGGGTAAGAGCTCCTTTTGGTTTCTTTTATGCATTAAAACTTATTTTATTTTTGGAATAATATTGTGAATGTTACCTAAACTTTAGTCAAATGTTTAAATTACTATCTAAGCTTTAATTTGCTAAATTTAATACCTAATTCAAAGTTTTGTGTCATCATTACTACCTACGTTAAATTATGTAACAGTTGTTTATTCAATCATATCCTGTAGCCATTCCAAATGCGACATGAGACCATATATTAGAAAAAGTTCCAACTTGGTATTGATAGTTATTGCACCCATTGGATTAAATATGACAAGTGGAAGGCATAAAAAAGAAACTGAAAGGAAAAAAAGAAAGAAAGAAAGAAAGAAAAAATCCAACTACTAAAAACATGTTGTAAACACCTTATTTTTGCCCTAATAATCAATAATAATCAATTTTCAATTTTTCTTATTTTTTATATTTTTTTAATTTAGCAAAAATAGGAAAAATATTCAAAAAATAGAATAAATAGGAAAAATGCATCAATTTTGAAAAATAATTGTAGAAATAGTAATAAAAGGGATTAAATAATTTTTACAAATTTTTGGAATTTCAAAAAAAATACAAAAATAATAAAAATCACATTGCATATATACAAATTGTGAAAATAAAAAAAACGAGTAAGTAAGCTAGCCTAGTTGGTCCGAGCCATAGCCTTGTGCGCGTGGGAGGGGTTCAGGTCGCGGGTTCGAAATGCGGGGGAAGCAGATTCCGTGTTTTGCAAATTTTTTCCTCGTCTAGGACACATGTCAGCAGCTGATTGGCTAGAATGAACGCACGCGCCAGGCGCGTGATCTTCTTCCACCTTCGTCCGAGATCATCGCCAGCGAGGGAAAAATCACATTTTGGCCGTTTGGATTCGATTTTTTGCACAAATCCAATAGATCTTTAACTAAAATAAGATAAACATCATCCAATTAGAATCAAATTGCAACAAATTGATGGATTTGCACAAATCGGAGATGGGTTTTTTAATTGAAATTCGATTTGCCTCAATTAGAAGAAATCCGAGCTTATCCAGCTCGATTCCTTGCGGCTATAAATAGAGGATGAAGGTAGCAAGCATAAGCACGAATCAGAAGTGAGAAAAAGAGAGAAATCAAAGCTTCGCCGGAGTTCCCCAAGTCGCGACCACCGATCAAGCCTCGAACTGCCACTAGGAGGCGTTTTTGGAGAAATTCACCACCACGGTTGAGTTCTCCACCCCTGAAAACCTAGGAAACGACTCCTCAACCTCCTCAAAAGGCCGCCAGAATGCTGTCAACGACCACCTCCAGCCGTCGTGACCGTCGACTCGATTCGACCCGCGCACCGACCCGGATCCAGGTAAGTCGGATTTTCCCATTTTTTTAGTTATTCATTTTTTTTTTCGAATTTATTTATTTATTTACTTGTTATTTATGATTAAAAAAAATAGAAAAAATATTAGAATTTAAATTAGTTTTTTTTTAGGATTTAGTTTAGAGTAAATAATAGAAATTTTTTTTATAAAATAATAAAATGATAAAGATATATTAGAAAAGAATGGTAAAATTTAGATTTTTAGTTTAGGGTAGATGAATAATATAAGAGAAATTTTTTAATAAAAATTAATAATAAAATAAAATAAAATAATTAATAAAAATTAATAATAATATTAGAGGTAGGTTAAAAAATAGGGAAATAAATTTTATCACTTAGAAAAATGTTTTTTTTAATAATAAATCGAAAATTGTTTTTTTTTTCCCTTAAAATTATTATTTTTCAAAAATCAAATGATCAAGCTAAGGTTTAGATTTTTTTAGAAGAAACACTAGAATGATAAAAATGTAAACCAAAAGTAATTTCATAATTAAAATTCACAAACACATTAAAGTTTTTCAGGAAAAGCGAACTACGACCCGTTTGATCCTGAGTAGCAGGTATGTAGGCACTCGTTTGGGGTAACTCTAAAAAGAATTAAAAATCATTTTCTTAGAATAAGTTACTAAAAAACGCAATAAAAAGATAACAAAAAGAAAAATAATAGACATTAGGATAAGGTTTAGATTTCAGGAGAATAGGGTGGTAACCTTAAGGTTTTAATAGTTTAGCCTCCGAACCCAGAAACTCTAGTTTTCCATTTCCTTTTTCACAAAAACGAAAAGGGGAAATCTCGCTGACTAGTGGTCCAAATTAGGATCAATTAACTCAATTATTCCTAATTTAATCTTTCCCAACCACAGTTGGGTGGCGACTCCAAAATAAATTGAAATTCCTAACTCAAGTTGAGGATCTACACTAGATGAGCATAGGGTTTAGTATAGATTGGATTAGGAATAGAAAATAAAAAAAAATTAGACTCGACAGGATGACGACTCCACTAGGGACACTCTCTAGTAGGCTAGCCACCTGAATCTCTTCGAATCGCTTTTTCAATAAATGTCTTTTTTGGCTTGTTACACTGTTGCTAACCTTTCAGGGATTTAATTAGATTTAGGGTTCGGTTATTTACTATTGAGTCTGCATGCATGAGAATTGTGTCAGTAGATACGGTTAAACCTGGACCGTCTTAGGACCCTAAGATGGGGGGCCATTGTGTAGGTTTCGGGTGAAATGATATGATCACCGTTCGAGATTGATTAGGCTACCCCACCTAATGCTTCGATATGGCCTGAGATCCATTTTTTCGAGAATGCGGGAGGCCATAGAGCTTGGGGACATGTTAGAACCTATCTATCTGCATACAGAAAGTCATGGGCTAACAATCGAGCAATGATGTAATACTTTTATTCTGTTCATGGAGTTCAGATACATTTCCCTATAATGCTGTCATTGTAATATAGTTCTTTTGGTAATTGGAAATTTCTGTTGTAATAGATGGCTAGTTCTACAATCGACCGCCTCCTCCGCAAAGAAATCCGAGTTTGCAAACCTCTGGACCCAAAATTGGTGCTGGACCATTGGTTTACTCTATACAACCCGGAAGAGTAGGCCTTTATTCAGCAGAAGATAGGGCTCGTCCTCTCACTGATGAAGATGGAAATGAACTTACCCTTGATATAGGCCATCCTCCATCTATGGGAAGTAGAGCCCACGGCTTTCTTCATTGGGCCACATGAGATCATTCCCACTTTGGAAGAGTACACCCAACTTCTGCAGGCTCCATCACTAACTGGTGAAGTGTATGTGCCTGATCTTGAGGTTGGGCCAGCCGGTATCTTCAGTAGACTTCTAGGTATTCGCAAGACAGCAATCAATAAAGCCTTAGCAAACTGTAATGGATATTGCATACGGATGGATGAGTTAGAAGCCTGGTTCATAGCCCGGGAAGATAATGGGGATAGGAAAGACATATTATGTGGGGACCCCAAGAGCTATAAATAGAGGAGGGTGAGTGCTTTCATCCTGACAGCTTTCGCCACCATACTCTTCCCCACTAGAACTTTTTATGTCCATTATAGAGTTGTAGAACTGGTAGCCCAATTCTTGGAAGGGAAATCTTACATCCCGGCTCTACTGGCTAAGTAGACCCGAAACTTAAACTTTGTCAAGAAAAAGGGCCACGAGATCCTCCGCTCAAACATCAACCTCATCTTGATCTGGTTTGTAAGCCACCTCAAATGTTTCGGGTTGAACCTGGTCCAGAAAACTTTGGCCCAACAAGTGTACCTTATAGACTCATGCATAGAGACGATAAAGCTGCCTGACGACATTACTAGCCACAGTTGGGTAGAAGTGCTTAAAGGTTTCAGTGCCGACGACATCCTGTGGATGGCTAGATGGACTTGCTGCGACAAAGTCATCCTAACTTGCAGAAACCTCCAGGCCGTACCTGTAATCGGTATCAGCGGATGTATAGGTTATCATCCTAACTCGGTGGTCCGCCAGTTTGGTACTATTCAAGACATAGTTTATTGGCCTTCACTAGAAGCAATCGCATTCGAGTATCAAGACCCAAATTTGTTAGTAGCCGAGAAGTTTGCCAAGCTGGCAGAGGTTAAAGCACTATAGGAAGCCCGAATTGAGAGTCCTAATGTAGACCTCGGAGAGCTAGATGACGAAGTGGGCAAGTACCGAGTCACCAGGGATTTCGTAATCCACCAGCTATATCAAACGGGGGAAAGGGCATACTGGGTCCTAAATATCACCTAACCTAAGCCAGACAAGGTAGACCTAGAGCTGAAAACCTATCTGGAGCAAGTCAAGGCTCGGATGGAAGTATATTTCGAAGCTGCAGACTATAAGAAGGATATCTGGAAGGGCCGATTCAAAGAATCTGATCAAAGGAATAAGGCCTTGGAAGCTTAGTTGGAAAAGACCCAAGCTAGAGTCAAAGAGTTGGAAGCTATCATCAAACCAGTGCCTGCACAACAGAAGACTAAGAGAACTAGGAAATAGATTACTATTGTACTTTTTCATTTTTTTCAAGTATCAAACTCCAAGTTTCCAATATTAATAAAAATAAAGTTTAAGTATTATATCATTAATCGATTGTTGGCCCCTTTATTTTAGCATCCGTGTGACACATGCATCACATTTACATACCTGCATCATACTAAGAAAAATGCGTGCTAGGTATCAAAGATAGCTCCTAAACAACCGAATCCTCCAAGAAGCCCAATCCGCACCTGCTCAAGACCCAGAATGGCAAATAGTGGCAACAATAGCGACAATCGCAACAACACAAGTGCTAACGCCGCCTCAAATCCTAGGATCGTATCCCTAGAATAAACGATCCAACAGTTGGTTACACAAGTCCACCTCTTAACTGAGAGCATTGGCCTCCTTCGTACCACCCAACCAACTCAGGAAGAACACTTAGGGGCAAGAAAGGGGAAAGCAGTGGGGGGTCAGCCTCCAGAATATGAAGAAATCAATTCCCACCTCAACCCGGCTTTCGAGTATGAACCAAGAGCCAACCTGGGTCCGATCTCTGATGACATAAAGAGGGAAATGGAGGACAGGCAAAAGGAGATGGAAAAGAGACTTTTTCAGCAGCTAGCTGATAAGATGAAGACAATAGAGGGGCTTAACGGTTTTGAACAGGCAGGGATTACTAGCTTGCCAGCATATGGGGAGGAGGTATACCCAGAAAAGTTCAAGACCCTAGAATTTGAAAAATATGATGGTACTGGATGCCCCAAGATGCATACAAGGTTGTACGTATGGAAAATGAGCAAGTATGCCTAACATCGGGCAGACTCCAAACAATAGATCCTCCTAGGGTCACATCATCACAAATTCCCTTAGGAGGTAACAAAGCCAAGAAGTCTACCGTTAGCACAGTTAATTCCAGCAAAGCAGACAGGGCTAGGACCTGTGTGACATTCTAGACTACAAGTGCCCCAATCTAGCAGCCCCCGACAAACCACACCTAGGCCACCAGAGTCTTGAGACGGTTCACTCCAATCCCAATCCCACTCAGTCAGGTCTTCGTTTGGCTGCGAGTGGATAATTTGATTAACTTTGACATCCCAAACGACTGGTACAAACCCAGAAATTTCGACTCAAGCCTCAGATGTGACTATCATATGGGCCAAGAGGGGCATTCTATAAATAGATGCTAGAGGCTTCGAAACAAAATCCAAGATCTAATTGACGCTTGGATTGTGTAACTGGACATTTTTAACACACCAGCACCCAATGTCAACATTAATATATTGCTAACCATAAGCCCACTACCAACATGATCACATCCGAAGAGCTGGATCCCAAAGAGTCCCTAAAACAGCAAAAGGCAACAGTGCAACAAAAAAGTCACCCACGCTAGACTCCGGAGGGAACCCCTAAGTCATGGATTAAGAGGGGATGGTTAGTTGGAGACCCAACGGTCGGTACCTTAGGTGAATCACATAGGAGATTCGAGTATCTGGTAAATTACTCTTTCACACCAATTGAGTATAGGCCACCTAGTGGATGGGGGCCTGAGTTTGAGAAAGAAGATAACCCACCAAAAGAGGGGGAGAAGTCTGTGAACATGATAAAATCAGACCAAAAGCCGATAGTCGTAAAGTGCTATGAGGTTTAATCGACTGAGGTGCAAATTCCAAAGAAGAGGTATGTATTCAATGTCCCAATACCCGTAGAGAGGTACAAGGCGGCACTATTTGACTATCAGGCTCTTGATCAAGAAAGACCCCCTATTGTAGGAGGAATCACCCGTTCTGGGAGAATTTATGACCCAAAATACAAGGTCTCAACTGAAGAGCCCAACATAGAGGTAGGAAAAGAAGAAGAAGAGGGGCTCTTCGCATTTACAAAGATAGTCAAGGCAAGCGAATATAAGATCATGAAATAACTAAACAGGATTCCAGCTCAGATATCACTTATGGGTCTCCTTACAACCTCTGAGCCTCATAGGGAAGCACTCTTCAAAGTGCTCAAACAGATCAAGGTACTAGAAGGCATCGCAACAGACAAATTGAGCCATGTAGCAGATTCGATCTTCACCATGAACCAGATATCTTTCTCTCCCAAAGAGCTAGGAGAAGACAGAGACCAACATACAAAACCACTGTTCATAGTGGTAAAATGCAATGACACAATCGTCTCCCGAGTACTCATTGACAATGGATCTTCTCTCAACGTATGCCCATTAGCTACTCTCGACCTATTGGGGGTTGATCCAAGCAACATCAAACCAAGCTCAATGGTGGTCAGGGCTTTCGACGAGTTGAAGAGAGACATAGTAGGGGAAATAAGCTTACCGGTAGAGATTGGCTCGCAGATATTCCACATCTCCTTCTAAGTCCTCGATATTTCGAGGTCTTTTAATCTGCTTTTGGGGAGGCCGTGGATACATACCGCTGGAGCCATACCTTCAAGCCTCCATCAGAAAGTCAAGTTCATTGCAAATGGACAGATCATCACCATGCTGGGAGAGCAAGACTATGCCATCTATAAAGAAACTACCATACCTTACATTGGGGAAGACGGTTCTGAAGACTTTGGCCTCTAAATATTCAATGAGGTGAGTGTGATAACCAGCAAGGAGGGCCATCGGTTTAAGAAGGGACAGTAAGGGACGTTTGGACTAGGGTATGTTCCTATAGCCTAGGAAGAGGCGCAAGCCAGAAGTGTCAGAGGCAGGAGAAAAGAGAACCCAAGGGATACTCAGATGCGTTTTCCACCCCTCCAACAATCATTCATACAAGCAACTACCATTCAAGAGCTAAGGATTAGCAAAGCTGACGTCAGCAATGGGAACCTGACCCCTTGCACGTCTTAGCAGCATCCAACTCTCAATAATTGGTTCTGTTATCCTATTGATAGCACTAGGTCAGCTCAAGGATATGGAACAATTATTAAACAAAATTTTATTGTGATTTCTTTTCAGATTCAATAAATTGCAATTCATTCGTTTGTTTTCTGCTTATATCCATACTCTCGTTTCACTTCACCCAGATTCCCTACCGTCGAACGTCAGGGACATTTCGCGCAGGTAAGAAATGAAAACATTGATATCATTTCAAACACTGCTGGGTCAACCGTTAGAGGTGATGTCCTTGACCACGAAATAATACAAGAAAATTGGCAAAAACATGAACAAAGTGGAATTTCAATTGACGAGCCAGTGGAGACAGTAAATCTAGGAAGCATCGAGTAACCTAAAAACCTCAAGATCGGGACCAGTTCAAGTGTCGAGCAAAAACGCGAGATAACTGAGCTATTAACTAAGTACGCATATGTGTTTACCTGGTCATATAGCGACATGCCAGGATTAGACCAATCAATAGTAGTTCACAGGCTTCCTACGAGAGAAGATGTTAAACCTAAAAAACAGAAATTGAGAAGATTTAAGCCTAACACCTTACTAAAAATTAAAGAGGAAGTCAAGAAATTGCTAGAAGTGGGGTTCATTGAAGTATCTGACTATCCGGAATGGGTAGTGAATATCGTCCCCGTTCTAAAAAAGAATGGAAAAGTACGTGTATGCGTAGACTTTCGGGACTTAAACCAAGCCACGCTAAAAGATAACTTCCCCCTATCTCACATTGATGTCCTGGTAGACAACACTGCAGGAAACCATCTTTTCTCATTTATGGACGGTTTCTCAGGATATAATCAAATAAAAATGGCTGAAGAGGACAAAATTAAGACGACTTTCATCATAACATGGGGAACTTTCTGTTATAAAGTCATGCCCTTTGGTTTGAAAAACGTCGGGGTAACGTATCAGAGAGCCATGGTCGCAATACTTCATGACATGATGCATTGAGAAGTTGAAGTATACGTTGACGATATGATAACCGAGTCTAAAGAAGAAGAAAGCTATGCAGTTATTTTGAGGAAGTTGTTCAAGCGGTTGAGAAAATTTCAGCTCAAGCTAAATCCAGAGAAGTGCATTTTTAGGGTCACGACAGGCAAGCTGTTAGGGTTTGTCATAAGCCGGGAAGGCATTAAGATTGATCTTGACAAAGTAAAGGCCATATTGGAGTTGCCTTCTCCACATACTGTCAAAGAGGTAAGAGGTTTGCTGGGAAGATTGAATTATATAGCTCGTTTTATCTCACAGCTCACAGACAAATGCCGTCCACTATTCCGTCTGTTAAAAAAGAATGCTGTAGTAGAATGGGACGATGAATGTGAAGAAGCATTTAAGACAATCAAAGACTATCTCATAAAACCTCCGATCTTGATAGTTCCGAAGTAAGGAAAACCCTTATTCTTATACCTCACGATATTTCCTGAATCCATGGGGTGCGTGTTAGGGCAGAAAGATGAAGAGGGAAGGGAGCGTTCCATATATTATCTTAGCAAGAAATTCACAGATGGGGAATAGAGGCATTTAGAAGTAGAGAGAACTTGCTGTACTCTGATTTGGGTCATGCACCGATTGAGGCAATACACCCTTTACTATCACATTGAGCTGCTGACAAGACACGATCCTCTGAAGTACTTGATAGAGCAGCCCGTTTTGTTAGGGAGAATATCCAAATGGCAAATGTTCTTATCAGAATTTGATATCACATACATAAATCAAAATTCGATAAAAAGGCAATTTTTAGCCGACTAGTTAGCAGAACACCCAATTGAGGGAAATTCCCAAGAACTACAAGCCCAATTCCCTAATGAAAATATATTAACAGTGGAAGGTGCACTAGTAGAAGACTGTGGGATAGGCCAGAACCCTAAGTGGAAGATGTTCTTTGGCGGAGCTGCCAATGTATTTGGTTGTGGGATTAGGGCAGTGTTGATATCACCAGAAGGAACACAATTCCCTTCAGCAACAAGACTCACTTTTCCATATACTAATAATATTGCGGAATATGAGGCATACATCCTCGGCCTAAAAATGGCTTGCCACATGGAAATCTGTGAATTAGAAGTGTACGAAGATTCTTCACTCATCATATTACAGACAAGAGGGGAGTACAAAACTAAAGACCCTAAATTGTTACCATATCATCAGCATTTGATAGAGCTAATCGATGAATTCGAGGCAATCACCTTCACATACATCCCGAGAACTCAGAATCAGTTTGAATACCCTGAAATGGCTAACAAAAATGACCAAAGAACACTTAGAAGGTTAGCAAGTCATTTCTTATTAAATGGACTTGTGCTTTACAAAAGGTTGCTTGATACCACTTTGCTAAGATGTGTGGATAGAAATGAGGCATGTGAACTGATGAAAGAAGTGCATGAAGGGGTATGTAGACCTCACATGAACGGCTATATGTTGGCCCGAAAATCATGAGATTGGGCTACTATTGGCTAACCATGGAATCAGATTGCATCAAATATGTCAAGCACTGTCACCTGTGTCAAGTCTATGCAAATCGAATAAATGCTCCGCCCAACGAGATGCATTTGTTGTCTGCACTATGGCCTTTCTTTATGTGGGGAATTGACATCATCGGTCCAATCATTCCAACAGCATCCAATGGCTACAGATTTATATTGGTAGCCATTGACTACTTCACCAAGTGGGTGGAGGCTTCATCATGTGCTAATGTCACAAAAGGAGTGATAGTTCAATTCTTGAAGAAGGACATAATAGCCCGATATGGAGTTCCTGAGTCAATCATCATCGACAACGGTACCAATCTCAACAACAAGTCAATGACAGATTTGTGTCAACAATTCCACATAAACCATAGAAATTCAACTCCTTACTGACCTCAGATGAATGGGGCAATGGAAGCAGCCAATAGGAATATCAAAAGAATCATCGAAAAGATGACAATCACTTACAAAGATTGGCACAGGATGCTTCCATTCGCCCTCATGGCTTACAGAGCCTCAATTAGAACATCTATTGGAGTTACCCCATATTTACTGGTATATGGCACTGAGGCAGTCTTACTAGTCGAAGTCGAAATACCATCCTTTAGAATTCTGTCAAAAGTGTAGTTAAATGAGTCAGATTGGGTAAAGAAGAGGCTTGATCAGTTGAATTTGATTGACGAAAAAAGACTCACTGCATTATGTCACGACCAGTGTTACCAACAAAGGATGGCCCAAGCATTTAACAAGAAAATGAGGCCTCGATGCTTTAAAGAAGGAGATTTGGTGTTAAAGAAAGTTCTCCCAAATGCTCAAGATTGCTGAGGGAAGTTTACCCCAAACTATGAGGGTCCATATGTTGTAAAGAAGGTATTATCAGGATGTGCTCTGATATTAACTCAAATGGATGTCCAGAATTGAGAGATCCCATTAATGCAGATGCTGTTAAGATGTACTATCCTTAGGCAAGGAAATTGAAAATTTGCCAATGTTTATGAATACTAATATTCAACACAAGTTTCGTTGAGTCCAGTTTTCATTTTTTACAAGCAAAGTTAATGTCTATGAATGATCGATAATTCCAACCAATTCTCATTAAAACAAACATTCCTAAACACATTACCCATCACTTCACCAATGAATGATGAACATTGAAATGATAATAAATCTCAATAAATTTTGTGATATAAGGCTACCAACTTTTGAGCATTGAACCTGGTATATTAGTAGGATAATACTACAATCACAAGCACCATGTGCATAAGAAAGGAAGCACATCAAGAACCTCAGCCCTGTTTTAAAGCAAGAGTAAGCAAAGGAGAAACAAACCAGCACGAAGGTTCGGTTGTTTGGTTGCTATCTGCGATAAATTGGTAAGCATCTTAGAATAAATAACTATCATTCACATATCATAAAACATCTCTTATCAAATTATTCGTTAGAAGCATTGGTTAGTCAGCCTACAATGGGGCACTTTCCTGAACATCCTCTCTCAGGGTCAGCCCATAGGGGCACCTTTTGAGACGTGTCTTCCTACTATAGGTTAGTCAGCCCATAAGGGGGCACTTTCTTAAACATCTTCTCTTAGGGTCAGCCCGTAGGGGCACCTTTCAAGACATTTCTTACCCAAGGTCGCGAGTCTAAGAAGACACTTTCCACCATAGGTTAGTCAGCCCACAATGGGGCACTTTCCTAAACATCCCTTCTCAAGGTCAGCCCATAGGGGCACCTTTTGAGGCATGTCTTCTACTATAGGTTAGTTAGCCCGCAATAGGGCACTTTCCTAAACACTCTTTCTCGAGGTTAGCTCTAGGAGCACCTTCCGAGATACCTATGTTTCAGGGTTGCAAGTCTGAGAAGGCGCTTCCCGCTATTGATTAGTTAGCTCAGAAGAGCACTTTTCGAATCTATCGATTAGTCAGCTCATATGAGCACTTTTCGAATCTGTCGATTAGTTAACTCAGAGGAGTACCTTTCGAATCTATCGATTAGTTAGCTCATAGGAGCACTTTTCGAATCTATCGATTAGTTAGCTCATAGGAGCATTTATTGAATCTATCGATTAGTTAGCTCAGATGAGCACTTTTCGAATTTGTCGCTATCGATTGGTTAGCTCATAAGAGCACTTTTCGAATATGTTGATTAGTCAGCTCATGAGAGCACTTTTTAAATTTATTGATAACCGATTAGTTAGCTCACGAGAGCACTCTTTGGAAGTATTTCTCCCTAAACAGTCGTTAGTCTAGCCAGACGCTTCTGTTGACAGGTTGTCAGCTCATAAGAATGCTTCCGAGACAATCCTCTCTTTAAGGTTACTAGTCCGATAAGACGCTTCCTATCATTAGCTATTTCACTCACAATAACACATTCCTACATAATCCTTGAGATGTTTCTCATCGACGATTAGTCAGCCCATAGAGCACTTTTCGGGATGATACATTACTTCAAATTGTTAGGATTGTTTAAGACTGTTTCCTAAACAGTACCATTCATCACAAAATACTTGTGGGATTATTAGCTCATGGAGCATTTTCCTACTAGAGACCAAATTCTAGATAACCAGCCAAACCATTGCGTTATCCATTCAATTAAGAGGCAAAAAATTGAGTCTTTCTTGTCTTTGTAGTTAAGTTTTTCAAACTTTACTACAAAGAGGGGCAGTTGTAAACACTCCATTTTTTCCTTAATAATCAATAATAATCAATTTTCAATTTTTCTCATTTTTTACATTTTTTTTCTAATTTAGCAAAAAATAGGAAAAATATTCAAAAAAATAAAATAAATAGGAAAAATACATCAATTTTGGAAAATAATTGTAAAAATAGTAATAAAAGGGATTAAATAATTTTTTAAAATTTTTGGAATTTCAAAAAAATACAAAAATAATAAAAATCGCATTACATATATGCAAATTGCGAAAAAAAAAAAAAAAACGAGTAAGTGGGCTAGCCCAACTGGTCCGAGCTATGGCCTTATGCGCACGGGAGGGGGTCAAGTCGCGGGTTCAAAATGCGGGGGAAGCAGATTCCGTGTTTTGCAAATTTTTTCCTCGTCTAAGACACGTGTTAGCAGCTGATTGGTGAAACGAACGCACGAGTCGGGCGCGTGATCTTCTTCCTCCTTCGTCCGAGATCGTCACCGGTAAGGGAAAAATCGCATTTTTGGCCGTTTGGATTCCATTTTTTGCACAAATCCAACAGATCTTTAACTAAAATAGGATAAACATAATCCAATTGGAATCAAATTGCAACAAATTGATGGATTTGCACAAATCAGAGATGGGTTTTTTAACTGAAATCCGATTTTCCTCAATCGAAGGAAATTCGAGCTTATCCAGCTTGATTCCTTGCGGTTATAAATAGAGGATGAAGGCAGTAAGCATAAGCACGGATCAGAAGTGAGAAAAAGAGAGAAATCGAAGCTTCACTGGAGTTCCCTAAGCCGTGACCGCCGATCAAGCCTCGAACCACCACCAGGAGGCATTTTTGGAGAAATCTACCACCACGGTTGAGTTCCCCACCCTCCAAAACCTAGCAAACGACTCCTCAACCTCCTCGAAAGGCCACCGGAACGCCGTCAAAGACCACCTCCAACCGTTGTGACCGTAGACCCGACCCAATCGACACATCGACCCAGATCCAGGTAAGTCGGATTTTTCAATTTTTTTATTTTTTATATTTTTTTAGTTATTCATTTTTTCGAATTTATTTATTTATTTACTTGTTATTTATGATTAAAAAATAGAAAAAAATATTAGAATTTAAATTAGTTTTTTTTTAGGATTTAGTTTAGAGTAAATAATAGAAAACAATTTATAAAATAATAAAGATATATTAGAAAATAATGGTGAAATTTAGATTTTTAGTTTAGGGTAGATGAATAATATAAGAGAATTTTTTTAATAAAAATTAATAAAAAAATAAAAAAAATTAATAATAATATTAGAGGTAGGTTAAAAAATAGGGAAATAAATTTTATCACTTAGAAAAATGTTTTTTTTTTTATAATAAATCCAAAATTGTTTTTTTTCCTTAAAATTATTATTTTTCAAAAATCAAATGATCAAGTTGAGACTTAGATGTTTTTAGAAGAAACACTAAAATGATAAAAACGTAAACCAAAAGTAATTTCATAATTAAAATTTACAAACACATTAAATTTTTTCAGGAAAGGCAAACTACGGCCTGTTTGATCCTGAGTAGTAGGTACGTAGGCACCTGTTTGGGGCAACTGTAAAAAGAATTAAAAATCATTTTCTTAGAATAAGTTACTCAAAAAAGAAATAAAAAGAAAAATAAAAGACATTAGAATAAGGTTTAGATTTCATGAGAATAAGGTGGTAACCTTAAGGTTTTAATGGGTTAGCCTCCGAACCTAGAAACTTTGGTTTTCCATTTTCTCTTTCACAAAAACGAAAAGGGGAAATCTCGTTGACTAGTGGTCCAAATTAGGATTAATTCGCTCAATTAGTGCTAATTTAATCTTTCCCAACCACAGTTGGGTGGCGACTCTAAAATAAAATGAAATTCCTAACTCAAGTCGAGAATCTACATTAGATGAGTATAGGGTCAAGTATAGATCGGATTAGGAATGGAAAATAAAAAAATTAGACTCGACACATGTTTCTTTTTTTTTTTTTACTCTCATCATCTTTGGCTAAAAAACAAATCGAAAACCTAACTTGCTTGAAGATAGTTGTTAAGCCTAAAACTTTGATAAATTGCATATGTAATAACTTTTTCCAACTTGAGTTGCTTTATGGATCAATAGATAGTTTCATAATTTTTTATTTTTTTATTGATGCTTTGTTGGTACCATAGTAGTGGAAGAAAGTTGCCTAATCCTCTATTGGTTGCCATTCAATAATCATATTGTGTATCGCACAAACCTTTAAAAACCATAAAATAAAGAAAAAAAATCAACAGTAGACTCTAATAATCTAGAATGATGCTATAGGCAATATAAAATGCATCTCTTTCAAACTTGTTCTCATAGTATTGCTTTAATTTGTATGTTGCATGGTTTAGCTTTAGCAATTCAACCCCCCACCTAAAAGAATCTGCGCTACTTTAATTTATTTGTCTTCATATTTATTACTTGGTTGGTTTTTAAATTTACCTCCAACAAAAATGCAAGGGTAGTTTCAATTATGTCATGTAAATAGCAAGTTCAAAAATTTGCCCTTTTCTCTTCCATGTATCAAAGTTTTGCTACACTGACTAATTTCAACACCTTCAAGACATGGTATACGAAAAGTATAACATAAGGTTATTGATGACATGTTTTTGATTGCATCCAAACCATAATTTGATATAAAAAATATTAAAACTTTCCCATATCAGAACTTTTAATATTTTCTTTTCATGGCAAAAAATATTATGCCATTGTCAATTTAAAAAAAAATTGAGAATTGAAAGATAACTTACCTTTTGATTCCTTCTAGCATTAATTTTGATGTTAATATTCCTTTTTTTCTTTAGAATATATTTGGTGGTAAGGTCATTCGATCTATCATCTCTCTTAAGAAGAAAACAGTCATTGTGATTTTTCACCTTATTGAGGTTATGGTGTGATTGTGATTCAAAGATTATAAAACTAAGAAAATGTAGATAGGGGTCTCGGTAGGAGTAGTTACGTAAGTATCATACGGGTACCACACTGCACTTAACTTCAGAGAAAGCAATGTGGAAATAACACGTGATGGGATAACTAGGGAAAAAGTGGCAAGGAGGAGGAATGGGTAATCTTGAGCATCTCGAATGCACAAGTGATAGACAAGAGAGCTAAGGAGACCTTAAGTATCAACCTTGTAGTTCTCGAGTAAAAGAGACCATTCTTTGCTTGAACTCTTATTTGATCTTTGAGAGTAAAGAATCTTCGGTGAAATACTGTTTATCTGATCTTTAGAATCTAGAAAAGAATCCACTTGGAATGGTTGAGTATTTATAGACTCTTGGACCTGATGACATCTGTTAGATCATCTTAGCGATCAATGGATAAGATGGAATCTACTTATTTTAAGATTATCTTAATGAACTTGCTATAAGCTCAAGGCTAATAGCCTTCCTCATAAGTGCATGAGCCTATCTAAGAAATGTTAGATGCGGATGACCGATCTAAAGATCCTTGTTTTAAGCCAAACAAGGCAATTCTTCTTTAGTTATACTAAAAATTGGACTGGACTCACTAGGCCTTATTACCTAACCCAATGAGTTAAGCTAAATAATCAATAGGTTTAGGCCAATATATTTACATATTATTTTCAACTCTCTACATTTTGCCTCCTGACCAAAGTCCTTTAAACAAAGTCGAAGGGGTTTGGGCATTAGTTAAGCCTTTCTAATAGTTAGGAAATTGCTTGGCGCATGTGCACTTGTGAAATAATTGTATCGTTGTCATATATACGCTTGCACGATTCACATTACAAGAGTTTGGCGCCAAAGCTGCATATAATTTAGACTTATTTATTTATTTTTTAGTGCATAAGCTTATAGCACTATTTAATTATGTGTGTCAACTTTAGCCAATCGAAAATAAATATTGCCTGAGATAGAAATACAATATCACTTGGGAGAAACATAGTGTAGAATTGCTTAAGACCGTAATATTTCTAGCGATATAATTATTAAAATTAGATTTTCAATAGGTCTCTCCATGCTCCTCATATGTCGTTGAATGTGTCAAATGCGTACATAATGATCTTGTATACATCTTTCATGGAAAAATCAAAGAGAGAACATCTTGGCCCCCAAAAAAGGATTTTATCACCCTAGTATACTATAGAAATATGCACATTTTACCCTTGTAAAAATACTAAATGGCAATGTGGTTTGTTCCCATTTATAATAGACTTAAATAAGTCTTTTTTGATATATTGCAATCTTTGTAACTCTACATAAGTGAAAAGTTATAACCCTTCATAGTTCTTTGAACAGAGATAATCAATATCAAAACAAAATCAGCCCCAAATCTTCTCAAATCTTTTCTAATCTTAGCCAAGTCTTATCTTATATTTCATATAAAAGATATCTTCATAGTATCTCTCTCTCTATATATATTTTTCACACAAATCTTCATGCATATCTCAACAACATAATTATTTTCTTTCATATTCAAACTTTATCAATATGATTCATACCTATGAAATATCAAATCCAAATTTCTCACACTTATCCTCTATACTTCATCACATTATATATATATATATATATATATATATATATAATATATATATATCTTTGCATCATCCTTCAGAGTCTCCTTTCATTCCTATCGGGCACGGCTTCAACCAAGAAACAATAGTTATATCTTTTTCTTTTTTCTTGGATTTCTTGCTTTAATCCTCGTCTTTCTTTTTAATTATTTTTTTTTCTTTCAAGCTTTGACATGTAATAGGGCAATAGTTTGTCATCAGATTGAGCAAAGACAACACACACCCAGAATGGATAGCAGCAAGTATCTATACGTATCTCGGTAATATTAGGTTTTCTTGTTTTTTCCATACGACGAGAATTGACCAAAACTGATCAAAATTGACAGCAGATCATCAAGGCATGAGTTGTTCTCCTTCGTTTTATATTGGATTTTTTTTGTTTATTTTTTTCTTTCGTTTTAGTTGGGGTCTTGTGGACATCTTATCGCATGCTTTTAGTGTTGCCTGAGGCGTTCTTTAAACAGTATTGCCAACGTCGCTCGCCTGTGGTGTTCTTTAAACAGGTATTGCCAATGTCGCTCGCCTGAGGTGTTCTTTAAACAGGTATTACCGATGTCGCTCGTCTGAGACGTGTCTCCTGGAAAGGGAAGCTTCTTAGTCGAAGTCATATTCGCATTGTGTGATGGGTTGAGACTCGTGTGGAGCCTGAAATTCTGGTATGAACGCTTTGGCCGACTGTACAGTTATTCACTCGCTCTCTAGTTAAGAGTAACCAAAGAGGGCTTCTTGATGGTGGTCTCGTCGAGGATGCCCCCTCTCTCCGATTGTTAGCCTATGTAATCAATCTCATCGGCATCATTTATCAGCCCAAGAGTTAGAGCTTTGCTTGGATCAATATGGCTAGCCCCAAATGTAGAATTGTCATCATTGTTCAAGTCGACTTCCATCAGTCATTTGCCTTTTCTTTATTAAAGGACTAATTTTTATTCCTTGACAAAAGACACGACAAGGAAGACAATCACAAGACTTAAAAGTTCCTGCATACAAGCACCTGGTGGCATGTCACCACCATTCAAAACAGCAGTCCAAACATTCTTTGATAAACCCAGACATTCCTTAACACAAAAGGAAAAACACTGGCAAACACTGACGAGTTTTCCAAGTCAGAAACAATTGCATTGGCGAAGCTTCCAAACATTAATTATTAAAGGACTAATTGATAATTGGCTTATAGTTTTTTTTTTTTAATAAATCGCTAAAAATTAGAATAAGATCTCAAAGAAGATACCCTTGACAATCTTGACAGGAACCCCACGGTAGAACATTCGTGATTGGTCCGATGACATTTTAGTATAACAAGAGCATAGATCTTCTTCTGCATAGGAGTGAGAATATGATAACCTTTGCATTTAACTCCTTTGTAGACATCATGGCTACTATACATTTAGACTTTTATTTGGACTTTAACTTTTCTATCGTTTGGTTTACACTTATTTGGTGAGATGCACACTCGATCTTATAAGTTATGAGATAACCCCCTTTTTTATTTTTTTTATTTACAAGCTTTGTCTCATTATTAACAATGTTGTGAATTGGTAGGGGAAAGGCACAGAAGTAATTAAGCAAAAAGACTTGCTAGTGCACTTAGATGGACATCCACTACCAATCCCGAGTCATCGGGATACGTAGTTGGATGAGACTATCTTTGAAGATACAATTTGGGATAAGATCAAACATCGGGAGTTCTACTTGATGAGTCACACTAATGGTATACTTCACTTCATTGGATGCAAGCCTCACATTAGCTTAAGAGATACCATTAATGCAAACTCAATCTTGTGCTTTAGGAATGAAAGAAGAGAATGTCTTCTTTTCATTACCCAATTTGCATTCCTTAAGCAACTACCCTCTGGCTGGAAATCTTGGATAAAACATATCATCTTAAAGTCAGAGTATGCAATTCTTTTGGGGAAGGTTGGTGTCTTTTATGCCATCACTATTTCCACCCAACTGTGGTTCCCACATATGAGCAAGTCGGAAGTGTGGCTAGCGATCATCTACCGATGGAGTACTCAGACACACATATTCATCACTTCTTAAGGGGAAATCACCCTGACACTTGAGGATGTGGCCATGTTCCTAAACTTGACTAGTTTTGGGCAGACCAACATCACCTCTACTAAAGTGTCTTATAAGGAGTACAATTTTCAAGTATCCTTACTAGATGCCTTGAAGGCTACTCGCAACAGCAAGAGGAAGTCGTGCTTCTCTTCCTAGCTTGCATATTTTTTTGAGGAGTAGAGAAAAGATAAGTCCTGGATTTTTGGCCCGGGTTGGCTATCCTTGTTTGTTTTCCTTAAAGGACTAGAAGAAGGTGTGAGCCCCTGGTTATTTTCCTTAGTCATATGAATTGCTTAAGGTGAGTGCTTCGCACTAGATCCCTTTTACCTTGGCTCTCTGTATTGGTGCTTAGATCTGTACCACAAGGCTTTCGTTCATTCAAAGGGCTACTATGTGAATGTGTCACATGTAGACTTGATATTCCTCCTACTCTTCTTTTGTGAGCAGTTTCAGAAGCACTTTACTCCTCCTCTCGATAGTGTTACGCCCAACCTTGCTCTTCCTAAAGCATGGGCTTGAGTTAAAGGAACTATTAAGCAGGCACTCTTGTAGCTTATTGACATTGAGAGTGAATTTACATTTCCCCTTTATGTGAAACAACTTGTTGGTTATGAAGATAGGAGCGAGTTATACCCTTTAAGATCAAAGGATGAGGTAATTTTAGTAGATAGATTTAAGGGTCTTCACAGGCCAAATTTGTTTTATGGTGTACTTTAGGGAATCTACCCTCCCTCTTTGATAGCAAAGACTTCTCTAAGTGCTATTTGGAGTAAAGGATTGTAGCATATTCTCCTCACAGGGTTGCATGTTAACTTAGCTTTGACAAAGGGGTGCCTTGGATGATTAACGTTACTAGAACTTTGAGTTATGTTATCGATCACTCTTGCCTAGTAACTTTAGAAACATTCACCTAGAAGTGTATCGGCTATACTTTCCTTTTGCAAGTTGCTTCTCTTAGTTGGCTAATATATTGGTCAAATTGTTTGCAAGACTTTCAAGCCTATGCTTTCGCTTCAATAGGTGATACACTTCGTGTGCCTACTATGTACTATTGGGAGTCTTGCCTTAAATTATTGCTTAAGCCTAAGCTTAAGCTTATTGGCGATGCCTAAAGAACTATTGAATGGGCAAATCAACAATTAACATCTCTTACTAATGCAAGATCGGTGAGATCCTCTAAGAATAAATGATCATTGCTTCCATTGACAGATGATAGACAGGCTAAGTGTATTCTTATTCAGGAGGTAGCATCCTTGTATGTTTCTTGTTATTATGTATGTGTAGGTATTCCTTTTTACTAACCCCACCACCCACCTTGGCGTCTATCATGTATATGCAAGTTGAGACGCTCTAAAGTTTGCTCTAACACTTCTGGTGGTTCAACGACTATTTCAATTCAAATCAATGATGATCAAGACTTAGAGAATTATGTGGAGTCACTTAGAGGTGTCGATGATGACCTTGAAGGGCTACATGACTCTATTGAAGTTAGAGCAGTTGCTATTAATGAGTTGATCACAAAGATAGGTGAGGGTAATAATAACACTGATAATGGTGACCATGTTGATGCATTGCTTTACTCGGGTATATATGAAGATGAGTTGTATGTAGCCCTTATTGATATTCTTTCTCCCTCAGTTGCTACCATGTCTTATCAAGACAAGGAAGTAACTCTAAAGATCTATGTCAAGTTAGGGGAGACTACATCCTTTTGACGGTTTACTGGTTATTGGAATCATTGGAGACCCTTGATGTTATGGATAGAGATTTTTGGGTTGAGTCCCTATGTTAGAGACTGAGCTGGCTTGCACTATGGTGAAGCTGTTGGGGGAAGTCATGTTATTACTAAATAGGCCTTGGAATTCCCTATTAGAGGCAGAGCTTAAGTAGTTGATTAAGCGCATTGAGGGAGCTAGCCTTTTCAGATTCAAGATTAACAACTTAGAGCCTGTTATTGCTAAACCCAAGAGACTATTGAGCTATTATACTATTAAGAGATAGCACAATGAGTTGATGAATAAAGTGCGGGTGATACAAGAAGCAATTAAAGCAACGAATCTTGAGATAAAGACACTTTTAAGATATTATAGACCTTAAGTGCACAATAGGTTTGGATTGCTTTACTTAGTTCAGTATGATTATACCCTTTATTTTCATTCCAAAGCATTATATTGGAATCAACAAAGTTACTTTTTATTTTTCCTCACATATATTTGAGTGACTATTACTTATTTACTTATACTTGCTATGAGTGATGCTAGTTACCACATAGAATTTATTTACGTTATCATGTCATGCATTGGAGTGAAGCTCTCACTTGCTAGCAATAACATGTCAGATGGTTAAGACAATCAAATTCGCTTAAGCAGCGATAATGGTTTTTATTGCACAGTTTAACACATTAGCAATTAAAGGTTAAGAGGGTAATTCCCAACACATAACCATTTATTCTTTATTTTTGAGTTGTTATATACATTTTTGTGGGCTAAGTATATCATTGCGCATTTAGGAGAACTTGCTCCGAAATATACTTTTTTTTTTATGTTGGCTAAATATTTTATTACACATTTAGGAGCACTTGCTTTGACCATATGACAACAACATATGACATGGTAGTTAATCATGTTTGTGCACTAAAGAAATAACTCTTTAACTTTGTAGCAACAAAATTAGTAAATAGTAGAAAAATCATTAAAAAGGCTTTAATAGTGTAAGCCATTGATATTACTCATGATAATTTGCAAATACATCATTCACTTCACATATGAAACTTTTTAATGTATTGAAAATTGATAGGTGCAGTAACTTTATCAGTTATTAGGTTTTCGGAAGCTTGCAGTAGCCACTATCGTGGACCTTATGAACTATGAAGGGACCTTCTTACTTTGGTGTGAACTTTGGTACTAGAATATCTCACCCCACATGCTCTATTGTGCAAAGTACAACATCACCTTGTTGGAAGGACCATTTCTTAACTAAACGATCATAAGCCGCACTTAATCGCTGTCAATAATTGGCAAGGTGATGCTTAGTGGTGTCTCATCTCTCTTTTAAAGCTTTAAGATAGAGCATGCATAGAGTATCTAGTTCTACTCGACATTGATGACTAG
Organism: Laguncularia racemosa; assembly: GCA_037954665.1. Lineage (NCBI taxonomy): Eukaryota > Viridiplantae > Streptophyta > Magnoliopsida > Myrtales > Combretaceae > Laguncularia > Laguncularia racemosa. The sequence goes on from JBBMOL010000006.1 coordinate 5,784,993, forward strand.
TCTTATAGATGGAACTAAGACTCCTATAGGCATCATCACCTTGTATCCATATACTAAAGAGAAGGGGGTGGCTTAAGTGGGGCTTCGCTTGGATGTCCTGTATACCTATAGTGCTAATGGTAGCTTGTTGTGCCGTTGTTTGTGATTTTCATGCATCACATGACTAAGTACTTTTGGAAGAGTCTTATTTGTTGCTTTCGCTTGGCCATTTCCCTTTAGGTATTTAGGCATTAAGTTCGCATGATCTATGCTGAAGGAGGCCAATAGTTATCGTACGTGTGAGTTGATGAACGGTGTGCCATTGTTTGAAAGAATGCGCTTTAGGATTCCAAAACGAAAGATGACATATTCTTTCACGAAGCTTGCCACTGTTGGTCTTGTAGCTTTCTTTAATAGGATCGTCTCCACTTACTTAGCGAAGCATTTTGTACCTATCAAGATCCAAATGCATCCCTTAAATGGTGGATGTATTGGATCAATCAAGTCAAATGCCTATGTATAGAAAAGCTACGAAAGTAGTTAGGTTATGCAGTGCGACGATAAGGGCATAGATTGCATTCCTCGTGTTACTAGTATGCGACACACCTCCTAGCAAAGTTGAATGCATCATTTTCCATTGTAGGCCAATAGTACCCCAAGCCCAATAGGTGGTAGTACATCTTCCTTCCTCCTTGATGTTCTCTACCATCTCCAAGTGGGCTTCAGCTATTTCAGTCTTCGTTTCGGATGGTGCTACGCACTTAAGGGGTTGTCCCATGAATAATATCCTGTATGGCTAGTCTTCATGCATAATGTACTTCCTTTCCTTATGCTTTACTATGCAAGCATCAGTGTTGTTTGTAGGCAAGGCACCATTCTTCAAATAGTCTATGTAAGGGCATCTCTAATCACTAGCACTCACTATGAAGTTGCATTCTCCTTGATCAAGAAGCTCAAAGCCTTTTGGACAACTCATTGGCATTTGAGAAGCATCTTTAGCCATGGTAGGCTAGTAATACCCTACGCGCTGCATGTAGTGATACGGGGATGGGCCTTCTGCTCCATATTGGATTTTGTGGTATTTGTCTAACTTTAGGCATGCTTGCCTTGCATAAATACATCGCTATAAGATGCCTGCTAGACTTTTGAAGTATAAGATACCGTTAATGAGGATGGAATTTTTTAAGGTTGCTATAGAAGCTACATTAGGATGTGTTAGCTAGGCTTTGATGGGAGTGCGCCAACCATCTGGTGCTTCATCTTCCTTATCTAACAATTGTAAAGTTGTGCATGGAACAGATTTTTTGATGACTTGAATATTTAAACCATTTTCTTTGGCTTGAATAGGAACTTTCGATGCCAAAGTTGCAAGTGCGTTCACATAACAGTTGGTTGATTATTTGGTGTTTTTGTATCTCATTGAATTAAACTTGTTGACCAACGATTGCACTATAGCCCTATAAGGCGCTAGTATTGGTTCTTTGAGAGCAAATTCTCCATTAGCCTACTTGATAATTAGGTTTGAATCACCACAGATGCACAAGTGAGATACCCCAGCATTTTGCATGGAAATGAGTCCAAGTAGGAGAGACTCATACTCAACTTCATTATTGGTGCAATGGAAGTCCAGTTTAAATGCTAATAGTATCTCTTGGCCCTTAAGGATCATCAATACTACTCTAGCTCCTTACTTTGTAGTAGTAGAGGAGCCATCAAATTGCACCCACTATTCTCCACCCAATTTTGTCCTCATGAAATCCTTATGAAACTCTATTAAGATCATATTTGTGCCATAAGTCCCATGTGTCATAGGAAAATGGGCTAGGAGGTTTGCTAGAGCTTGAGACTTAATAACCTTAGGCGGTAAAATCGTAAGGTTAAACTTTGACAGGAGGATTAGCCATTTTGCAATCCGTCCTGACAGAGCCAGTCGTGATAGTAAGTGTTTTATCGGGTTGGAGTGAGTGATAAGGTTGGCTTTGTGCGCTAAGAAGTAATGGCAAAACTTTTGTGTAGTAAATATCAGTGCGAGACAATGCTTCTCGCAAGCCGAATAATTGACTTCACTCCCTTAGAGAGATTGACTTAGGTAGATTACAGGCCACTCCCTACCCTTGAGTTCTTGTGTAAGTAAAGCCCCAATGGACTTGTTAGTAGATGTCAAGTAGAGAATCATTAGTAATCCTTTGATAAGCATTGTCATCATTTGTGGAGAAATGAGTATATTCTTGACCTTCTAAATGGCCTTCTCTTGTAATTGCCCCCACTTGAATAGTTCTCTTTTCATCATGAGCTGCTGTAGGGGATAAGAGATCTCGGTTAGTGCAAGAACAAATTGCTTGATATAAAAGACCTTCCTCATAATTCCTTCGGGTTAATGGGTAAGGGCATGGATCGTATGGCCTACACCTTTGTTAGATCAACATCAATCCCCTTTCTATGAATTACAAATCCAAGGAATTTCCAAATGTTACACCAAAGATGCATTTTAGTAGGTTTATGCACAGCTTATACAATCAACACCACTTAAAAACCTTCTATAAATGTATTAACTGATTTGGTTCCCACCTTAACTTGATAACTATGTTGTCCACATAGTCTTCCATGAAGTCATGCATCACATCGTGGAAGATAGTAGTCATTTTTCTTTGGTAAGTAGCTTTTGCATTCTTAAGCTCGAAGGGCATAATAGTATAGTAAAAATTCCCCATTGAAGTTCTAAAGGCGATACACTTAGCATCTTCGATGACTATCTTGATTTGTTATAGCTATTGAAACCATCCATAAATGAGAACAATTCATGTCCAGCTGTGGTATCCATTAATGTATTAATATTTGGCAATGGGAAGTGATCCTTTGGGCAAGCATTGTTGAGATCACGAAAATCTATTCAAACTCGTATTTAGCCATTTTTTTTCTTACTAGCATGATATTAGCCAACCATGTAAGGTGCTCAATTGGCTTGATAAAGCCAACTTGAAGCAACTTCTCAACTTCTTCTTTGATTTAAATCTCAACTTTTGGGCAGAAAACACATTATCCTTATTTTACTAGCTTAACTTTAGCTGCAATGTTCAATTTGTGTACTACTAGATTACGGTCTAGCCTTAGCATCTCATCGTAAGTTTATGCAAACACATCTCTATACACCTTTAGCAATTCTATTAGGTGGATCTTAAGCTCCTACAAGAGATTTTTGCTAATGAAGATAGGTTTGGGAGACTCCCTTAGTCTTGATAGACTTAACCCTTCAATCTCATCAACTTACGACTTGAGTTGATCTTACATCTTTAGAGGGGAAGTTGGGTTTCTTGTATTGGTATGGGATCTAAAGAAAATGAGTAAGCTTCTTCAAATCCATCTTCTTTAGATCCCATAGACCATCATAAGTAGTACAACCTTCACCCATCTTCTCCAATGAAACTTTCTATTGCCTCATTCCTCTTTTGCTTCTTTTTACCCTTGCAAGAGCCTCGCATTCTCTTCTTTCTCTTAGGCTTCTCTTGAGTCTCCTCCCAAGCGGGTAATGGTGTGCTAGAGGGTTTTGCAATAGCAGTCTCTCCCTCTTTGGCATATTCATTAAAGAATGCGGCATTAGTGAAGTATGACTCACTATTCTTGAATGGATTGTTTGTAGCAAGAATGAATGAATCTATCTTTTCCCTTCCAATGTCCCTTAATGCATTGATGCCATGTTGAGGGTATGAGATTGTGATCGTGCAGTCACTTTCTTCCAACTAGTAGATGGTAAGATACAGGTGTATCAATTATGTGGAATCGTGTAAAGCCTTATATAGGGCTAACTTTAAAGTCCACATTAATGTACCTTGCCATGTTTGTAGACGCATTAGTGAAGCTATTCACAGTAATAGATTGTCTCACTAGGTGGTGGTTGTCTATTATTGCAGCCTTAAATGTGGACATGGGCATTATGTTTATAGATGAGTCATTGTTTATGAATGTCCTTTTAATGCGGTGCCCATTTAGCATGCTTTTCACATAAAAAAGAGTAGTTGTGGTTGGGATTCTTAGCACACATGTCTACATCTGTAAAGAGTATTGCATTTTCATGCACATTAGCCATTCTTCATATGCATTGTGCTAGACTGCACCCCTATACTATCTCTCAGCGATTTAGATAAGTACAGTTGTTGCCGTAATCTTTACATCCTCATTAAATCCAACTAAGTCAAAAACATTTTTGAAGTTAGCCGTCTTCATTAGGGTGGTGACCTGTGGTGGGCATGTGCCTTTATCATTCCCAATTGGAGCCTCCTGCTCATTATGCATCTCAACATGTGACATATCTCCTTCTTTAGTGTTAGGATTGTGATTGAGAGCATTTGTAGTACCTCACTGATTACTGTGTGTAAGAAGTGGATTATTATGGACATCATCATTTTCTATGGCAAGTTCCTCATTATGGGCCCTATCATTGAAAATCTTTTTCAAATTTTAGCACTCTTTTGTAGGATGACCTACGAACCTATGATACTTGCAAAACTTAAGATTATTCTTCTCATTTTGTGTAGCAAACAATCTACCCTTAGGAGCTTGATATTCCCATCTTGCAATCATTGGTTAAGCAAGTCATGTGCCCTTTCCATTGGGCATGGGAAAGAAGGAGCTAATGTAGAACCTTGTGATCTATCATTCCTTGGTTTCTTGTTGTCTGTAGTTGTCTCAACTTAACCCAAGATAGCAAATATTGCTCGTTTCCTTAGTCCTCCATTTTCTCCTTGTTACCTTGCAATAAAGTTTTTAGTTCTTCTCATGATCTTGACAAGTGTAGAGAAGGAACTTAGGTTGAGATTTTCTAAGTGGATTGGATACTCAGTGAACATCCCTTTGATGTAGATCTTTACTAGCCCTTTCTCATCACATATGTCTTAGATGTCTAACATGCGCTCTTTGAAGTGCTCTATATAATCCATCAAGTCTTCCTTTAAGTACTGTTCTGTTCTTCCCATGTTTGTTATCATGACCTGTTCTTAGGTGAAGAAGAATTTCTCTAAGAATAGCTTACACATAGACCTTCATGAATCAACTAACCCTGTAGAGAGATTGACACACTAGGTGTATGCCTCTTTGATTAGTGACTTAGAGAGTTATTTGAGTTTCAGGTTGTCATATAGCCTATATACTTCTAAGGTCTTAATAAGCTTAAGTATATGTTTTTTGGCACTCCCTTTCTTACCTTTAAACAAAATGAACTTAAGACTAACATAGTCCTTAGGATAGGATTTTTTAGCAATGTGCTATTAATAAGGAAGTCTTAACTTTAATGCTTCCATAGTCAACTTTGCTTGTATTTCTTTTAAGTACATATCTAAATCTTCTTTTGTTACAAAGGAGGTCCTTAGAGTAGATACCATAGAAGCAGATGTAGGGGTAGGTTGACAATTAAATCCACCGAGAGCATTGGGAGGGGGAATGTCTAGTGGAGGGGTTTGCTCTTTAAGAATGTTCTCCTCATCAATAGGAGGATAAGCTAGAGGAACTGCATATGATGGAGTTGCATGGGTGGTGCCTTGTTACGTAGCTATACTAATGTTTGGTGGTGTCACACCTTATTACATGGTAATAGTAGTAGCCAACCTTTAACGAGTAGAGCATGGTCATGAGCTGATGTAAAACCCTTGTGTTTTGCATAGTTTGCATCATTTGTGTAGGATATATGGGAGCCTTAGGCTGTGAATTACCTTGGTTGGTATTTTATGGTATTTAAGGCAAGTTTTGCTTCATCAGCTAAGTGTTAGAATCTTGTTCTTGAGAAATATTATTAGATGGTCCTCTCTTCTTAGTAGGTGCCATTACTCTTTTCTCACTTAACTTTGTCCCCAGTGAAGTCACAAAAAATGTAGATAGGGGGTCCTAGTAGGAGTAGTTATGTGAGTATCACGTGGGTACTACACTGTACGTAACTTTAGAGAAAGTGATGTGGAGATAGCACGTGATGAGATGACTAGGAAGAAAGTGTTAGGAAGGAGGGACATGCAATCTTGAGCATCTTGAATGCATAAATGAAAAACAAGGGAGCTAAGGGGATCACAAGCGTTAACCTTATAGTTCTTAAGTAGTAGAGATCGTTCTTCGCCTAAATTCTTATTTGGTCTTTAAGAGTAAAGAATCTCTAGTGGAACACTGTTTCTCTTATTTCTAAAATCCGGAAAAGAATCCACTAATGAGGAGAAATGGCTAAGTATTTATACTCTTAGGCTTGATGACATTCATTAGATCATCTTAGCGATTAACAAGCGAGATGGAGTCTATATATTTTAAGATTATCCTAATGAGCTTACTATAGGATCAATGCCAATAACTTTCCTTATAAGTGCATGAGCCTACCTAAGAAAGGTTGGATGATAAATGATCGGTTCAATAATCCTTGTTCCAAGCTCACCAAGCTAATTCTTCCTTAGTTATCCTAATAATTGAATCAAATTCACTAGGCCCTATTACCTAGCTCAATGAGTTAAGCTAAATAATCAATAGGTTTAGCCTAATATATTTATATAATATTTTTAACCCTCTAAAAAAAAAAGGAATGATTTTTTACTTTTCTATTTTGTTTTCTTATTTGACTAGGGTTTTACTATTTCAAGTTGAAGAGAACTTTTTGATATTTTAGAGAGAGAGAGAGAGAGAGGACAAAGGGAAAGTAAAGAAGAAAACATCTATTTATTTTTTAAGGGAGAGAATATGTGAATTTTTTCTTCTTTTAATTTTTAATTCGTGATTTTTTTTTTTACCTTTTTTTATCCCTTCTTGCCTTCCACTTATGCAATGCCACATTAGCAATTTTTAACACTTGCGATGTGTTAAGCATTTATTTGCTAAAAGGATATAACTAGACAAATGCCGTTAGATGAATTGTCTTATGTAGTAATAATAATGCAAAAACTTCGAATAAGGTATCAAATTTAGTAAATTAAAAAATTAAATAGTAAATTAAACTTTTATCCATGTTCAAGTAGCATTTGTAACATTGTCCCTATAATTATTCAATGCACTAAATAACAACCTTAGAGCTTTGTGATTTATTCTCAAGTTATATATGTTCATAAGAGGATTTCTTATACTTTTACATAATAATCTATTTTATCAAAATCTTTTTCTATACATGGCAAGTTCCACGATGAAATACATAATTTATAATCAATATTACCATTCCATGTTGTTTGAAGAAGGCAAATATTTATGTAATTTTCTATTGTTGATATTTTTTAACAACTATAATGTTAAATTATTATATTATATTTTTATTTTTTTTTCCTTTTGCTCTTGCATTTAATTAATTTTGTACATGTTATGTAATTAATATACGAAGCATATGATGATGTTAAGTTTGCACAATCACTATTGGGGTTATGTGTTAGTTTACCCTTTTGGGGTAAACTTTTTCTTAAAAAACAATTTCAAAGAAAATAACTTTTGAAATACCGTTGTAAAATTGCAAGTTAAGAATGTGATTTTCAAATACAACAAAAATCGCATATTGAATATGCAATTTTTTCAAATTTGGAAATTACATGTGATTTATGTTATATTTATAAATTGCAATTTCAACATGTGATTTCGTAACAGTGTTTTAAGAATTAATTTTTTTAGAATAATCTGTTTTTAAAAATTTGCCCAAAAGGGTAAATTCACACATTTCTCGTCATCAACCGTAATGCGTGTGTATGGATTGCTAGTTTTACTTAACTAACATTTTTTTTACGTCTCACTAAATAATCAATCTTCTCTCTTTTTCACTACAAGAAAACTGGTATTTTTGCTAAGATTTTTATAGCCTACTGGTTTGGATGCTAGGTGGAATAGACCAACTACAAATCCTCTCTATTCCCAAGCTAACCTAGGATTTTAAATGAACGTTGAATGTTAATACAAACCTTAATGTCTTTTTTCGCAAAGTTTTTCATATTTTATTTAAGAGTTTGGTAATTAATTGTTAATTTTTTTCTTTTTTTGTATATATATACACATCGTTTCTGTAATATTTATAATTTTTTATTATTATCCTTTTCCTTTTAAGTTGAAACTGCTGGTTCACGGTTTTATTTCTTCAAACCTGAACCGGCCAGTAGGCAGCATCAGTTGCACATCCCGCATGGATAGCAATAATAGCTCAACCGATGGAATACGAAATCAAAATTAAAATTAGGGTTTTGTGGGACCCACTGTTACCATGGGGGATGGGTACACTTGCAATTTCTTGGTCGCGCAGCTCAAGGTGTAACCGACTTAACTTACAAGCACACTCCTCAGACTCGCGCGCAGTCGCGCGTCAACTTCAGTGCTGCTAGAAGGCCCTATAGTCTCATGACTCGTATAACCTCATGATAATCTTTCTGAAGTTTGGATTTTGACTCGAACCAGGAGCATCCATTTGATTATATTCTTCGAATTCAGGTTGGTTGGTTGTCTTTCAACATTGAATTTATTCAAGTTTGAGTTTTTTGGTGTAAGTCGTAATTTTTTAAGTGGATTTTGAGGCAATAATATAAAATTTTCTAATTTGGTGCATAATTAATTTTTGTATAGTAATTAAAATCTATGTTGTCGTTGAAATTCTGTATTGTTATTGGATTTTAGTTTTATAGTTAGGAGGAATTGCACCAAGAGGTAGAAGTTTTAATGGACCTTTGCTGCGCTGTTGAAATTTGGGTAGTCATCAAAATTCTATCTTGTTTGTTGGAACTCAGTGTTTGTTATTGGAGAAGAATTGAATGAAATAATAGAAGTTGTGGTGCACTTGTATAGTTAAGATTGTGTGTGATCAAAACTCTTTTTGTCATTGGATTTTAGTGTTTATAGTTGAGAAATGAATAAATTGGTACAAAGTTTAGTTGTTTGTCAAATGTGAATGATAAGGAGGAAAGGTTTGATATGTTAAAATGAACATTTAGTTGGAAAGACTAAAAAGTTGCTATTGTCGTACTTGAATCACTTTGTTCAACACAGGTTTTAAGTAAGAAAAGAAGAAAAATCATAGATGAGTTTATTTTGTTTCACATAGTATTTTTGTATACTCTCCTTGTAAAGAGTAGCTGTGTAATCTATCCCGTTTTTAACGGTTGTACAGTCTTCCTATGATTAATGAATTTTTATTTATTGATCAAAAAAAAAAAAAAAGAAAAGAAGAAAAATTAGGATGCAACGTAAAAATAACTTTAGCCTAGCAAAGGTGATGATTTGTGTTGTTTTAATAATGTTGAAAATATATAAAAATTGACTAAATATTGCAACTGTCACTATTTTTCTTATGATTGTGCCTTACACTCCAAAAGACATCATAATGGATCATTGCGATTTTCGATAGTAGCTCTATGGTCTTTTTTTGAATCTTGTTTATATCAGGTCTTAATATAGTGTCATGTCAGATTGACATACTACTTAAATGTCCCTTTTGAACTTTGACTATTTTGTTATATATATGGGAGTTGAACATTGAAAGAATGGAAATTTTACATTATTATTTGGAAGACTTCAATTCATCTCATTCCTTTTGTTTGAATGTTGGTTATGCGTTTGATTTGGCTTGTTTTGGATATTGTTCTTATAGTGATGGGTAGAAGAAAGCAATCTCGGCCACATCGATCTTGTGGCATAGTCCTAGATAGCCATAGTCAAGACAAGGATAAATTGGGGCTGGATAATGCACATGTTATGGATGATGATCAGGCACAGAAGAAAAAGTCGGATGGTGGCAATACACCATTATTTATTGAAGTAGATAGGTCTTGTTGGGCATTGGAGGAGCATCTTGACTTATCTGAAATTATATTAACAGAGTTAAATATAGGAGAGGAGTTGCCTAGTGGTAAGGTAGGGGAGTTTTATGACCTGAATCTTAATTATTCATTGAGGTTTAGAGTATGCAATGTGAATAAGTTTCTTGGTCGAATTAAATTAGGGCATTGGCCTGTATTACCTGCTAATGATGTATTTGTGGAGTTGGTGGAGAAGAGGAAGCTTGAGAATGGGGAAGATCTCAGATTAATTTTGTCAGGGAAATTTGATGGACCCGATGAGGGTATTTCTGGTCTTGTTCACTTGACTAGTTTGAAGTTTGTATCCTTAAGGCCAGTCCCATTGGCTGGTTTCACAGAGGAGATGCCTAGACTAAGGTTGCGAGTGGAAATGCTAAAAAGTGCTTTTGAATCTTGTGAGTCACTTTTAGATAATATGAGACCGCTCTGGAAAAAAAGCATGATGAATGCCATGGCTTGGCTAAGGCCAGAAGTTTTGACTTCTGAGGCCAGGTATGGAATTGTTGAATCAGCACCATCAATGGAAGTTGAGTCTCATCATGAAATAGACAACAACACATCAAAGCCCCAAAGGCATGCTAGGTTTGATGCTGCTTCCTTTTATGAAGCAATCAAGCCTTCAAAGTAAGCACTATCATGAAATTTCACCCTTCTGTTTCCACATGCCTTGTTGTTCATAGTTGGTCTTACATTTGGCACTCTTTCCTAATCAGAGAGGATCCAATGCTGGATGATGATTTAGATGCCCTGGTGCCAGAGCTGAGACCTTATCAACGTCGTGCTGCTTATTGGATGATTCAAAGAGAGAAAGAAGCTTCAGAAAAGTTGGATAAAAAGGAAGAAAGTAAACTACTCTCACCTTTATGCGTGTGTGTGGGATTTATCGACTCAAACTCAAGAATGTTTTACAATCCATTCAGGTGCAGTTGCTCTCATTGTTTTTTTTTTTTTTTTTCATTTCCTAAGATCGCTTGAACATGAGATACATATATTAAAATTAATCATTACCTTTATGGAAAATTGAGGTTAATGTTCATACACATGTAGCTGCTAGCTACTTTCAATTAGTCACCATCTTATTCCTCTCTTTCTATGTGAAGACATTAGTTTGAGAGAGTAAAGCAATGTGGACTTCTGTTTACATTAGTGAGCAACCATCAAAAGAGGAAGTTTTATTTTCTCTGTCAGCAGTTGTTAATAAGGTGTCTTTATTCTTTGATTGCTGATAATCCAAATGCTACAGTTTTATACAAGCACCACATTCATTCTAAGATGTTATCTTGTCTTCTAAATTTAATAATTCAAGTTTCATGTAAGGACAACAGGGGAAAGTAATAAAATATATATATATATTTTTAAAAAATCCTTAAAATATTTCAAGCAGAAAAGTATTCTAAAAAATATATCACTTAAAAAAAAATCCTTAAGTTGGCTTGACATCAGGTGTTGAATAACCGATGTCAAGTGGCTGCTATGAAATTGGTTGTTCAACAGCCGATGTCTAATTGCAATGAAATTGGTTTTTCAACACCTGATGTCAAGTTAACTTAAAATTGCATGTTGAATATCCGAGTTTAAGTGGTATATTTTAATAGAATACTTTTCCTCTAGGAATATTTTAAGGATTTAAAAAAAAAAATCATATATTTTATTACTTTTCCACCTCTATGTGCTTTGTCTTTCTATTAAAGATTCTGCAAGTCTTAGTGTTTTTTGATTGTCATGGTTGAGCATTAGCTTCAGGTTTGTTTCTATGCCTGATCAATGCAGTGTTGTTTGTTTTCATGCTTTTCTCTCACACTGGATGCTTATTGGTGATTGACATTGAAGGCAATCACAATTGGTGGTGCATGATAGTTAGCTAGGTCCACCTCTATGGTGCAGTATGCATAATTTTTCATTTTCATATATGGTTGTATTGTTTGTACATGCCCTGGCTTGTGACATGGTTATTGCTTTTTTTTTCTTTTTCTTTTTTTATTGTATCTTCGGTGTGCTAAAAGCTTAGTTTACTCATTTCATCTTTCTTCAGTGGTAGTATATCAATGAAGCCAGAGTACTTTTCACCCCGAGTTTCAGGTGGAATACTTGCTGGTGAGTTCAATAATCTATGCATTCTACATTCTCATTTCCACTATTCAATTCTCTTTGATTAAGGGAGTATTTCCAAATTTATGTCACAGTGATTGCTCTGACAAGAATCATTCATGGCTGCAAACAGATGAGATGGGTTTGGGAAAGACCGTTGAGTTGCTTGCCTGTGTCCTTGCTCACCGTTGGTCTGCATCTGAAGCTCATTGCATAGAATCTGGGGATAATTTACAAGTGATTCAGGATGATCAGTTATGCATTAGGAGATTAAAAAGAGAACGTGTTGAGTGCATTTGTGGAGCTGTGAGTGAAAGTTACAGGTATGAAGGATTGTGGGTCCAATGTGACAGTTGTGATGCCTGGCAACATTCAGAGTGCGTTGGCTATTCTCCCAGAGGAAGAAAAATAAAAAACCCTGGTAGACAAGAAGAGTTGGTGAAATCAAAAGCGAGCTCAAATTCCCCAAGAAAGAAAAATGGGACCTCCTTTATCGAGAGGGAAGGAAAATATATTTGTCAGATGTGCTTGGAGTTGATGCGAGCAACCGAATCACCTATTTCCAGTGGTGCAACTCTTGTAGTATGTCCAGCTCCAATATTGCATCAGTGGCATGCTGAGATTATGCGGTATAACCTTTGCCCCTCCATCTTTTGTACACCATTAGGTTCATGTTATTTTTGAAAGAAATCAATAAGTTGGCACTATAGCTTGATTTTTTTTCTTGCTTGTTTGTTATAAGCTGTCAGGTTTGAGGGATAAGTCAAATATGAAAGTCATAATAGAAGTCATGGTTTTATATTGAAATTTAAATTTTCTTTATGTGGGGCATGCATTTATATCATTATTCAACTTATGTTATAACGATTGAATCCAGAATCAACATTTGGTAATGCATTGTACTTTTTATAAGATATTCTGCTAAATTGACATATTCCATTGGATTGGTCTCCGCTCAGTTTAGTAATTAAAATTTTGGGAGAAATTGGTCTAAATCCTCTAGATATGTGGCTGTTCTTGTCAAATAGCTTCGATACTCATCGTGAGTCCATAGCAACATGTTGGACTGCACAGAGGAGTTATGATACCTGAGATGAAAATAATGTCCCATCTGCATGGTTGAGCATTGACATTTGTTTCCTTTAAATTTATCACAACTAACTGCAAATTTGTTATAATATCACTTCATTAGGAGCATTATCTTTTATCTTCCAATACTTACTTCTTTGTTTCTGTGGTTAATTTTTTATGCATAAGGAGTGTGTAGTGGGTTTTAGACTAAAAGTTATGGCTACAAGCTGATTGTCAGTAATGGAATATGTTGACAATTTGGTCTGTTTGATTCTCTCTTGAATATTTTATGGAGATTTGCCTTCTCATGTGATTTGAATTTAAGCAGCCTATTAATTTTTTCAACCGGGATGATGAAATGTTAGTATGGGTAATAATATATCCTCCTTTTGCTGAATGCTTGCAATATTAAGTTTCATGTAAATCTTCTATGTCCTAGCAACTGCTGTTTTCTGCATATTTTGATGCTTTCTCATACTAAATCTGCCCTTTTTCCTCCCTCTAGACATGCCAAACCAGGTTCTCTGAGAGTACTGGTTTATGAAGGTGTCAAAAACACTAGCCTTTCAGAAGAACCTGTAATGGACATTGATGAACTGGTCACCTATGACATTATCCTGACAACATATGATGTTCTGAAAGAGGACCTCTCCCATGACTCAGACAGGCATGAGGGAGATCGGCGGTTCATGAGGTTCCAGAAAAGGTTTGATAAAAAACTGTTGGAATGTTATTTTTGTAGGGACTCTGTATACTGGAATTATCAAGACTATTATTATATGCTGGAACTTCTATGTTTGCATATGCATGAATTATGCTGACAGCCTTTGCTTTTTGAGATTTCATGGTAGGTTACACATTAAAGTGTCCTGCATGGTTTGGCTTGTTAAAGTAGCCTGTGACTTAAAAAGCTCTGTGCTGAAAGCCAAGAAAATGATTGTATATTTTCTCCCAATGAGTCAGAAAAAAGAGCTAAACAGCAATTGTTTTGGCCCCTTCATGTAGAAGAAACAAATATTGTTGAAAGGGTGAAAATGAATGGCAAACTCTATAATTTAACTGTTACAAAACACACCCTTATGCTAATATTTAATTTTTTCTTTTACTTTGACAGAACGTGGCAATACCTTCTCAACTCTTAATTGGAAATTTTAAGTCCAAATACTTACTGAAGTTACCAAAATAAATCATTTCATTCAACCCTATAATGGAGAGGCTGACATGTATGTTCCACATTGTCATTGAGTTTCCCATCAGTTTCAAAATGTTCTACAAAAAATAATTGATATAGACTAGTTTGAAACAAAAGAAGGAAGATAAATTTTTGTCTGAGTTGAAGTGCTTTGGGAATTTTATAAATTTTTGTCTGAGTTAAAGTGCTTTGGGAATTTTTTGTTTAAAAATAGGAATTTGCTTTCTGGGGCTTAGACATCAGCTTAGAAGGACCCATTTATGAAGATAAAGTGACTTAAGGTTTTTAGTTGAAAGTACAGTGTCTGCCATCAGCACAAGGCTCAGGGGCTTTAAGCTTCCAGTAGAAATTTAAGAAGAGATATTAAAGGGAGAAAAAACAAAGAAGGTTGATAAGTTTTTCTTCCCCCTCTCCCATACCCACAACCCCCCACCTCTCTCGTATAGCCATGGCCATGTTTAATCTATAGACATATCCCCTCTAATTTATTTATTTATTTTACAACTCCCAGCTTTGCTAGTTACACCAGAAAATTTGGGGTTCAAATTTGAATCAGACATGTCTATGGGTTAGCAACTATACTACTCTATATTTTCAGGTACCCTGTTATTCCAACTCCTCTTACTAGGATATTCTGGTGGAGGGTATGTTTGGATGAGGCTCAAATGGTAGAGAGTAATGCTGCAGCTGCAACTGAGATGGCTCTTCGTCTGTATTCCAAACATCGCTGGTGTATTACAGGGACTCCAATTCAACGTAGATTAGATGATTTGTATGGACTCTTGAAGTTCCTTCAGATTAGTCCTTTTGATGTGTATAGATGGTGGAGCGAGGTCATACAAGATCCTTATGAGGTAAGAGGTTTATAATGTAGCTACCTCCAAAATATTTCCTGCAATTTGCAGTCATGGATATCACTTCTCTGATTGGGCTATATTTGTTTGTTCTTATTTTCTTCAGAGGAAGGATGTTGGAGCTATGAGATTCACACACAATTTGTTCAAACAAATTTTATGGCGCTCATCAAAAGTTCATGTAGCTGATGAGTTGCAACTGCCCCCCCAGGAGGAATGCCTTTCATGGCTTTCCTTTTCACCAATTGAAGAACACTTTTACCAGAGGCAACATGAGACCTGCATGGGATATGCCCGGGAGCTGATTAAGAGTATGAAAGAGGACATTCTCAAAAGAGAAGTTCCAGGTTATTGATCTTTGTTCTGATAGTTCATTTAGTTGGGATATGAACAGGACTAAGCTGACTAACCTCCTGTATTTCCAGGTAGTTTGTCTTTCGCTCCACCATCAGACCCTCTCATCACTCATGCTGAAGCTGCAAAACTGCTGAATTCACTCTTGAAACTTCGTCAGGCATGCTGCCATCCTCAAGTTGGAAGCTCTGGGTTGCGTTCTCTCCAGCAGTCACCTATGACAATGGAAGAGATCTTAATGGTATTCACCTGTAAGATAAAGACTCCTTGTATAAGTCAAAGAGACATGTCGTATGGTAGAAAGAAGCATGGTTTTTACATTTAAGAGCTTCTCTTTTTTTCCCTAGGTTCTCATTGGCAAGACCAAAATAGAAGGAGAAGAAGAATTAAGGAAGGCAGTTGTTGCATTGAATGCACTGGCAGGAATAGCTCTCTTAGAGAAAAATCCCTGTAGAGCAGTATCATTGTACAAAGAAGCTTTAGATTTGGCTAATGAGCACTCTGAAGATTTCAGCTTGGATCCTCTATTGAATCTTCATATTCATCATAATCTTTCTGAGATTTTTGACACTAATTCAAACACTGCACAAGAAATTTCTTTGAGTGGCAGACAATTTACTGGAAAGATTGATGCCCCTGTCAACAGGAGATGCTATGTTGAAGAATGTGATGATCAGAATGTGATGAAAAGGCGGAAAACATGTGGATGTGATGATATTAGCTTTAGTTCTCAGCAAGTAAATACATGTACCTTTGGTCTTGCACAGTCAGAAGTTGCATCAAATGGAAGAAGAGAGTGTGATGCCAAGTGCAATAAGGAATCTCACTCTTTTGATTGTGTTAGCTTGAGGAATGTTTGTGAGAACTTAAGACAGAAGTATTTATCTGTTTTTAATTCAAGGTTGATGCTAGCTCAACAGGAGTTCGAAAAATCATATGGGCAGGTAAGTATTGATGTTTTTTCATTTTCTATCCTACATTCCCTAGTTTCAACACAGATTCAAAGCAATTTGCATTATTGTCCAAATTATAAATTATTGGATTGGATTTTGATTATTTGTTTCTATGGTCAAGCAATACCTTTTTTTTGATTCCGTGTCTTCCTGGTTGGATCAAGCCAATTGGCATCCAAAGGAAAATGTATCTTGTTAAATATAAAATGTCAGTACATGAATCCTATCATTATTAGTTGAAATTTGAGGTGTACTTCAATCTATATAGAGGTCTGTAATGTTGCCTTTTTCTATTGTACAATAGAAGACCCTCTTTTTTTTTTTTTTTGTGGTAATTACACATAAGCATTGTTACCAATATTTTTTCATTATACCTCTTCCTAATAATTTTACCTTTTATTGATAATTTTTTAGGAAATATGTGAAGTTTATGTGGGATAACTTATCACATTTGTGATTATTGAATGATGTTGGAATCTTAAATTATATGGAGTGGTAGAATTAGATGGTACTTTTGCTTATTTTGTCCCTCTTTTCCCTAGGGTGTTAGTAAGGATTCAGGCTTTTTATAGAGAGAAGCTGACGATCTCAATTTGATAAAGTGTGTTTGAGATAATAGGATTTGCCCTTTCCATACCTAAAATTATAGTTTCAGTCCATCATGAAAGTAGTAGTTTCCACAAGTAACTGTCATCCTAATATTTCTCTACAATGACTCCACTAATACTTGGCCAAATACAACCAACATACAACTAACATGGATCTGGTTGAACTCTAACCCCCCTACATGTACACATATTAGATACACACAGTAAGACTTGAGAAACATCAGACATTGATAGCAACAGACATCAACATTCAACACAAAATATTTACAGACACATATCACAAAAATCTATAGAAATAAACCATAACAGCTAACAGGCATGGAAGCTATTTATCTAATGCTTGTTCCTCTTGCTCTTATGGCTATAGACACGTGGATGGGAACTATAACATCGCCCCCTCCTGTGAAAGCATGTGTGACCTCACATGTGAAAGAAGGGTATCTGTATCGCATCATCTTCTTGTCTTCCCATGAAGCTCTGGCTGGTGACTATCTGCCCCAATGCATGCACTCTTCATTGCGATTGGCATTTTTTTGCTGTCCAAGTATGGCCTTGGGTTGTGGAATGACAACTCCTTGAGCAGTAGCAGGCAAAGTGGGCTGATTAGGAGCTTCTCCATGGAATTTCTTTAGGCAAGAGACATGAAACACTGGGTGTATCTTCATGTGTGTTGGAAGATTGAGTTTATAAGCCACCTTCTCAATTTTCTCCTCATCTGAAATGGGCCATAGATACTTGGGGACAACTTCTTGTGCCTTTTAGCAGCTAGAGTCAACTGTTTGTAAGGATGTAATTTGAGGAGAACTAGGTCCCTAGCTTGGAAACTGATATCTTGATGTTTCCCATCATAATTCACTTTCATTAATTCCTGTGCTTAGATCAGTTTCTGTCGCAGCTCACATAGATTTGGCCGGCCATAGACGACCTCAAAAGGAGTGGCCTTGAGAGATGTGTGGAACTCTATATTATAACTATACTCAGCCCACACTATCCATTCTGTTTGCTTTCTAGGAATGTCTCTAGTAAAACATCTGAGATACATTTCAATGGTTTGATTTACAACTTCGGTTTGGCAATCATTCTAGGGGTGATTGGCTGACAAGGAGGAAAGTTGGGTTCCACTTAATTAGAGCAGTTCCTTCCAGAAGTTACCGGTAAAAGTGACATCTCGGTCACTTATGATGGACTCTGGCAGTCCATGGGGGTGGAAAATATGATTAAAGAACACCTGAGCAACAGATACAGCCGTGTATAGATGGTTTAATGGGATAAAATGAGCGTAATTGGAAAAATGGTCAACAATCACTCAGAGAACAGATCTCCCATGTGACTTTGAAAGGCTATCGATGAAATCCATGGAAATATTGGACCATATTTGAGAAGGAACCAGCAGTGGTTGAAGGAGTCCCAGCAACTATAGCTGTTTAGACTTATGTCTCTGGCATATAATACATGTGAACACAAAATCTTGCATTGGTTGCTTAATTCCCTTCCAATAAAAGTCGCAAGTCACTTGATGTAAAGTTTTTTGACAGCCTTCATGTGTTTGATTATCGATAGCCACTACAATTGTATGACACAAAGCTGATGATGTAATCAAGTAAACTTTATTGCGATAAAAAGATCAGCCCATCTTTCATACACCACTTGTTGTCTAGCTCCTTGTTAAAAATCTCAGTAATCAATTGCTGCAGTTTGTGGCTTGAATTTGTCTCTTGCCTAATTTGATCAAACAGCTGAAGCCACAGGAAGGAGATGGCCTGCAATCACCATTTTGCTTGTCACGGCACGAAAGAGCATCCGCCACCTTGTTCTCATGCTGCTGTAGAACTACCCTAACCCCAATGTCTGTGTAGTAAAATAATGTATGAATTATTTTGAAGCGATCCATAGCTTGTACATAAATGGACAAATTTATAGACAGCCTTGACATGGTTGACCCCAACTACCCTGCAACATTAGTTTTACTAATGTACACATTAATTACTAACTGAAATAGTGCTAATCTACCAACAAAAAAATAATTAACCATTTACAGCTCAATCAACACTCTCCTCTAAGTTGGAGAATAGATGTCTTCCATTCTTATCTTGGATATAATATCCTAGAAATTTGAATTATTTACCCCTTTGTTAGAACATCAATCAATTGATGCTTTGATGGAACATAAGACATACAAACCCACCCTTCCTCCTATTTATTCTTCATAAAATGTCTATCAATTATAGTGTGCTTTGTCCTATCATATTGTACGGGATTATGAGCAATATTGACAGGTGACTTCTTGTCACAATAGAGCCTTATAGGACATTCCCATTTGACTCTCAAATCTTTTAGAATAATCTTCAAATGAAGTAGCTCACATCATCCTTGAGCAATAGCTTTAAGTTCTGATTCTGCAGATAACCTTGCTACCATATTCTGCTTCTTGCTCTTCCATGTTATTAGATCACCTTGAAGAAAAGTACAGTACTCTGTTGTTGATCTTTTGTTTACTAGAGAACCTGTATAATCTGTATAAGCTTCTAGAGTAAGAGCGTTGTTCTTTCTATACAAAATTCCTTTTCATGGGTTACCTTTCAAGTAACGTAGCACTCTGTAAACAGCTTGGAGATGAGGTTCTATTGGATTGTGCAGGAATTAACTGATCATGTGCATTGGACAGGCTATGTTTGGCCGAGTGTGAAAAGGGTATATGAGTCTGCTAGCCAACCTCTAACACATCCTTTTATCAGTAGCAGCTGCTTCTTTAGCTTCTCCTAACTTGTCGTTTTGGATCCATTGGGTTAGAAACTAGTTTACACCCAATCTTTCTTATTTATGCTAATAAATCAGTTACATACTTTTTTTGAGACATAAAGATCCATTGTCTAGAATATGCCACCTCCATCCCTAGAAAATACTTTAGTTTTAAAGAGAAAATTGGGGTATTGCGGCTTCATCTACTTGTTATTTATGCTCAAGAGGCATGGAAGACCACTCCCATTTCTTTTTCAGCCATAGCTTTGTACTCCAAGTTTAGACTATGGTTTGTAATTATCTAGGTTGACTTCCTACCTTTCTTGATTGGCAAGGTGTTACAACGGCCCTCATTGCTTCTACAAACTTTGAAGTATCTGTTTTAAAATGGTGGAGAGCCTCCTTTTTTGCTGCTATCTATTGTATTTGGAGAGTCCGCAATGGAGTGCATCTTGGGAATCCTATCCTTAGTTCTAGTTCCATGACCAATCAAATTTTAGCTTACTCTAATAACTATTTAGGTTCTTGATGATTTCACCTTGTTTCATAGTGTTTTTATTTACTTTTTAAAAGAGTGGTTGTGTTTTGTAAATCTTCCTGTCTTTGATAGTTATATATTTTGTATTTAATGAAATTATTTACTTATCCAAAAAAAAAAAAAACTTTAGTTTTCCCAGTTCTTTTATCTTAAACTCTTTCTTTAGTCTTTGCTTCAATTTATTCTTCTTTCTCTCATTATTTCCAATAACTATGATGTCATCCTCATAGAGTAGAAGAATGGTTACTCCCCCCCAATTGAATGTTCAATAAAGAGGGCATGGTCACCATGGCCTTGTTTGTATCCAAACTCCTTCATGACTTTAGCAAATTTCCCAAACCAGGCTCTAGTAATTATTTCAACTCAAAGGGCCCTTTTCAACCTACAAACCTAATTACTTGTGCCCTCCTCAAATTTCGATGAGATATTCATATAGATTTCTTCATATAAGTCACCATGAAAAAATGCATTTTTAATATCATATTGAAGGAGTTGTCAAATCAAAATGGGTAGCCAATATTAACAGGATTATCACAATATTCATTTTTGCAACAGAGTAAAAGTTTATAGATAACCCACACCATAAGTCTGGGTGTATTCTTTGGCCACCAATTGTCCTTTATATCTCTCAAGAGATCTATTAGCCTTATATTTCGATGCAAAAATCCACTTTGCAGTCAACAACATTATTCCCTTTTGGTTTATCAACAATTTCCATGTTTTATTCTTTTTGATGCACTCATTTCCTCCCTCATGGCATCTCTTCATTCCCTTTTTGACATTGCCTCAGACATAGCGTTAAGTATAGTAGGTGTTTAAACTTGCAATGAATTTTTCGTAGGCAGGTTATAGATGCTTAAGAGAGACATAGTGAGATAGTGGATAGAGTGGTTGCTTAGTACATTCTCTGGTACCTTTGCTAATAGCAATAGGAAAATCTAGGTCATTTGTTGGGTTGGTAGGAGTTTCAATAGATTGTGTATGTATAGGTGATGCCGATCTCATCATGATCTTGTTCCTAGAGTCTGAGTTGGATTTTTAGACTTGTGTTGGATCTTGAACAAAAGTAGTGTGCCCAAAAGCCCTAGGTGTGAGTCCATTTTAAGTTTTGAAGTGAAGGTAGGAACTATTAAGCATCTCTATGGGACTTCTATTATTCGACACTTGTGTGGTTTGTCTATTTATCATGCATGAAGTAGTAAGAACCACCTCTCTTCAATAGAACTTCAAAGCATTTTCTTGAAAGAGCAAACCTTGGGTGGTATTGAGTAAATGCTTATTTTTCCTTTTAGCTAACTCATTTTAGTTGAGGAGTGTTAACACATGATGACTTATAGATAATACCTTGTGATTGGAAGTAGGGTGAAAAAAAAAATGGTTGAAATATTCTCTAGTCTCTATCCTAAATCTCTTTATTTTAATCCCAAATTGATTTTGAACCATTGTGTGAAAATTAGGTATAACAATGCTAACATCAGATTTTTGTTTAAGAAGAAAGAGCCAAGTAACTTGAATACAATTATCAATTAAGGATATAAACCAACAAGCTCTAGAAATACTAGATATTAGAAGGACAGCATATGTCACAATGAATTAATTGAAAAGCATGAAAAACTTCTTGTCACTAATAGGAAAAGATATTTGAGTATGTTTTGCCAATCCATCAATATCACAATAAAACTTAGAAATATGAAATCCTTGCAACAAGTGAGGAAACATGATTTTGAAGACTCCATAAACTATATGCCTTAGGGATATATGATATAGCCAAAGGGTGCCTTAGGTACTTCGGTGTTCCCTCATCATCTTTGAAGCCCAACAAAGCTACATGCCAATTCCTCATTGAAATGTTCTCCAAGACCATCAACCATTGGACTTGCAAAGTGTTATCCTATGCAGGTCGGCTGCAATTTTTTAAAAGCATTCTCTTTTCTTTACAAGTCTATTGGTCCTCCATTTTCATATTGCCAAAGAGTATTATCAAATCCTTGACCATAGAGATGAACAGGTTCCTATGGAATGGAAACAATGATTTGAGAGCAAGATCCAAGGTTGATTGGGATTCATGCTGCAAACCCAAAGCACAAGGTGGTCTTGGCATCCTTTATTTGGTGGTATGGAACAAGGCTGCCCAATTGAAACATGTATGGTATCTTTCTTCCAATAGCAAGGACTCACTTTAGCTTAGCTAGGTAAGATCTGAATTAATCAAGGACAAAAATTTCTGGTCAATTAGAATTCCAGCAAACTCCTCTTTGGTCTTGGCATAAAATTCTTCAACTTAGACCTTTGGCTAAATCCTTGTTTAAGTGGGAAGTTGGGAATGGTAATTCAATCTCCCTATGGTATGATAATTGGCACCCAAAAGGGGCTTTGGCAACTTGGCTAAATGAGGGCGAAATTTATTTTTTAGGACTTCCTAAAGATGCTAGGTTATATTGTATTGTATATGATGTAGGATGGATTGGCCACCTGGTGATTTTTGGGAACAAGTGAGGGTGGATTTAAATGGGTCTATAACCCCACATGTTGATAAGGAGGATAGATTAGTATGGAAAGAGAAAGCTCCATCAGAGTTTTCAATTAAGTTAGCCTATGTTTCACTAAGTCAATCTAGACCCGATGTCCTTTGGTGAAGTTTTGTGTGGAATAGTAAGCTACCACTGCAGTTCTTCTTCAATATGTAGCTAGTAGCTCTCCAGAAGTGAACAACCTTTGATAAGCTGGTGCTGGGTTTAAAATCCCTAAATACCTGTTTTCTTTGTGAAAGACGAGGAAACACATAACCACCTGTTTCTTAAACGTGTTTTTGTTTATTCTATTTGGAAGAAAATGGAAGAACAGCTGCTTTCAACCCCCTTATACCTAAGTCATGCCTTAGATATTTTGGATTTCTTCAATTCAGTGGGTCTTAGGTTATCCTCAATTTGGAAATTAGCTTCTGGTTGTCATTAACCGTGTATGGAAAGAAAGAAATGAAAAACGATTAGGATTGAGTACTAGAATAGATGTGAATGTGACCCCGCACTATTCTTTTTTGTGTAGTAGCTATCTCAAACTCCCCTTAACTGTATAGTTAGGCTCTCGATCTTGATATCCTTTTTGTTTATATGTGTATCAAAATCGACAGTTTACAACCCCTTGGGAGTACTCCTTTTCTCTGTATATCCTTTGACTTGTTACCACTTATAATGGAATACATATAAATCTGACATTTTATCCATGCCCCACACCCCACTCCCCCAACGCCCCCCCCACCCAACCACCAATAAATTATTTTGATGTTTTTGAGATGATTCAAGGTGGTAAAGGCTGCTTCTTTCCTTAGTAAGTCCAATTCTCTTCCTTGAGTTCTTGTCTTGAAAAACACAATAAAAAGGTAGCATAACATTTAAGACCATGGGTAAGCTTTTGAATAGAGACAAGACTTGATGAGAATTTTGGTACATGGTGGACATTTTTAAGGATAATTGTAGGTGTAATATGTATGTCTCCCAATCCTGCAATAGTAACTAACAAAGTATTGGCCATTACATTTTTTCTGTTACTCAAGCAAGGGGTGGTATAGGTATGGAATAGTTGAGATGTGGGGTTCATATGGTTTGTAGTAGTACAGTTTATTAACCAAGAGTTGCTAGAAAGTGTGCTTTCATTGGTTGACATGGTTAAGTGTGAAGACCACAATGAAGGCTGAATCAAGAAGAGGAAAAATATGACAATGAAGTTTGGTTTGACAAAAATATTGATCCCATAAAAAGCCTAAGGCTCTAATATCATGTAGTAAAATAATGTAGAATTATTTTGAAGTGATTCATAGCTTGTACATTAAAGGACCTCTTTATAGATGGTCCCAACATGGTTGGTAGCAACAAATATTTCTACACCAATCTCAACTACCTTACAACATTAATTTTACTAACCTACACATTAATTACAAACTAGAATAGTGCTAAACCTATCAATAAAAAATAATTAACTATTTACAATTCACTCTACAGCTTGAAGCATTGCGCTCCACTATGAATAATGTGGAGAATTTGGTTGGGCATGAACAGGTGCATGGGTCATGGCCTCTCTAAGATGGCAAAAAGCTTACTCTACTTCACCTATCCATTCAAAATTATTTTTCTTTAACATCTTGGTCAAAGGCACAACTATCACCCCATAATATTGCACCAACTTTTGATAATATCCTATTAATCCAAGAAATCCCCTTAAAGCCTTAACTATCATAGGTTTAGGCTAATTAAGCATGGCCTCTATCTTGCTTAAGTTTACTTTAGCCCTTCTTTTCGACATGACATGCCCTAAACAAGACACTTGGGTTTGCGCAAAAGCACATTTGGTCTTCTTAAGGAACAATTGTTTATTTATTTATTTATTTTTCTTAATCAGCAAAAACGCCATGCATGAGTGCTGAAGATGCTCCACCCAAGACCCACTATATATTAAATTATCATAAGAAAAGAAACTTAGATGAACTTCCCTAAAATCCCTTTAGATGCTTCATTGATTAACGCCTAACATGTCGAGGGCACATTAGTGAGGCCAAATGGCACAACTAAGAATTCTAAGTGTTCATGATGCATTCTAAAAGCAGTTTTTCCCATATCTTGGGGGCACATTTGCACGTGATGTTATAATTGGAACTCAAATCTAATTGAAAAAAAAATACCTGTTACCAAATAGCACCTCTAGTAACTCTTTGATCACCGGTATGGGAAATTTGTCCTTGATGGTCTTCTCATTAAGAGCTTTATAGTCAACAAAAATCTCCATGTTTGATTGGCTTTTTTCTCTAAGAGTACTGGAGATGAGTTAGGTGATTAATTTGGCCTAATGATTACCTTGGCTAACATATCTTTGCATTGTCGTTTTATCTCATGTTTCTAATTATGGGGGTATCTATTAGGCTGCACAGCCACTAGTGTCATACTTGGAGCTAGCTAGATGTAGTGGTTGCAAGTTCTTTTGGGTGGAAGATTGTGAAGGGACTAAAACAAGTTTTCAAACTCAGCAAGGAGATTGTTAATGTCACTTTGGGGCTTCACTTCGTGCACTGCTGCTTCTGTTGGCATTGATATAAGGGTATCCACTCCCTTCAACCACACTTCTCTCCCTCAATATACAAATTTCATTGTCAGAGATGAAAATCCCTAGGCTATAGGGCCTAAAGATTTAAGCCAATTGACCCTGAGTACTACTCCCACTCCACACAAAGGGAGTGAGCGTAAATAGACTTCAAACTTTTACTCTCCAACTCCAAGGGTACCCTCTCACATATTCCCATGCTTTGAACTCAACTCTCCATTTGCTAATACCACCCTCAATGCCTCCTTGGCCTCCAATGAAAGCTGCAGTTTTGGTAGAAGGGTGAAATTTATGAAGGTATGGATACTTCCTGAGTCCATAAGCACAAGGAAGGGGTTCCCACATATGTACCTCGGGACTTTCATTGGTTGGGGTTGGTTTAGTCCAACTGTAGCATGTAAAAAAATTTCTTTCCTCATTTTCTTCCTCTTTGTCTCCTTCCTTGATACCATCATGCTGTTCTAACACTATCCAGAACATCTTTTTGCACCTATGACCCACCAAAAAATGGTTTGTCGCAATTGAAACATAACCCCTTGGCCCTTATTTCACCCATCTCAGTTCGACTTAGCTTTCTTATGTTTGGAGTGCAGTTGTTGAAATTGCTTGAAGGATTGTTCTCCTTAGTGCTTTAGGGTTCCTCCTTATTTGAAATTCCTTCCTTCTCATAAAGGCACAAGCCCCATGGCTTGTGTTACATCTTGAGGCTGGTATAGTTCAACTTTTATGACTATGTAGTCCTTGAGGCTACTTATGAAGATGGCAACCTCATGTCGGAGAAAAATTTGTAATTTGTGCCACAAGTTGCCTGTAATGCTTTTGATGCAGCTCTACAGTTCCCATCTACTTCAGCTTGGAGTGTTCCCCAATTTGTCGCTGCTTAATGGGGGTTCGAATCTTATATTACAAGGGGATTTAAAGTCCCCCATGTTAACTCTGGTCTATCACTTTCGAGCTTTAAATTCCATAACTATGCATCCCCTTCCATTTGCATCATAGCTAACTCCACTCACACCTTGTCATCTATTGTTTCGTGCTTAAAAAAATGTTCACAATGATTTAACTACCCCAAGGGGTCTATTGACCCATCATACTTTGGAAATTCCCGTTTAGCAATTCTTGGTGCAACTGACCCCCTTTTGGTTCGATCTTCTCTACTGCAGTCTCCTCGTCGATTGTCGCTAACTGCTTCCGTGAGCTTTTCCACCCCCTTTTGGGCGCTCAACTCCCATGACATGGAAGATATTTGGGCTTCCATCTGTTCTTGCTGTGCCTCCATGCATACCTGGTCCTCTTGTACATGTTCCTATCCTCCTAGCAAACCACCAAGGAGGACTAAAACTGCTTCCATAAATTTTTCATTTCCTTCATATAACCCCGCTTTGATACCAATTTGATATGGGATCTTAAATTATATGGAATGGTAGAATTAGATGGTACTTCTGCTGGTTTTTTTCTTTTTTAACTCTTTTTCCTATGGTGTTAGTAAGGATTCAGGCTTGTTAGAAGCTGAGGGTCTTAATTTGATAGTGTGTTTGAGATGATAGGACTCACCTTTTCCATTCCTTCAATTACAATTTAAGTACATCATGCAAGTAGCAGTTTCCATAAGTAATTGCCATCCTAATCTCTCTCCACAGAAGCTTCACTAACACTTGACCAAATACAACCAACGTACAACCATCATGGACCTGGTCTAACACTATTCCTCCTTACAAGTACACGTATTATGCACACTAAGACTCAAGAAGCATCAAACAATGATAGCAATAGACATCATTGTTCAACACAAAATATGTACAAATACATTACAAACATCTACAAAAATAATCCATAACAGCTAGTAGGCATAATAGCTATTTATCTAATGCTTGTTGCTCCTGCTCCTGTGACTATAGGCACATGGATAGGTAGCTATGACATCAAATTTGTGATTTGTTCTCTTTATTCATGGAGTAGTTTGGTTGAAGTTGATATAGTTTTGCTTTTTATGTTATTGAAGGTTTTTGATGAGTTGAAGAACCTAAAGGATCAAGGTTCTCTTTGGTGGTTGGAAGCTCTTTCTCATGTTGAAGAGAGCAAGGATTCATTTGATGATTTGATTAAAAAGATTGGAGAGGCTGTCTTGGGTTCATCAAAAAATTCTAAATCAACCAAGATTGGTGCTAGGTTAGTAGTTGCCTTTGCACTTTTCATGTCGTATCTGTCGTTACCGCACTCTTTATTCATTATTGTTTACGCATGTACATCTCAACAGCTGTCATTTTCTTGTGTAAGAATGTTTATACGTGACATGTTGATATATATAATCCATGTGCTATTCTACTCTTAGTATCCTCTAGAATCTTACACAGGGGAGCCATGCAAAAAATTGATGTTAATTATCCATAAATGGCATGCTTCAAAGACTCCACATATTATTGACTGTTTGTTTTTTCTCTGTACCGTATCTTAGGAGGAAGAAGCCATTGTGATACAGCACAGTGAAATCTAATTAAGCAAGAAATTGAGATATTTCAAGGTTTGATCTTTTTATGGTTTTGGGAATGGGAAAAAAGGAAAAGATTGTGTTTTTATGGGTTTTTCAATATTGAATGAACTGAAATTAAATAAAGGATATGAATAAATCTATGAATTGAATACACATCAATCATAAAAATGAACTAGCTTTAATTAATCTCTAGAGATGATAATATACTTCAATCTAAAAACTGATTGGTATGTTAATATAACTCGATATGACACATGGATTATAATAATGGGATTGATCTATTCTATTGATATTACACACAATTGAGGAGATGGATGTCACCATAATCCAAAGGTCAGATTGATGAGACAAAGGAATATGAAAGAACTCTCAAAGCTTTCATATTGTCAGAAGCTCTATATGAAAATATAACTCATGCCTTATATAGGCTCATAACCCTAAATGGCTAGTGGATATAAAAAAGGAAATCGCTTTAATTGCCTAATAACTAAATATTGACCAACTTACTTACCAAAAAAAAAAAATATTGACCATCTTAATTTGAAATTAACCTTATGGCACTAAAAAGGAAAATTCATAAAATACGAAGACATTAAAAGCTAAACCTAAAATAAAAGAATAAAACATAATAATTATTTGCTGTTCTGTATCTGGCAGTCAGATGGTACCGTTTCCACCGTTTGGATGGAAATATGATGTGGACTGGTGTTCAGATGGTAGTGAACTATCTGGCCAATCAGTTAGAAAGAAAATTGGTTCTGTGGATCTTTTGCTCTCTACCATCCAAATGATAGGATGTGGTCCTTCAGACGCCTGTTCCTGGCAGCGCTTCCTCACTGACTTTCTTCTTCAAATTTAATTGTTGATTATTCATGGGTCTTGATCCCCATCATGTTGCCCTTGCATATGGGATTTTTTTTTTTAATAATTTTATAAGTTAGCTCAATATGGCCTATGATGATTAAAGTATTGTATATATTGTGTCCCTGGTGTGAGAAATTGTGCATTATATATCCAATAAGTAACTATTTATTTCATCAATTGTAACTATTTTAAAAATAATGATAACTGACTTTTACTTTTAGCTGTAAGGATCCTTCATAATTAGCTATTATCGGTTTGTTTGGAAAGCAACTTCAACCTATACTGCTTTTCTGTCCTGTCGAAAGTCTTGCCACTGTCTTTGCCTGTTCTTCTGTAGGTATGATTTCACAGAGTTCTCCTATAGTTTTTTCATGGCTTTGTGATTCATGAAAGAGAGAGCTAACTTTAAAATTGTTGAATGCTGCATAAGCTCACAGGGTGCTTAGAGCTGTATAAATGACTAATATTGTTAATGTCTCTTCTCGAGGATCATGGTTATCTTTTTACTGAGTGAAAGTTGTTGTCTAGAGACCTCCTATCTTTTTGACAAGTAGGAAATACACCATATACAGCAAGATGGGAACTGCAGTGTCCTTTTTCCATTTGTCCAAAAGTTAGTGGAGGGAGTGCCCATAGATATGTTTTCTTTCTCATCACATATATGATATTGTCATAATGTCTTACATTTTGATGATGAGCCCATGTATAAGCCTTGGATGTTGAAGATGTGATACTAGCCGAGGGAGTGGGATAAGGCCATTTGACCAGGTCTACTCTAGGAAGAGATGTGGGGGAAAGAATCATGGGAACAAGGAGACCATGATTGAGGAAAAGGCAGGAAGCCTGGACGTGGGTGACAAGCCTTCCGGGAGCTGAACGTGGGTACTAAGGGTCATGGTCATATGGGCGAGTAGGACAGGAGGGATAGGAACGAGAGTAGGTAGTGGATTGAGGCTAAGTACTATGTAACCACCTTGCTGTATGTATTTAAGGAAATCAATCAATGAATGGAAGGCATTGAAAATTCAGCAAACAAAACCCTATTAAGAGATCTTGGGTTCTCTCCAACGAGCCCAACCCTTAGGTAATCATAGGTAAATTAGGAAGGAAATCTAACAAGCAAACACTAGAGCACCCCTCGGAACCATCTAGGCCTAGAACACAATCACACACGTTTGCTGCCAACAACTTGGTGTCAGAGTAGGCCACCATGGACGACTGGAAGAAAGTCCAACAACAATTGGAAGCGTTGCTAGCCATGCACCAAGATGATCGAGAGCGCCTGGAGCAAATGTAGGCGAGACAAGATCGCTTAGCCACCCAATTGGAAAGCCTGACACAAGGAGGAACCCCACAGAAGCCCTCAACTCCCATGGCTAAAGAGATTGGGGAGGTGTCAGCAAAGAGCAGCAAGGGAGGAAGAAGCATGCTAGCAGCATGACTGGCCAAATGGGAATTCCCACGCTATGACGGGAATGGAGAACCTCTTAGTTGGTTCAATAGGTGCGAACAATTTTTCAAGCACCAACCTATGGTAGAGGAGGAAAGGGTGAAGTTGGCAACCTTCCACCTGGAAGGGGATGCCCAGCTATGGTTCCTTGAACTGAAGAGGGAAAAACCCCCGCTGAGTTAGGTAGACTTCAAGGGCTTATGCGATATGCACTTTGGGCCCCCAATCTGCACCAATAAGGTAGGTGAGCTGGTCAAACTCCGCCAAGTGGGCTCCTTGGAGCACTACCAGCGACAGTTTGAGCAATTGTCTACCCAGGTGTTGGACTTAGCCCCTAAGCATGAGATCGCAATCTTCATTAGCAGCCTGAAGGAAGCCATTGTGGTGGAAGTAGAGCTGCACCACCCTATAAGCCTCTCGCAAGCAATGAGCCTTGCTCGGCTGTATGAAAAAAGGGGAGTGACATCGAAGGAAGAGACTGAGTTCAAGAGGTGATCGCCTACCACACTGATCAAACCCCCTTACACTAAGAAATTGAGCAGGGTAGAGCTGGAAGAAAGGAGAAGCAAGGGATTATGCTTCAATTGTGACGAGCCCTTTACATTGGGGGCATCGGTGCAAAAAGCTATTTTGGTTGGAGTGGGAAACGGAGGGAGAGCAAGAAGGAGGCGAAGAAGAGGAGGCGCCAATGGAAGGATGGTTGGAGATCTCACTACACGCTATGGTCGGGTTGCCTCAAGCACAAACCATGAAAGTGAGAGGAAGGATCGAGGGGCAGCTGATCATTGTGTTGATCGACTCGGGCAGCACCTACAGCTCCATAAGTGCTGACCTGGTGTCTCAACTTGGCTTGCCTCTATTGTCACGAGAGAGGTTGAAGGTTGTGGTGGCCAATGGAGCCAAGTTGGGGAGTGACAAAGTATGCAGGCGAGTATCCTTGTAGTTGGGCACCCCTAACTGTAGCAATCACAAAGGAGAGGAAGGAAGACAGTGAGTTACAGCGGCTGCTGTTGGAATTCGGGGATATCTTTCAGCCCTTGCAAGAGCTTCCCCCATCTTACCCTTGCAATCATGCCATCAGGCTAACCCCGAGACCGCCCCCTGTTGTGGTGAGATCTTATTGGTAACCCCACGGCCAAAAGGATGAAATTGAGTGCCAATGTGAGGAGATGCTTTGGAAGGGCTTGATCAGACCCAGCTAATCCCCTTTCTCTTCCTCGGTGCTCTTGGTTCTTAAGGGGGACAACACTTGGCGGTTTTATATGGATTATAAGGCCCTTAACAAGAAAACCGTTGAGGACAAGATCCCCATCCCAGTTATTGAAGAGCTCCTCGAAGAGCTAGGAGGGGCGTGCTACTTCTCCAAGCTGGATTTAAGCTTAGGCTATCACCAGGTGCGAATGAGGTCCGAAGACGTGGAGAAGACCACCTTCCACACCCACCATGGACACTTCGAGTTCCTTGTCATGCCGTTTGGCCTCACCAACACCCCTTCCACTTTCTAAGCTTGCATGAACGAAGTATTCAAAGGCCAACTGAGAAAGTTCATCCTCGTGTTCTTCGACGATATCCTTGTCTACAGATCATGGGTGGAACATCTTCAGCATCTCAGCTGAGCTTTCTCCTTGCTCCGCTAGCATCACTTGCGGTTGAAGCCCTCAAAATGTATGTTTGGCCAGCAGCAGGTGGCCTATCTAGGACACCTCATCTCTCACAAGGGAGTGGAGGTCGACCCCCGGAAAGTAGAAGCCATGTTGTCTTAGCCAAGACCTGCAACCATCACTGCATTGAGGGGATTCCTGGAGCTCACGGGCTACTACTAGCGGCTTGTGCAAAACTATGGCGTCATTGTAGCCCCCTTAACTCGCATGTTGAGACGCAATGGATTCCAGTGGAGCTTTGAGTTGGAGTAGGCTTTCCTTGCCTTGCGTAATGCCATGACACAAGCGCCTGTCCTCGCACTCCTTGATTTCGAACAACCTTTTGTAGTGGAATGCAATGCATCCAATCACGGCCTAGGGGCTGGCCTCCAACAGAATGGCAAGCCAATCGCCTTCTTTGGCCGACCCTTCACTAAAGACACCTCTAGCTAGCAGCCTACAAGGAGCTTATAGGCTTGGCCAAGGTGGTGCGACATTGGAGGGCTTATCTGTGGGGAAGACGATTCAAGGTACGCACCGACCACTATAGTCTTAAGTTCTTGTTGGACTAGTGAGTCTCCACCTCCCCTCAATAGCATTAGCTCAGCAAGCTCATGGGATTCGACTTTGAAGTCGAATACAAGGCCGGTCGCGAGAACAAAGTGGCCGATGTCCTATTTAGGAAGGAGGAAGTGACAGCGTCAGCCTTCGCCATATCTATGCCCCAACCGTAGCTGATTGAAAGGGTACAACAGGTTGTGCAATCCTCACTCGAGATGAGTAAGTTGGCCTCTAGGATACAAGCATGGGAGATGGGGTTGGAATGGGTGTTCGAGAGGGGGTTGATCCTCTTCAAAAACAAGATCTTCCTAGATCCCTCCTTCGAGCTCTATTCCACCATTGCTTAAGCCCTCCACGACCAATGCCATGAAGGGTACCAGTGCATCCTTCATCGCATCACTAGGGACTTCTACTAGAAGGGAATGCGCTAGCAGATCAAGGAGCTAGTCAAGACTTGTCTTCAGTGCCAACGACACAAGTCGGAGCATCTCCACCCGGTAGGACTCCTTCAGCTGCTCCTTATCCCGAGTCAAGTTTGGGCTGACGTCTCGATGGATTTCATAGATGGCCTCCTAAAATCCCACGGCAAGACAGTTCTTATGGTGGTAGTGGATAGATTCTCCAAGTATGGCCACTTTGTAGCTATGAGCCACCCCTACTCTGCTCTAACCGTGGCCAAGCTTTTCTTCAACACCATCGTTTGGCTCCATGGACTACCGGAGTCTATCGTAAGTGACCGTGATCCCAACTTCACTAGCACTTTTTGGAAGGAGCTATTTTGAATACACGGCACCAAGCTTTCCTTCTCCGCAGCTTACCACCCCTAGAGTGACGGCTAGACCGAAGTGGTTAACCGAACCTTGGAGATGTATTTGAGGTGTTTTATAGGAGTTCAACCACACAAGTGGGCAGAGTGGGTAGCATGGGCCGAGTACTGTTACAACACGAGTCACCACTCTTCCCTCAGGATCACCCCTTTCCAAGTGGTCTATGGACGGACTCCTCCTTGGTTGTTGTCATACACAATCGGCACAACCAAGATGGAGGCAATGGAGAGAGCACTACAAGATCGTGATGAGGTCCTGGCCAAACTCAAACTCCAACTAGAACGTGCATAGCAGAAGATGAAGACCAACTACGATGCCAAACATCGGAACATCAGTTTCAAGGAAGGTGACTTGGTATTGCTCAAGCTCTAACCTTATCGACAATCCACCCTTTGTCAAAGATCCCCCCAGAAATTAGCACTTAAATTCTACGGACCCTTCCCCATCAAGGAGCGCATAGGATCTGTCACCTACCATCTTTGCTTGCCACTTGAAGTAAAGATCCACCCAGTCTTTCACATTTCCCTCCTCAAACCCTTCCATGGCACACCTCTAGCACAATTGGAGCTTCCCTTAATTAGCCAGGGTCTATCGATACCTACACCTCAAGCTGCCTTGGAAGTACGATATGGAGAATGGCTCACTGAGGTCCTCATCCACTGGAAGGGCTACTCATCAGCAAAAGATACATGGGAAGAAGTCACCATGATCTGCCAGCAGTACCTATCTTTTGCACACGAGGTCATGCGCCTTGTTGAAGGGGGGAGTGATGATACTAGCCGAGGGAGTGGGATAGGGCCATTTGACCAGGTTTACTCTAGGAAGAGATGTGGGGGAAAGAATCACGGGAACAAGGAGACCACAGCCAAGGAAAAGGCAAGAAGCCTGGACATGGGTGACAAGCCTTTCGGGAGCTGAATGTGGGTGCTAAGGGTCATGGTCAAGTGGGTGAGTAGGACAGTGGGGATAGGAACAAAAGTAGGTAGTGGACTGAGGCTAAGTACTATGTAACCACCTTGCTGTATGTATTTAAGGAAATCAATCAATGAATGGAAGGCATTGAAAATTCAGCAAACAAAACCCTATTAAGAGGTCTTGGGTTCTCTCCAACGAGCCCACTCCTTAGGTAATCATAGGTAAATTAGAAAGGAAATCTAACAAGCAAACACTAGAGCACCCTCCGGAACCATCTAGGCCTAGAACACGATCACACACGCTTGCTGCCAACAAGATGTCATTCTGCACAATTTTTAATCATGTGTGACAGAGATGCTTGATCATACTAGATGCACATGCTAATAGCTAAAATTGACTTTTTGCGGTTGATCCAGCTTCCGAAGCATCGATGGTTTGAAATATTATATCCAGACTGGCTTAGATTCACTGGAATCCTCCAGAGAACAAGTCCTTGATCGGCTTTTAGAAGTCGATCAGACAATGGAGAAACCAAAAGATGAGGATATATTGCGAGTAGGGCATTGTCAGATTTGTCAGCCTAATGGGAATGGTCCGCCATGTGTTCTATGCGAGCTGGATGACCTATTCCAGGTTTGTTGCAGACCATTTATCTGTACTCACTTAATATCTATGGTTCGCAAATATTTCACTGACTGCTATTCACCTTTTCCTCATCTAGACCTATGCTGCACGGCTCTTTCATCTTAAAGATTCAGGTAGAGGGGTGATTATGTCCGCTGAGGAGGCATTGGATTTGCAGAAGAAGAAATCTGCACGGAATCAGTTTTACCGGACTTTGTCACATGAAAAAGGGAATTCAAATTCATCTTCTGGGGGTAAAGATGGAGAAACAAAGGGAAAACGAGATGCTGTAGATAATGTTCTGGTCAGGCTACTCTCTGGTGCTTTTAGTTTTACATTAGAGGAAGTTTGGTGAATGTTCTGTTCATCGAATCTCCCTCTATAGTCTGCATTATTTGCTAAGGAATTGATTTTGAAGGAGTCTGAATTTGAAGTGCATTTACCTCTCTTGATGAAAGATTATAAATTTTCAGGATTTATTTTGAGCATGCCAATTGTTACTGTGTAAAGTGTTCTTTGAACCTTTTCTTTGTTGGATGATATGATTGCTGGACATGAAAATGTCTTGTTGAAGAGCCTTTTTGTGACGTTTCTGGATATATTTATCTCCTTTATGTTTTAGATGTCAGATACCTGGCCTCGTTTTATCCCCATCTGTGGTATGTTATTTTATTTATTTGTTGTTGTTTTTTTTTTTGGGTTTTGGGTTTGGGAATGTGATAGCTGCACTATTGAGAATGTATATGATGTCCCTTGAGAGTGCATTGGTCATTATGTGTGCCCTATTTTATTTAGCTATTAAAATGTGTATGGTGCAGAGAACTTGAATATTTCCAGTTAGTTTCATGTGGGAGATGAGATGTCATACCTGCGTTTTGCCAAAGAGATGTCATACCATTTCAAAATGTGTATGGTACATGCTATCGTATACCTGGAATGATGAAATTGATGTTGACAACTTCTTTTATTTGATAGGTTACAAGGAATCCTTCAGAGTTAGAGATTGTTCTTCGAGTTATAAGGAGCCATTGCAAAAGTCAATTGGGGAGAGAGGGAAAATCAGCTGCTGCTAAACAATTGCATCTTCTTGAGGTACTCTCTGTCTCTTATTTTTAGTGCTGAGCAGCATAATGAAACACCATTGACCCTTTAAATGCTGACAGCCACATCAGAGGACCTGCTAGAAGATTCCATCTGTCATGATATGATGAGAATAAAACCTGCACCTTGAGTAGTTATCAGTTACTAAGAAGTTTTTTATTCTTTCTTGCAAACTGCTGAAATCTTCTCTTCTTTTTATCTTCTGTTTATACTGGGAATCTCAGCGATTCTTGATATTTCAATTAGCAAGTAGTCCATAATGTTGATATCACAATTTTTCTTAGCCTTCAATTTACGGTTATTAGAATTAATTTATCCTACTCTGTCATTTTACTTTTGTTGAGACAATGTGTTCTGTTTTGTCAGGATATGCGTAAGGAATATGCTGTTGCAAGGTCCTTGTGCATTGCTCAGGCACAAGTCCTACGAGCTCATGATGAAATCAGAATTGCAACCTCTCGATTGCGGCTTAGAGAAGATGATAACGATAAATCCCTTGATGCTTTATGTTTTGAAGAGTTGCCTGCACACAATGTGGAACACTCCAATGATAAGATGATATCTCTGGCTTTTTTATCCCAGATAAGAGGCAAGCTTCGTTATTTGAAGGTAGGAATTCCAAAAAATGATTGAGCCTTAGAAACCTATATAAATGATGGTGTGAAAGACCATCTTTTCTGGAGTAGACCTATTTTCTTCCTGCCTTTTGTGTTCCATGAAGTACATTCCCCTTAATTTGACTTCTATATGAAGAACTTATCCTGTCAGTTATGGATCATTTTTATTGCTGTGTTGATGAAAGGGTCCATTCAGTGATGAGGTTATTGAGTGTGTCAGATCAAAAATTTATACTCTCATACTTGACTACTTTGCTGGTACAATTATTTAAGAAAGTTGTCAGGGCATGACTCTCTAATTCTCTCTCACGTTCTTCCTTATTCGGACATATACACATAATATATATAATAAATATTATATACTTGTCTTAGGATATAAAAACCTTAAGTTGGAAGGTGGGACCCTGGCACTTTGGGCAATTTTTTTAATTTTCTATTGTGATTTGTTCCTCCACTCCGAGTTTGTTAACTGTTTATCTTTTAATTTTTTGTAAACTGCATTCAGGGTCTGGTGAATGCAAAAAATAAGTCTCAAGGAGAGTGTCCAAGCAGTTCCTTCTCGAATCAAGAAACAAGTGCCACTCCTGTGCTCCCAGTAGACAAGAAAAGGCAACAATATGACGAGGAAGCTTGCCCAATCTGTCAAGAAAAGCTAAGTATTCAAAAGATGGTTTTTCAATGTGGGCACATGACTTGCTGTAAATGTGAGTACCTATCTTTCTGGTTGCTAGTGTTTTCAAATTTTTGCAAATATACTTGGTCTCCCATTGGATGGAGATGATAGCAGGCTATTAAATTTTGACAAAATGGGATCAGTACTTTGCTCTATGTTTTTTTTACTAATTTTGCAGGCAAGATAGTGGTAAAAAAATTACATACTGGTGGTTTTGGTACTGTGTAAAATGTGAGGGAATAAAGAATTTTAGCATATGGTCGCCTTGTCTAGTCTGCAAGATTATATAGAGTTGAAGATTTTACATATGAGACCTTTTTTTGAATAAGATCAGAGTTTCATTGCTAGTAAATAATTACAAAGGAGTATAGTCTGCTGTACAAACAAAAAAGTAGACTATAGGAGATTAAGCCCAAGTACTGGTAATTGCATTACAAAAGGAATGCAAGGATCAAAACTACAACTGTAAAACATCTATACTCACAAGAGAGAACAAGAATTTCAAAAAACTCAAATATAATTTTCAAGCTGAATTTAAAGCTTTCCTAGTTACTCCTTCAGCTGTTAGTTCTTGAAGACCAAGGTGTCTTTCTTTCCTCTCATGTCAACTGTAGTGCGCACACGCTTTCCTATCAACCAAGCTGATACATTACATATGGGATGTTGAATCTACATTCTTGACAGTCTTCTTTCTTCTGATGCTGCTTTTTGTTGTTTATACTGTATGCATTGGATAATCAGAGACCTCAAAACTCTTTCAATCTCATGGATACTGTTCAAAGAAGATCCTCTTCTGCCTTTTGCTTTTGAATCACAATATAATCTTGAAGATGGGAGAAAACATCCCATGACTTGCTTATCAAGAAAACATCCCATGACTAGCTTATTGTCTTGTGTGAGGTGACCATCTGTTTTTTGGGTGAATGATGTGAATCTTGAATATATTAGAATGAGACTTCAGTTCTTTAGAAGTGGTAACAATTCTTATTGGCCAAATATACTAAGCCTCTAAAACTATGAAGAAAATGCAGTTAAGTCCCTTAAAATCTGAATTGTGCAAATAAATCCCTAAACTTTGCAAAATTTTTCAAATAAGCCCTCTGTTATAATATTATTAGTTGAAGGGATGTTAGAACTCATAGAAAATAACAATTTTGCTTTAAGCACTTATCTGTTGAGTCTGCATTGAAGATCATATGAATGCTGCAATATCAGATATAGTCCAGTAAAGAAAAGAACCATGCTCTTGTGCATAATTTAGGGTTATAAGTTGATGACAAATTCCCCTAAAGATGTGTTACATCTAAAAAGTAGACACTTTTTTTTCCCCCAAATTTCATAGGTTCATTTAGTAGACTTGTTATTTATCGTTATTTTAGTCCAGGTTCATTGTTTGGAAACTGATGTAATTAGAGATGAATATAATTGTAAAAAGAACCATAGATAGTACAGTTAAAATTGGAGAAAGGTTTAGTAAGAAAAGAAAAGGGGGGACAAAATCTTGAAGTTGCTATTCTCCAAAGAATAGTCTGTTGATTCTAAAAATTAACTTGAAAAGGTTTACCTTGTCTATACTCCTGTAAATGCACTCAAAGTGTAAAAAATAAAGCTGAAAACAAAATTTTCAAGCTTATTTAAATTATTTCTCTCTATGCACAATAATGGGGTCTTCAAAAAGAGGAATAGCTGCATCAGTCTAGATTATGCTTTATGTCTACTTGTCATTAAATATGTGATACAGAAATAAGATTTTGAGTAATATGCTGGATGGACTTTGGAATTTTTGGTAGGTGGATATATTTGATAAATCATTTAATAAAAAAATTGTTGTTGAAAAATTTTCATTTGTTGCGGTTGTGTAATAAAATTTTTTTTCATTTAGTCTCAGCCCAGCAGATGGTTTCTTTGCTAGGCTCTTATGGAGCCTTTTTTGCAACATGTAGGTTTGTTTGCAATGACTGAATACAAATTAGCTCGTGAGGGGAACTTCCAGAAAAAGTGGTTGATGTGTCCTACGTGCCGGCAACGTACAGAGTTTGCAAATATTGCTTATGTGGACGACAGGCAAGATCAGTCTTTATGTCACTCAACTAATTTGCCTGCGTTTCAAGATAGTGGAAATGAAGCTTCTATCACAGTCCAAGGTTCATATGGAACAAAGGTGAGATTCTGTAGTTGATTCTGTTAAAAAGCATTTGGATCCATGACATTCTCTCTTCCGCATGGGTGACTACTGTGGGTTTGTTTCTGCTATTTCTAAATTTTACTTGCTCTGTGTTTGCTTTTTCATGCCTTTCCTATATTATTCTTGAGTATTTTTCCCATCTTGTTGCGTATTTATATTTTTCTCTGTTCCAGCAGTCATCCATATATTTATAGATGATAATTTGTGTAACGTTGATCTCTTACATGCATCACCTAAGACAAATATAATCTTTTTGCACCACTTGATGAAACATTAATCACCTATATGCACCATTAAGCCCTACATCACTTTTTTGAACTTGGGCCCACACATATGCTATCTTTAGTGTAATTATCTTGAAAGGTTATCTAAAAACTTAGTCTTTGCAAGAAGTAAGTGCAAAATCTCTACCTGTTATCTTATTGGCATATGAAATTGTCCCTCTAATTAATTCTTACTCGCAAATCAAGTTCACAGGTTCAACCTACTTTTCATATTTTCAGTTGGATATAATATAATCTTTTTGATTTCTTTTTCCATATATGTATCTTTATGAAATATTGATGTATTCTAAATCTTTTTTGACTCTTCTTAGAATGTAATCTACAGGATTTTGAAGGAATATATGAGTACAAGTTTTTTTTTTTATATTTTTTTGGCAAATAGTTGGTAAGGTGGAAAAAGTCTAAAAACAAAACTTTATGTGGAAAATGGTTAGACCCTATAAGTTTGGTGGATTAAAGTGTGAAATATTTTCTGCTAAATAAAAAAGTTAATTGCAAGCACTGAATTTGGCATCTAATACATCTGCATTTTGAAAATAGTTAAAGCTCATTTTACTACAATGCAAAAGGGCTTTGTTTTCTACTGAACTCATATCAAGTCATATTGATTGGATTTGTGACCTGCTTTCCTTTTATCCATGACTCCGAAATCTTCCTATTAAATACTTAATTGCCTTGATGTTTTTGGTGTGGTTTTGAAGATTGAAGCAGTCACAAGGAGAATTTTGTGGATCAAGTTTACAGATCCAGAAGCCAAAGTTCTAGTTTTCTCTAGCTGGAATGATGTTCTTGACGTCTTGGAACATGCCCTTGCTGCCAATGATATCTCTTTTTCACGAATGAAAGGAGGAAGGTAATGAGACCACAAAAGATTTTTGTTGTCCCTCTGCTTATGGCTATTTCAAATAGAAGGATTGAGGCTTCAACTTTGTTCACTTGCACAAATTGCTGCAGTAATTTTTTTCGCATAGAAGTGAGTAGTTATGGGACAAATGGATGAGAGGTTTATGTCTGGAAATTAATATGTCAAGAAAATTATTAGATAATTTAAAATGTTCAGGTTAAAAAGGAGAAATGGTTGACGACATGGATGGGAGCAGCCTTTGGGCTTACTTCCTTCCAAAATTCTGGTTAGGACCACCACCTCTATGTGTATATCTAAACCAAATTATATTCATTAAGAAAAATTAAAAGAAAAGATTTAATTGGTTCCTTGCCAAAAAAAAAAAAAACCATTGTGGTTGCATCACTTGGATTTGCATTAGGCGTGGGTCAAATTGATCCTGAATTATTTTTTCTCAATGAGATAACAATATATTGTAGTTCTTAAATCAGATCCCAACCATCTGACAGGTTCTAAAGATTGATTCAGATCTCTTTTAGTGGGAGTGGGATCATGATTTTTTTTTTCCCACCTTCTATGACAGGAAATCACATGCTGCTATTAGCCAGTTCAAAGGAAAAAAGGATGTTGGGAAAGGGGATGGTACGAAATCTATTCAGGTTTTATTGCTCTTAGTTCAGCATGGTGCCAATGGCCTTAATCTCTTAGAAGCACAGCATGTTGTTT
This sequence comes from Laguncularia racemosa, assembly GCA_037954665.1. Lineage (NCBI taxonomy): Eukaryota > Viridiplantae > Streptophyta > Magnoliopsida > Myrtales > Combretaceae > Laguncularia > Laguncularia racemosa. Next base: position 5,826,038 of record JBBMOL010000006.1, read on the forward strand.
TGGTGGAGCCCTTGCTTAATCCGGCAGTGGAGGCACAAGCAATTAGCAGGGTGCATAGGATGGGGCAGGAAAACAAGACTCTTGTTCATCGGTTCATGGTATATACTTATTCTGTGAATGCTAATTCTCATTTTTTTTTCTGGATGTTGCAGTGAATATAATGTTGTCTTTTTCCCTCTTGTTCTTCATCAGGTGAAGAATACTGTGGAAGAAAGTATATATAAATTGAACAGAAGCAAGACTACGAGTACATTAATCAGCGGGAACACTAAGAACCAAGACCAGCCCATCTTGACACTCAGAGATGTTGAATCACTCTTTGCAGCAGCACCAGCCATACCATCGGATGCAGATGCAAAGCCCAACGAGAGCCTGAGGCAGTTGGCACCTTCGAGGGCAGCCGCTATTGCTGCTGAGAGGAGACTCAAGGAGCAGGAAGACATGCGCGTTTCATAAAGATGGATACGTTGCCCTTTTGTGCGTGTGTTGATAGACCAATCCTTCTAGCCTTGCCAAATGACCACCCGTACTTCAGAAAATGGAATAGCTATTCCTTTCTCATAAACCTATTCTTGCATTTGATTTGTAAAATAGCTTATTCCAATTGCTATGAAATTAGGATTGTATTTGGGGTACATTTCTGTACATGTTAATAACAATTTATTAAATTCTAAGTAGTGCCGTGTGAATTTGAAATCGATGTTGAAACCACAATCTTCGATTCTAAGAGGGAAAATAAAAGAAAATGGCCCTCCATCTCTTCTACTTTTTTATGGAGTCATATGCTTTTGGCCTAAGTTCTCTACCTTTTGTTTTTAATCTATTTGAGTTCTATCCACTTTATAAAACAACCTGAAAATGTCCTCCTCAGTAATGTAGGGCAACCGTCGTTACGGATGAACTTGGACAAGTTGTAATGTGACAATTGTCACTCCTAATAATGAACGGTTCGTGTCAAAAAGTTAAATTGGAATCATTAATTCGTAGGACTTTTCCTACTCATAAGAAGAAAATTTTGACACGGGTAGAGAAGACGTGTAGGGATTGAATTCGACTTTGTATTTGAATTTTATCAATTTTTGTAGTTAATTATTTGAAGTTTAAAAGTGGTAATTTATTACTTATAAGTTTTTTTAAATCATTTATAATATTTGGATAGATTAGTTAATTATAAAAATTTAGGTAATTGATTATAAGAAATGATAAAGTTTAGGTAGTTAATTATAAAAATAGATAGAGTTTATATAGTAAATTGATATTTTAAAATTTTAATAGTTAATACCAAATGTGATATTTATCTAAAATTTAAAGTTCCTGCTCAATTTAAAATTAGCTTGACTTGGCTATTTAAAGAGCTCAAGGTAACTTCCACTAAAATTGTTTGAGATCAATTATTTCATTAAAAAAATTTATGTTCAATTTTTCTATTTTTGTTAATTTTTATACCAATTTAATGCCTTTTTTATAAAATTATTCACAAAAAAATAACTATTTAAAACTGAAAAAAAAAGCAATATTTAAAAATAGTAAAAGCGCAATTAATATATCACTCCATATGTATAACTTTTCCAAAGTGAACGGCCATCTTTTATAAATAATATTTAAAAATGGTATTAAATTGGTATGAAAACCGATTGTCTTGATTTTCGCTTTCTTGATATTAGGAAACTACCAACCCTAGCTAGGGCAGAGGGGACCGTACGATTTTAACGTGAGCAAGGGATGTACATGCGGGCATCATTTTCATATAATACATTTTAATAAAGCATATAACTATTATTATTTTTATTATTAATTTTAAACAAGTAAATTTACAACTTAATTTTATTTGGAACCGCATTTCATTTTGGTAGGGTAGGACCATTTCATGGGTACGAGAATAGCCAATTTCAACGAGACCTTAAAAGGAAAAGGCTTTGAAGAGTGTTGCCTATCTAAAGTCTAAACCCATCTCGATTCCCCTTAGCCCTTGCCTGTGCTCAATTCCAAAATTACATCTATCTATGTCATCCTGACGTGCGCCCATGCCCTAATCCACGTGGAACCTGTTTATATTGAATGTCGGCCACAAACACTATATATATGTCCAAATAACACCCCCTAGACCCTAACATGGTGAGGATTTTGCTTGGAGAATCACCGTCGTTTCGTTTGTTATAATCTTGTGGGCAAACAGGAGACCACCTTATACAACATCAATAGCCAAAGTTTGAGTCCAACTCTTTCCCAAACGAAAATCAAAGGTTACGCATCGTATTCGCATAGACTTGTGAATTATGAATTTCGATTTGTATTATCATCATCAAATAATTTGATGCTGATACAATATAAAAAATTAGTGATGAGACTAATGACGGAATTAGAAGCTTTAATGAATGAAGAAATTGGTGGAGAAGTGTGGAAGGGAATGGAGAGTTGGGTGGAGGAGTGCAAAGGGCAAGGAGCTGTGGAGACGTTAAGAGTGTTTGGAGAAAGAAGCAATTATGGGAGAGGATGTAGGAAAGGAGCCAAATGATTGCAATAGAAGAGCTCATATTTTTTACAAGAGTTCTAGGGTTTTCCAGGCTCTCAAGGAAAAGGAACATGAGGCTGCTGCCTCCAAGTGATGATATGGATGGACTTGTTACCTCAATCTGGGTTATGTTTATCGTTTGTGATCAACCTTATGTAATCATTTAGTCAATCATACAAAATTGACTCCTTTGCATGTTCACAGAAATGTATTGCTCCCAAAATAATAGAAAGATGTAAATCTACTTGTGTCTAATTAACTTAAAAAATGAAAATTGCTTATATTCACTATGCTAAACTTTTTTTACTGTTTACATATTTGCGTTGTGTATTTAATTAACTAAGCTATCGAGTTTAGAGTTGCAGTATAGTTTATGGCAAATTATGTAATAAAATATGTAAATACTATAACATACAATATAGAACAGATGGCTGAAGATTACAGTAGTCGAAAAAAGAAAAAGAAAAAAATTCAATTTATTCAGTACTGGTATTCTGAATATTTATGTTTTTTTTTTAATTTCTATAAAATGACAAGCGGGAATAAATTCGAAATGGATGCAGTTTTAGTTTCGTTCTTTTTTTTTTTTTAATGTTTGGAAGGACTTTTAAAAAATAGAAACCTGATTAATTAGAATTAACAATCCCAATTTAAGAGAATTTGATTTTGCCCCTTGAGGTAAAATCATATCCTTAATGATTATTATTAATTGAAAGTTACTTAAAGAACATTTTTTACAAATATTATTATATATACATTTCATTTTATGGATATTTTTAAATACAAGAATGGATTTATTATTAATATTCTTATTTCATTCAATTCTAATTCAGTATATTCCAAACAATTCCTGCTATATAAGTTAGATTATAGCCATTATAATCAGGTCTCGTTTGTTTTCCAACTCTATTTTTTTTCTTAAAAAATATTCTTTCTATTTTGCTTTCTAGTATAAAAACATCAAACCAAAAAAACGTGAAAAGACTTGCGCATTCAGATTAATCTTTACTACTAATACTCTCCTCAGTCTTGCAAAGTGATTTCCATTTGATTTTTATTAGAATAAAGAATTCAGTGCAAAAGAAAAACTCACTCATTGAAAAAATTATGAAACCTTGAATGTCATTAATTCATCTATATTTTAAACTTCTACCTTTACGTAGAAGGTTTGGCTGTATTTGTTATAATATGTAAAATGATACTCTTATTTAAACAGTCTATTAAATTTAATTTAAAATTCAAGTCGAATAATAGAAAAACATTTTCAATGCATTCATATACACAACTAAATACAATTTTTATTAAACATCGATTTCCTAATGAAATAGATAAAATTCGATTTTCATTAATAATTGTTTTATTCTTAAAACAAATGGGACCAGTCCAAGCTAGACTCATTTTTCATGGAAGTTATGAATATACTCTTAACTAAATTTTGTAAAGAAAAATCTTAACCTAAAGGTCTTGACAATGTTTTGTACCTATGAGCTATGAGAACATCGATTGGTATTGGGGTACATGATTATTCATAACCATTCAGTCGACAGGATGGAAAAATTGAAAATACAAGTAAATCCTCTAAAAGGATCAACAGAAGAAATTGGGGTAATGAACAAAAATCAAGATGGAAGTGTCCAAGTGGTGTCGTATCTGCTGGGCTTAATCCACACATACATCTTGTCAAGGTCATAAACCACCATCTTTCGCAATTATGGTTTGAAAATCCATGCCAAGTTATGACAATGTTGATTGTTGAAGCACTACATGTTATGCTATGTCTACCAAACAAATAAATTAAAAAAAGAGAAAAAATTCAAACACATTAAACAATACACCCATTTACATCATGATGACGATACAAAACGAATTCTAAATGCATCCAATTATCCCTACCTTTTACTCCATCCATAGCTATCCTACCAACTAAAATAGAAACAACCTCCTTGTGTAGGGGTGATTCGAGTCGGACCAATGTAGAGCCAACTTTCCATTCCTATGCAAAATATATCAACAGAATTTCCAATCAACGCAGGTCACATAAGTCGTCATGGGTTCGTCTGCACTCCTCGTCTGCGTTTGCTAGTAAGTACACCGCCGCTGTCCGCATCGTCCGCACTTAAACTGATCAGTTGTGGCTTTTGGTGCCGCCCCAAGTTCACATCCGTATAGAGCTTTCCGTTTAATCTGTTGATTTTCTCTCTGCCTCTGATCGCTTGCCATTTCCTCCGTGCTCATGTTTAGAAGTCTCTCTGGCTCGATCCGCCCCAAAAGAATCCTTCTCCGGAAATCAGGATTGCTTGCATCCTTGATATTGAGCATTAGGGACCTGTACTTGATCTTTTGAGTCCCATTCATCCGTCCCCATTTGTCGAACAACACCGTCTCATCAGCAACTGCAACTCGAACAGGATCAGATGCGTTCACTTCGTCGATGATGTCCTCTCCGGCCTCACCCGCAACCCTGGACAGAGCCTCTAGCAGGAGTTCTAGTACTTTGTCCCTCATGGGATCATTGCATTTGAGCACACAAGCAGGCTTAGACGAATCCGAATCAGAACATGGCTTCATTGTCGCAGGCTTTTGTTTGTTAAACCACGGTTTCGACCTTGGAACACCGTCTAGGACTCTCTACATCAGTTTTCTGAACCTTTTTCTCGGATCTCGGGGATCCATTTAGCTCCTTCTTCTGATCCTTGAAGGAGTCAGACTTCTTAATCTCAACTTTAAGAGGGACCTCTGACTCTGAGGCTGCACACTCCTTCAATTGGTTCTCGCCCACGCTTTCCTTGTTCCTGTGTCTGTTTGATTGCTCCAGAACAACCTGTTTCCATATCTGAATCAAGTCCGAAGCTAAAGCTTGAATGTTCTTCCTCGGATGTTTAGTCAGCCGCCTGAGACCTTTTCCAACCTAATACATATTGCAATGTTTTCAACACGAAGGAAAGAAGAACAGAGCGAGCACTTGAATGCCGCATCGACATTACTGATTGCAATGCACCATTACAATCTTAAAATCTTAAAAGGAAAAAGAAAGGGGCAATTGTTTATGAAAACTCTTAACTTGTACTAATCAATCGTCTATGTGGTGCTCATGAAAACTCTTTCAACTTTTTACAGCAGTGTAGCAAATATGAACCATCAGTCACATTTGAGTGATTCAAAAATTCTGGATATGGTGCTTATCGAAAGAACAGTAATTAAGCCAAGCATAAAATGAAGATCCCTACAAGTATCCTACCATTTTTGCTTCATCTATCCTTTCTTTGAGCTGGTTGGTCTAACACCGACCTTTATGCTGTAATTCGACCGACTACCTCTAAAACAATGTCTCTTTCTTATATTACAAGATATCCAATCCAACATAATAAAGTGAACTTCATATTCATATATACGTACATTAAAAAAAAAAAACCATAATAATAATAATAATAATATATCTGAGTAGAGACAAGCACTTGAGAATTCACAGGCAAGTTCTTAAGTTGCATGAGCGCATGAAGACATTCCTCCTCCTCCACCTCCGCACCACCTCCATCATCCACGCCGATCGCTGCCGCATCCGCAGCTTTACTCGCCAAGTGGAACAGCTGTACCACCTCTGCCTCCATCACCATTCACTTTCCTAATAATAAAATCAAAATATAATTAAAAAGAAAGCGCATTTATTTTACCATAAATAATCATTTCCATGCACGATTCTAAGTCAAAAAAAAAATGAAAAAAAAAAAAAAACAGTTACTTCATTGTGATATCCCTTATCTATAAATTCAAAATTTTTCATCAATCTAACATGTCAAAACAATTATTTATCCAGAAATTAAAAATATTTCACCATTCTAACTTTATTTAATAAAAAATTAAATACTCGTATATTTTCGTCAAAACATTTTCCTAAATTATATTAAGTCCGTGTTTGAGACATTGTATTTCCTGCGTTCTGCCTTCACGTTACTCGGGAATCGAAAATTAATTAGATAAAATACATTATTATTTATCCATAAAGATTAAATCTTTCATTACCATAACTTTGGTTTAAAATTAAAAAAAAAAAGTTGAATAATTTTAGAAGTTTGAAACTTTCAACTTCCTATTCCATTTTTGGGTCTGCACAGCACAGTATCTGGGGTACTATATATCAAGGATTAATATAGAAATTTAACTCTTACTACACATTTTACGAAAAACATCATCTATATTCGATCTCTTAACAAATTCTACGAGCTATACATGGAGTTCAGAGACAAATCCAACTTACAGATGAACAAAGGAGTTAATTTGCCTAATCGATGAGATTAAAAAAAAAAAAAATTGCTGAGAGTCCGAACGGATAAGAAGGGAAAAGAGAGAGAAAGAGAGAATATCAAAATCGCAGTGATTTGGAGTATAAATAATGGAAGGTAAGGGATCGGACGGTTGGAAGTGGGGGTACACGTGTAGTGAGATTAGGTGGAGGGTGGAGATTGGGTTTGAGAGATTCCAGGTCGCTCCGTATTGGAGTTACAAGGGTGGGGGGGCAAGTGGAAGTAGTCTGTAAGAGGAGTTGTCCTTTTTGAGTAAGATGTTGGATTTCTGGACAAGCGTCTAGTGTTAACGTTAACGCTGTCTCTAGAACTTAAGTACCGCCCCACCTACTGTGCCTGTTTTTATGGAGGGACAGAAGAGGATGAGATTTTTACTCATATAGGTTCACACTATTCAAACAATTGAGTTAGGTTTGTAATTTTTTTTTTTCCACTCTCTCTCTCTAAATAAATCCTTCAATTCAAAAATAGAAGTTACATTAGATATCGATTAGATTTAAGATTTTATTTGAGAGACGGATACTGAGCAGATTCAAGATTTTATTTAAGCAAGACAAATAGTATAATAATTTTACTTATTATTTAATTAAAAAAAACAATTAATTGGTGTCTATGATAGAAATTTATATATGGATTCTATGATTTCTTTTGCAAAAAAAGAAAAAAAGATCAATTGATGTCTATAATAGAAATTTATATATGGATTCTTTGATTTCTTTTGCATAGGGTCCAATATAAAAGACTCATTTAGTTTATTTTCTTTAACTAGAAGAGTTTCTTTCATTGAACTGAATTTTGAATCCAGTATGTTGTCACCATTAAGTGAAGATAGCATCTATTATGGTTAAGGCTGGTAATTGCGAGGCGGGTCCGCAAGTTGACCCACTCCGCCTGCAAAAAAATGTGAGGCGGGCAAAAAATTTTGACCCGTTGAAGTTGCGGGCCATTTTGGCCCTTGCTAGCGAGGTAAGGCGGGCAGTTCCCGCAGGCGCGAGCTAACCCGCCGAAGTGCTCTCGCTCAAAAAAAAAAAATTCCTGTGTTGGACCTAGATGACGTGACGACTAACAGTGATGGATGAGGATGATGTGACAAGTGACGACTGACGACGTGACGATTGCCGACGAGACAATGCCGACATCGTCGTCGACTGAAATGATGAGATAGGACAGCACCACAGGCTTTAGACTTCGGCAACGACTGGAACTTCTAGCTTCTGCACTCCCACTCTGCACTCGGCACTCGACACTCCGCAGTCCGCACTTGACAGACACTCAGACAATAGCACCACTACACCAACACCTTCGCACTTCGCAGCTCAACAGGACAGACAGCACCTTCCGGCTTCCGCACTCTACACTCCGCAGCACACACACGCACCACGCACACAGTAGCACGGGCAGCAGCCAACACCCCACGCCCACAGTTCACACCCACCCAGTCGTGCATAGATCAAAGTCCGCACTCCGCACTGTCACTTACACAATCACAACTCACAAACGACCTCACACACTCACACAGTCACACCGCACACTCTGTTGGCCGTCATCTGTCGTCCGGCGTCTTCCACTTCCACCTCACAGACCAAAGTGCAGACATGACACGAATAGGAGAGAGGAGACACTAACCGCCGGCCGCCTGTTAGACATCGTTAATTAAGGTAAAGCAATAGTCTATTGTCCTCTATTGTCCTTTCACTTATTAGAGCGTAGTGTGGCATGTGGTGTCATGTGGCGGTGTGGGGTGATGCCGGTGGTGTGGTGCGGTGCGATGTGTGTGTTGTGGTAGTGTGGGGTGGAGTTAGGGGTGGCAGTGACGCCGGTGGCTTTGGCTTAGAGAATGGAGAGTGTAGTGTGGTGTAGTGTGGCCGTATGGGGTGAGTGGTGACAGCAGTCCAATGGAGAGTGTGGTGTAGTTGTGGTGTGGTGTGGTCGTGTGGGGTGGGGGTGACGCCGATGGCGGTGGCTTGGAGAATGGAAAGTGTGGTGTGGTGTGGCCGTGTGGGGTGATGGCAAATTGGCAATCCAATGGAGAGTGATGTGGTTATGGTGCGGTGTGGCCATGTGGGGTAGGGGTGACGCCGGTGGTGGTAGCTTGGAGAATGGAGATTGGAGAGTGTGGTGTAGTGTGGCTGTGTGGGGTTATGGCAATCCAATGGAGAGTGTGGTGTGGGCGTGTGGGGTGAGGGTAACGCCGGTGGCGGTGGCTTAGAGAATAGAGAGTGTGGTGTAGTGTGGCCGTGTAGGGTGATGGCAAATTGGCAATCCAATGGAGAGTGGTGTGGTTGTGGTGCAGTGTGGCCGTGTGGGGTGGGGGTGTGGTGCGGCTGTGTGGCCATCGGTTGTGGCTTGGATGACGCTGATGCAGTGGTCGATGGAGACGTAGAGTGACTATATTTAATTATTTACATTTTATAAATAAGTGTACTACTACTAATAACATTTTCTATATTTACAGAATGGATCATTCAAGTAATGAGGCTACAATGGAACCTATTGATGTGGATGTTGTGTTTGAAGTTGGTGGGCATTACGATAATCTACAACCAGGATCTTCTCAATCTGAAGAACATGCAGTTAAGAAGGCTCGAGTAAGTAGCTCTTCTTCTCAGGTTTGGGAAATATTTACAAAAATGAGTCAAATTCCTAGATATCGTGATGTTGGTGATATGATAATTGATCATGTTGGGAAGTTAAGATCAAGAAAACCTGGTCCTAAATTTGCTCGTGAGGTAATGGCTATGGCTATTATTGAGCATGATCTGCCATTTTCATTTGTTGAGTATAGGAGGACTACATAGTTCATAAGGCTATATAATCCTAATTATAAGCCAATTAGTAAAAACTACTACATTAGATGTTTGGAATTTATATTTGACTCAAAAGGAGAATTTGAAACAAAATTTTCAAAAAAATCTAGGGAAAGTATTTTTGACTTCTGATGTATGGACTGCTTCTACTAATGAGAGACATATTTGTTTGACTAGACATTATGTGGATGATAATTGGAAATTGAATAATAAAATTCTTGTTTTTTCTAAAATGCCCCTTCCTCACTCAGGGTTTGAGTTGTCGAAAAAAGTATTTGAATTTTTAAAAGATTGGGGCATAGATAGGAAGATATTCTCCCTTACATTGGATAATGCATCTGCAAATGATTGTATGCAAGATTTTCTAAAAGAGCAATTGAACTTACAGCATAATTTGTTATGTGGTGGTGAGTTTTTTCATATTAGATGTGCTCATATTCTTCATTTGATCGTTGAAGAAGGATTGACTATAAGTAATGAAGCATTGCATAAAGGGAAAGTGTGAAGTATGTAAAGGTTTTTGAGAGTAGAATGAAACACTTTTTGGAGTATGTTGAATAGGTTGGCAACATTGATACGAATGTTGGTTTGCGCTTGGATGTAACTACTAGATGGAATTCCACTTATCTTATGCTTGATAGCGCACTCAAGTATCGATGTGCTTTTTCTTGCTTTCAATTGAATGATCGTCAATATAAATATTGTCTAACCATTGATAAGTGGGAAAGAGCAGAAAAGATATGCAAGTTTCTGAGCCTGTTTCATAGTATCACCAATTTAATGTCAGGATCATCATATCCAACATCAAACCACTATTTTTTGCAAGTATGGAGGATTGAATGTTTGTTGAATGAAAATTTAAATAGTAAATATCATGTCATAAGGGAGATGTCTATTAGAATGAAACAGAAGTTCGATAAGTATTGGAGCGATTATAGTGTTATCCTTGCACTTGGAGCAATCTTTGATCCTCGAATGAAGTTTGATTTTTTGAACTTTTATTTTAATAAACTTGATCACCTCACTTGTGAAGAGAAGTTGGCTCACATAAAAAGCAAATTATATAAACTCTATGGAGAATATGAGAAGAGCAAAACAGATCACATATCTAGAACTAGAAGCAATCAGGTTGGATCATCTTCTCAGACACAAGACACATCTAGAGGTAGCAGCAATAAGGGAGCAGCAACATATAGAGCTGGGAAAGGCTTGGAGATTGATTTTGCTACATTAGTGGTAAGTTTAATAATTTTTTATTTTCTCAATTATTTTTTTCGTAATATATATTAATATTTAATTAATTTTTTTTAATAATGTAAGAACTCCGATACCATCAAGTAAAAGTACAAAGTTGTGGTAAATCTTCTTTAGATATTTATCTAGATGAGCCAATAATGGATATGGACTTCTACTCAGAATTGGATGTGTTACAACATTGGAAGAGTTAAAGCCAGAGATATCCTGATTTATCTATCATGACCTTCGATGTGCTTAACATTCCAATTACTACTGTAACGTCAGAGTCAGCTTTCAGTATCGGCGCTCGTGTACTTAATAAGTATTGCAACTCTATACTTCCAACCAATGTAGAAGCTCTAATTTGTACACGAAATTGGTTACAAAGATTTGCATGTGAAGGTAATTTTTTTTTTTTGTTCTATTGCTAATATTTTCTTTTAACGTATTGTTTCAAGCATTTATCGTCTAACTTAATTATATGTGTAATCTCATAAATTGTAGATCAAGAAGAAGACAATGGGAGTATGGGTGAGAGTGCGACTAGTTCATCAAAAGGAGACTCCAATTTAGTTATTGATGATTATGATAATGATGACTAATGTGATGATTGATTTATATATGTAATTTTATCTGCTTCATTATTGTATTTGTTTTCCTATAGAATTAGTGACAACTGAAAAGTATTTTATGATAATTGCTTGATTATCGTTTTAGGTTATTTTCTTTTTTATTATATGAGAATGAAATTTAAGAGTAAGGACGTATAAATCGAAGTTGTATAAGGAAAGTGAATAGAAAAATTGAGCGATTGCAATTTGCAAATTTGCATTGTACCTAGTTTATTTAAACATGGAAATTGGAAAATACTAATTTAAACAATTTTCAATAGTTTTTTTTTTCTAACATATGTAATATAAATTATATTTGCAAAGGAAAAGCAAAAAATTTCACGTAGCATATTCTATTTTTAATTTTTTTACATAATACACTTTAAAATCTAAAAAAAAAAAATTTGAGACGGGCCAGTTTTCTTGACCCACAAGACTTGCAAGCAACTGCGGGCCAACCCGTAACGACCCGCAGGCCGACCCATTTGGCCCGTATTACCGAGCCTAATTATGGTACCCATTTCTTATACTATGCTGAAAAATTTTAGACAAAAAAAATGAATAAATAAGTACTCTTTCTTACACAAACAAACATTACATTAATGTTAGTAGCAAATATTATCTTCCTAACAAATTCAAGAGTAATAAATTAGATTTTATTTGAGTATTGTGGAAACTGCACAGGCTCCAAACTTTTGAAAGTCAGTAACACTTTCTTTTTCCTTTTTTTTTTTTTTTTTACGCCAACCAGTAGCAGTAGTTACACTTTGAAATAGGCAAGAAATCTACTTTTTTTACTGACTTGGTTGTCTATGCATAATTTGCAGCTAACATGATCACCAACGTAACGCAAAAAAAAAAAAAAAAAATCGGTTTAAAAGGACAAGGGCCATTATGGGCCACCACCGCCCTTTTCCTTTTAGACCACTTTCATCTTTCTTTTTTTATGTTGCTTTTTCTTTTTTTTTATTTCCTTCAATTTTTTGGTTTTTTTTTTTTATATTAGTTAATTTAATTAATTAAATATATTTAGAACTTTTAAAATCTTTACATTTTTTTCCCTTTTTTTTGGGTAAATCAAAATTTTGTTATTATAGCTTAACTTTCTTCTCAGAAATTAACGCTTTTAACTTCCCATCCCTAAAGATACAAACTTTAGCGAATGAATAACATTTTACACAAGATACTTTCAAGTTTCATCTGAATAAGGCTGAACATACCTAAATTATTTAAGTCTCACAATGCCGGATGTCTTCAATATTTTTAACCAGGTAGGAACAAAAGAAGGAAAGTTCTACCCCGCAAAGACTAGTAACACTGGGCCACCATTGGCTACCAGTTGAAATTAGCCTTTACATTTTAGGGGGAAATACCAGGTAAGAGAAAAAAACCCTTGGGTAGGTGGAGAAAACCCAAGTGTCTATACACTTGGGTAGGTGGAGAAAACCCAAGTGTATATTCAGACACTTGGGTAGGTGGAGAAAACCCTTCCATGATTAAGACAGCAAATTCGGAAGAGCAAACTTCCATCACAGAAGGCCTGCATCTCTAAGCTAATTGTCCATTGTGCATCATTCAAGGTTATAGGAAGAAGTAAGAACATATTATTAATTTCCAGAACTTCACATGATAGAGTAGTTTTCATGACATGTTAATGAGACAATTCAATGCTGATAGCCCAATGCTGGCTTCAGTCATTCACACACAAGGTGACCATCACATGCAATATACGGTGAGGACAAACAGAAAGAGAGCACAGAAAAAGTAATTGATTAAATGGTGACTGAAACTGAAGAGCAAAGCCTGAATACATGATATAGTCTGGAATAAATTCCAAAAAGCCCCAGTACATCCGGCAACAAAACTACATTATTGGGTCGCGTTTGTCAATAAAATACTCAGCAGCAAGACCAGGGAAAACAAATTCACCAGAGATTCTTTCCAGCTTTATTTTTGTTCCTCTTGCTTCTCAAAGAAAGTTTTCCTTATCCAATCAAATGGCTGCCATAACAGAAAGGGGATCATCTCAATTTATTGTCACAACAAATTCAGATATACCAGTGAATGAAGTAGCATCTCAAAGAACTGAAATTTATGAATTGTACCATTAACAAGTCCCATGGGACAAACAATGAGGAGAAAGTAATATGTATACATCTTTACAATAGCATTGCAAATTTTCAATTAGAACCCATGACGGCCTATTACATGCACAAAGAAAAAGCAGACTATTATAGTCAAAGCAGAACTGAATCCAAAAATACACACATAAGAGGTCTTATAATCAAAGTAACTGACACGGAAAACCACTATTTCCACGCCATTTACACAAACAAGCATGTGCAGGATCATGAAAGAGAAAGCCCACGGTAAGAAGATAGAAAAGGATAAGGGAGATTTAGCAAGAAAGTAGCTGCAAATGTACATTTTATGTTTTCAAATACAATCCAATATATAAGTTACATTATTATCAAGAAAGCCACATAAAATCTTCACACCAGCAATCATCACACTAGCAAAAGCAAACATATTCTAATCTAGCTAAATGTAATCATACAGAGGCAAAGCACTTAGAGAAATGTCAATAATCTAAATTTTTACTAACTTGATATGAGCAGATTGCTATGAAACAGAAACTTTCTTAGACACAGTTACTACAATACTCATTAATTCATCAAATAAAGTCCTCTCCCAAGTTTTAGAATCAAACATGAAAAATCGCTTGGCAACATTAGAAATTACTAAAAAAAAGATATCAAAACAAAACACATTAAAATAAATACAAACCGAGTACCTCAAATAAAATTTAGACAACCCAGATAAGCCACCAAAAAAAAAAAATGCATAAAGGATATACCAATCATAAAGGAGAATAATCCTCTTAAACCCTCACATATGAATTGAATTTCATTTAAAAAATGCCAATGGTATCAACTCCAGGAACAAAATCGTTTACAACACAACATGTCAAACCACCCAAAATTCACCAAAGCCTATCCAGCTATGGACCTATCTTTGACAACAGACAGCTTATTTCTCTGAAATATTAGACTGAAGAACACAAACAGAGATATCCAAAATCCCCATCACTCGACAGAAAATTTCAAAGTTAATGGGACCATACCAATCACTCGACAGAAAATTTGGTCAGTTCAATACCAAAATGGAATACAGAATCAGCTCACTCAATAACTTAGCTAAAATTCTATTCAAATTTTACAAAAATCAAATAACAAGTCATGAAAAACACTTGTACACGAATTTCAACAAAAATCTCACATCCTTAAGACAATCCAATACTACTTAATTCGGCCAAAAATCAATAAATCAGCAGATTGCAAATTCATCCAGATCAGTAACAAAACCTTAGAATAAGTATCAAATTCAAACATCAAATAAAGATCAGAAATTTATTATGATTTTGATACCTGGATGAGATAAAGCGCCGTCGTGCCGGCAGCGACGCCCCACATGGCGGCAGCTTGGATGTCCGTTGACTGAGGACGAAGCCTCGGCTTCAAGAAATTGAACATTGATACAACACCTGCCATTGAGAATTTGCTCGAAATTGAAAACCCTAGAAATCGAAACTTTATTTCTCTTTTAATGATCTGTAATTCTGTCAATGATTCGGTTTTTTCTGGGATGTCAGGGAACTGTTTTAAGCCGTTGGATCATGTCAGAGGGTCAAGATTTGCCATCAGACGTTGGATTAAGTTTAGACGAATGAGATAGTGCCACGTCAACATGAGCCCAATGGACCCATTTTTGGACACACTTAGATTATTCGGACTATTTAAATTGAATTGAGGCCCATTTTACAATAACAAGTCCATATCACCAAATAAGCTAGAAGTCCCACGATCCGGTTAATCCAGAGGTTCGAACATTCGGTCCGGTCTGGTTTGATTCAACTGGTTAATTATACCCCTTTATGTTTTTTTTTTTTTTCGTATTCCTTATTTTTAATAATTCTTTTCATTTTCTATAAAAAATAAAGAATTAGAAAAGATTATATAACAAGGCTGATATTCGGTTTTGCACATAATCATTGAGATATATTGGCGTGGGGCAAAAAAAAAAAAAAAAAGCTAAGATGAATTGCTTGATCCAATAGATAGCTAGCTTTAAAATATCATGTTTGATGAGATTAAATAAAACGAATTAAAACGAGAAAGCTATAAATATTCGTTCATGGAGACTTCGTTCCAAAATGGAAGCGAGTACTTGCTTGCTTAGATAAAACAGTTTTCCAACCATTTATAAATTTTTTAAAGCAGCATAAATATGTTAGAAATTCTTTATATTTAATATTAAAACTCAATCAAAATTTTTATGTCTAAATAGTTTAAGTACTCTTTTCTTATTTTTAAATGAACTAAATCCATAGGGAGAAATGTAAAAAATTCCTAAACTTTAACTTAGGTAAATATATATTTCATAAACTTTTAAATGTTATTAATGATTTTATTAAATTTTGATGAATCAGTAAATAGCCTCTAAAAGTTACAAATAATTCTTTAAATTTTAATTTTGGTATGGAAACACTCTTAAAACTACCAAAATCCTCAAATTTCAACTAATATGGTTAGCACGTGAAAGGTTCAAAGGTCATGTCCATGGTGTTTGGTCACATCAAAATCCTACATATTTAAATGCAATAGAGAAATTCCAAGAAAAAGCGAATGATTGGAATTCCCACATCTTTAGGAATGTTTTCTAGAAAAACAAAAAAAAAGATTGTTAGCTAGACTTGGTGGGATTGAAAGGTTGCTTGCCTTCCACTCAAATTCTTGAAAGCAAATATAAGATTGGAGCAAGAGCATGTTCCTGAAAGAGAAAAAATCTTATGGCACACCAAATCCATAGCTCAATGGATAAGGGGTGGAGAGTATAACATTAGATGCGATCATGGACTTGTTCTTGCAAGAAGAATAAAACAAAATTGCTTCCTTATAGGAATCTATAGGAAATTGGATTACAAGCCCTTTGCAAGTGTAATACCATGTTTGAAACCATTTTGTTTCTTTTACAACATCTAACAACATTGCTTGTTATTGAAATCTAATTCATCAAACAATGCACAAGGGCCTTCAAGAGGAAGCTAAATGAAAGCTGTTGGTCCCAATTAGATTAATCAAGAGGGGGGGTGAATTGATTAATTACTTAAAATTTCAATTTTTGCAAATTATCCAAAGTCTCTTGACTAACGAAATGACGTGAGCAACAAAAATGAAAATAATAATAATGTGCAATAAATAAAATGAGTAGAGCAGAATAAAATGCTTAGAGATTTATAGAGGTTCCACCTCGAGCGTCAGTCCTCTTTTCCAGCTCCACGCTAGGGTCCCGGTTGTCTTTACTGGTTATGTTTCACTATATAAATAAAATTGAGAGTATACAAAATAAGCCTCTTCAAGGCGAAGGCGAAGTCTCATTGCTGAGTCTCTCTAGCTTCTTCACTAAGCTAATCACTTAAACTACAGTGATGAAACAACTCTCAATTCCTCATACAAGAAAGAAATCACAATAATAATGAGGAATATCAAATTTCTTCTACAAATCAGATCACAAGTGTAAGAATGTTTTTGCGCCTGAAGATGTATGAGCTTATAACTTTTTCGTGTGCTTGTTTCTAAAAAGAATGTTCTATTTTTCTTCAGCTGAACATCCCTTTTATGTAGAGGACATAACGGTTGCTTTTCTGGAAACAATCTTGTAACGTTCATGGAGTTTCACGTGATAAGCTTGGATTTATTTTTGAAATATAAAATTTCAAAAAAAAGTTGAACTTGTTGGAGAAAAATCTGCATTCCGTGATATTTTTGATGAGGATAAGCTTTAATAAATTAGTTTGACCGAGATCTTCTTTGGAGATATTCTTTGGATCTAGTTTGTTGAAGATATCCCTCACATTATGAAACCTTATCTTGATATCTCATATGTTATGGAATCATATCTTCATATAACAACCACATTTCTAATTCAAATATATCCTTATCTTTGTAACTGCAGGATCTCCCAAAATATAGCACAAATATCTAGATTTAAATCTTGATAATACTTGTAAATCTTATACAATCTCACTTTATCATGAATAAAATAAAATCTTTGAATAAAATCTTGTAAAAACTTTATGTAAATTAAAAACCCTATGATATAAAATCCAGCTTTAGTAAAACACATCAAGTATATTACCCAAATATACTTGATACGTGGAGCTAGGCCTTGAAATTTATTAAAAACCATCGATACAAAAATTAAAACAAAATCTGGAAAAATTCGTGATAGGCATGGAAGGTTCTGAAAGAGCTTTTGAAGAAAACCTGTCAACTGTCCTCCTATTGTAAAGGTTCTAAAAAAGCTTCTGAAAGGTTAACACGAAAACTACGGATACATTACACAACTTCTGAAATACCTTATGACAGAACAAAAACAGTCTATATAACACCATTGAAAGTTTTGAACAAGCTTTTGTCTCTTTGTCCAATTTAGAAAAATTCACTTACTATCTTCTGAAACAACTTCTAACAAGCTCAAACATACGTTACACATTATTCCTCTTTTGTTAACATCAAAACCAAATTAGAGAACTTAACATTCTCTCCCTTTTTGATGATAACAAAACACCATTAGATAAACATAATAGAAACAACTTTCATGTTCAAGCAAACATATATTCATAATATCATTAGAAAAATTAACTAGAATGCATAACAGAAAAGCATCATAATCACAAAAAAAAAAAAAAAAACATCAAGTTCTCTATGGTATCATTCTCCCCCTTTTTTGTTAACAGCAAAAGGGATAACTCCCCCTTAATCCATGCATAAAAAATAAAATAAGTCTTTCACAACTGGAGTTCAAGACAGGAAATTAAGATAAGAACTAAGACTTTCTGGATCTTGTAACTCGAGAGGTAGAGGTAGTGGTGAAAGGTTTGGTAGAGGAAGGTTTTTCTTGTGAAGTATCCAAGTTGATGATATGTGCGCTAGAGCGAACATAATTTGGAAATTTGGTGGATAAGAACAACTTGATTTCTCCATGAAGACTTGTGACAGATTAGGATGTTTTATCCATCTTGGAGTCCAAAGTCTTGAAAGAGTTAGTGACTGAATCTCCTATCTTCCTTACTTGAGAGATAAACTTGTCAAAAGCAATTACATTGTTGGATAGATCTTGCTTGACTCTTGCACTAAACTCATCATAGAGAATTTTGTAGTGATGGAGGTCAGTGAGCATTTTCTCAGAATTTTTCTTAATGTTAGAAACAGTATTAGAAGTTTGTTTAACTTGTAACTCCATCGCTTCTAATCTCTTAAGATCAGACCATTGAAGAATAGAGATTTCATCTGTCAAACCTATCTTAATTAAATCTGATAGCTCATGTTTCAAGGCTTCTCGCATAACACTTTTCATTTGTTCAAGATCAACATTGAATGTAGCTTCTTTTGTTCCACTTTTTCCAGCCTCAGAATCGTGTGGTTTCTTTCTAGAATCTGTTCCAAGCTCTGTTCTAGGTTCTGAACCTCCTTCTTGAACATTTATTGAAGAAGTTCCAAAAGGAACAGTTCTTTTCATATGTCTTTGATGCACAAAGTGTGCACCATCATTCGCATACCATAGACAATCTTTAACAAATATTGACATATGATGAAAAACTTTTTTACCTATCCTCTTTAACTTAATAGGTTTAGAAGAGCTAGAAGGCAAAACAATTCCTTTAAATACAAATAGCCGCATGAGAGCATTCCCAAATACCAAACTTTCTCTATTTCGCCATATTTTATCAATGACTCTAGAAGCTATGTCCACATTCTTTCTATTAATCATTGCATAGATGATTTGAGCATGTTCTATAGACATTGAAGTAGAACTGCCCTTCCTTGGACATATACATTCAACAATAATTTTGTGTATGATTCGAGGAAACAACTCGAAATCAATAACCATTGCCTCCTTCCCATAATCCATTTGTAAACCTCCATTAGTAGCAGCAAAAAGATCATTCCTAGGCATGTTTGTAATCTCTACATCATCATTTACATCATGCAAGTGTAGACATTTAATTACATCTGCCCTAGAAATTGTAATGTCTTGATCATATACTCTGGAAACTAGAACATTCCCTTCCGAAAGATTTAAATTTCCATAAAATTCTTTCACACACTCGCCATAAAACTAGAACTTGAATAGAGCAAAGTTCCATACATCCTATAGGTTCTAAAAGTTCATTCCATTAAAACCCATTACTTGTAAAGAAATTAAAATCCACAAAACTACAAGGACACACTTCGTTTTTCTTCCTTCTAAGAGATTTCGGGATTGGGGGTTTCAAACTTGGTACATTCCTTTGTTTTGGTTGCTTCTTGGCTGATTTCTTAGGCAAAGAGGTTTCTTGGATAACCTTTTCTTTTCCTTTTGAAGACGATGAAACCCGTTTTCTTTTGGAAGTGTTCTTGGAACCAATGACAGATTTGGAGTCAGGGGAACTTGGGTTCTCCTCCATTGAAGGTTCTTGAGGTTTTTCCGAAGAATCTAAAGATTCATCATGAATCACTAAGGGTTTGTTGGAGGGTTTTGTTTTGAAAGATTTTTGTTTGAGACGTTTTAAGGATTTAGGCGCCATTGGAGTTACATTGGGAGAGAAAAAAATAGAGAGAGAGAGCAAGTTGCGAAAAAAAAAATAAAGAAAGAGAGAAACAGATAAAGAGAAAGAATATATATATATATATATATAAAGATTTTCAAAGATTGAAAATTTCGAGGGGAAAAAAAATTTCAAAAAAAGTTACAAATTCCCAATTCATTTCTAATAAATTCAAATTTTACCTTTTCAAGAGGTTTAGTAAAGATATCTGCAAATTGATTTTCGGTTGGCACAAATTCAACATTTATATCTCCATTATGCACACAATCTCTAATAAAATGATGTCTAATTTCTATGTGCTTTGACCTAGAATGATGCACTGGATTTTTTGTCAAATTTATTGCACTCGTGTTGTCATATTTAATTGGCACAGTTTTAAAATTTATTCCATAATCATTTAATTGTTGTTTTATCTATAAAACTTGTGCACAACAATTACCAATAGAAACATATTCAGCTTCAGCTGTGGATAGAGCAACAGAATTTTGTTTTTTAGAAGATCAAGAAATTAATTTATCACCTAGGAATTGACACGTACCGGATGTGTTTTTTCTATCAATTTTATAACCAGCATAATCTACATCAGAATATCTTATTAAATCAAAAAATTGATTTTTAGGATACCAGATGCCCAAATTTGAAGTATTAACTAGGTATTTGAAAATTCGCTTTACAGCTGATAAATGAATTTCTGTTGGTGCATCTTGAAATCTAGCACACAAACACACACTGAACAAAATATCAGGTCTTGATGCAGTCAAGTATAATAAAGAACCTATGAGACTCTTATATAGTTTCTCACTTACCTTCTGTCCATTTGAGTCAGAGTCTAACCTTATTGAAGTACTCATAAGTGTTGTAACCTTTTTGTAGCCATTATATCCAAACTTTCTCAATATTTGTTTTGTGTATTTTTCTTGATGAACAAAGATTCCTTCTTTTGTTTGTTTTATTTGAAGCCCCAAAAAGAATGTCAATTCTCCCATCATTGACATTTCAAATTCTGCCTGCATGGTCTCAGCAAATTCTTGACACAATAATTCTTTAGTAGATCCAAAGATAATATCATCCACATATACTTGCACAACCAAGATATCATTATCAAAAGTTTTCAAAAATAAAGTGGTGTCAACTTCTCCTCTATGAAAACCTTTAGAGATTAAAAACATACTCAATCTTTCATACTAAGCTCTTAGAGCTTGTTTCAAACCATATAACGCTTTATTTAATTTAAAAACATAATTAGATTTAAAATGATCTTCAAAACCGGGTTGTTGTTCTACGTAAACTTCTTCCTTTATAAAACCATTTAAAAATGCACTTTTTACATCTATTTGAAAAATTTTTAAATCCTTATAAGATACATTTGTAAGCATCAACCGTATTGCTTCTAGTCTAGCAACAGGTGCATATGTTTCATCAAAGTCTATTCCTTCTTCTTGTGAATAACCTTTAGCAACTAATCTTGCTTTATTTCTTATAATTTTACCATCTTCATCTAATTTATTTTTAAACACCCATTTAGTTCCAATTATAGACTTTCCTCTAGGTCTAGGAACTAAGTTCCATACATTGTTTCTTTGAAATTGATTTAATTCTTCTTGCATAGATATAATCCAATTATCATCATTTAAAGCTTCTTCCATATTACTAGGTTCAATTTCAGATAACAACATAAAATGATTTTCAAGATTTTGTAAATTAGCTCTTGTTTTAACACCAGATTGAACATTATCTATTATTTGATCAGAAGGATGTGCAGACTTATACCTCTAAGTTCTAAAAGCTTCTTGTTCAGATCTTACACCTTCTGAAGTATCTTCTGTGTTTGCCTCTTAAAATAGGTTCTGGACGACCAGATCCTTAAGTGTTAACAGCAGGTGCTTCTGACTTAGGTTCTAAACCAACTTCTGCTTTAGGATTGGAGTCCTTTTCTTCATCAAAATCAACATCCTTTAAATCTTCAATAAATTTAACATTTATTGATTCTTCAATAGTTTTTGATGATTTATTGAAAACACGATAAGCATGACTATTTAGAGAATATCCTAAGAAAATAGCTTCTTTAGATCTTTCATTAAACTTACCAAGGTTGAAAGGATTCTTTTTCACAAAACATTTAGATCCAAAGATATGAAAATATGAAATGTTAGGTTTCTTACCTCGAAACATCTCATAAGCAGTCTTTGATGTCATGGGTTGGATGAAAACTCTATTGATGATATAGCAAGCTGTAGAAACTGCTTCTGCCCAAAAATACTTAGCAATGCCACTTTCATTTAACATAGATCTAGTCATCTCTTGTAAAGTTCTATTCTTGCATTCCATTACTCCATTTTGTTGAGGAGTGTATGGAGCTGAGAAATTGTGAGATATATCATGTTCTTCACAAAAATTTAAAAAACTTGTATTTTAGAATTCTGTTCCATGATTAGTTCGAAGACTAATTATGGAAACTCCCTTTTCATTTTGTATTTGTTTTGCTAATTTTTTAAAAGAATCAAAGGTATCTCTTTTGTGTCGCAAGAATATAACCTAAGTGTATCTTGAAAAATCATCAACAATAACAAGTCCATATTTGCTTCCACCCATGCTTAAGACTCTAGTAGGTCCAAAAAGATTAAGATGCAATAATTCAAGTGGTCTCTTAGTTGAGATTATATTTTTACTTTTATGAGAGATAGAAACCATTTTATTCTTTAAGTATGTATCACATTTCACATCTTGTTTAATATTTATTTTAGGCAATCCTTTAATGATATCCTTTTTAGATAAATTTTCTAAATGATCAAAATTAACGTGTCCTAGTCGTTTATGTCAAGCAAAAACATGATCATTCAAAGAAATTAAACAACAAGCATTATCGATTTCAGTTGGTTTTATGAGATAAATATTTCTTTTCCTAATTCTTTCAAATAATCTTTCATCATTTTCATTAAAAACATAGCACTTGTCTTGATAAAAAATCATTTTATATCCTTTATCACATAACTGACTAATACAAAGTAGATTATGTTTTAAGCCTTGCACAAGATATATATTTTCAATAAGAAAAGTAGGCATACCAATCGTTCAAGTGGCAATTATTTTACCTCTACTATCATCTCCAAACTTTACATATCCTTTTTCTTCCCAAGTTATGCTATTGAACAATGAAGCATCTCCAGTCATATGTCTAGAACATCCACTATCCAAATACCATGTTTCTCTTATTTTAGCTTCATGTTCCTGTACAAATAAAAAGAATTAAGTCCTTTTAGGAACCCAAGCGAATTTGGGCCCTTCAAAAGATAAGCTCATTTGATTTCTTTGATTTACTTGTTGACTACTAAGCTTATTTCTTTTATAATAGCAAAATTTCTCAATGTGACCGAATTTATTACAGAAGAAACATGCATAAGAATTAACATTCTTATACCTATCATTTACCTGTTTCTCGAAATTCTGGTTTGTATAACTTTTGTTATACCTTCTGGTATTGCTTCTGTAGTACCCATTGTGTGGATACCTCTTGTCAGAATAACTACTGTAAAAGTCTATAGTATTTCTTCTTTTAACATTATTTGTATTTGAAATGTACTTTTTGCTGTTGAATTCATCACTTAAGACTTGTTTAGCCTTAACAAAAACTGTATTTTGATTCGATTTTGAACTCGAACCATACTCATATCCTAATTCATGTTTTTCATTTGAAACTCTTTGTGAAGAAATTAACATGGTCAATTTCTTGTCACTTTCATCAAATTTCTTAAAGGTAGTTTTCAACGAATTGGATAGATCATCAATCTTTACCTTCATGTCACTTGTTTCTACTTCAAGTAAATGATTTTCTATTCTTAATTTTTCAATACTCACATGTATGGATTCATTTTCTTGTTTCAAGATATCATTTTCATTAGCAAGCAAAGTATTTGTTTGTTTTAATGCTTCTTTTTCATTCTTAAGAGCTTTTATTTCATTTTTATACTTAGCCAATTTTGTATCAGCCCTTTTTAGTGCCTTTAATAACTTACTCATTTCTACTAGCATGTTAGTATCAGTTATATCTTCATCAGATTCAGAGTGTACCTCAGAACTAGCCATTAGACAAAAATTTGCCTCATCCTCTTCTTCTTCTGAATCTTCTGAAATTTGTTTCTGTGTCCTCTAAATCACTCCATGTTGCTAGCATTGCACGACTTTTCTTTTTATAATTTTCCATTTTCTTGATCAGTGTTGGACATTCATATTTGATGTGCCTTGGCTTTTTGCATTCATAACATTGAATTTCCTTTTTCTCTTTCTTCTTTTCTTTCTCCTTGCAAACACCCCATTTTTGCCCTAGGAGTCAATAATCTTCAATAATGATCAATTTTCGTTTTTTCCTAATTTTTCCCAATTTTTCCTAATTTAGCATAAAATAATAAAAATGTTCAAAAAATAAAAAATAAATAGGAAAACACTTCAATTTTGAAAAATGATTTCTGAAATAGCAATAATGAATAATAAATAATTTTTACAAATTTTTGAAATTTCAAAAAATACAAAAAAATAGAAAAATTGCATTGCATATATGCAATTTGCGAAATAAATAAAATCGCGAAAGTGGGCTAGCCCAGCTGGTCCGGACCATGGTTAGGCGCGCGCGTGGTGGGGGCTCGGTCAGACGTTCGAATCGCGGAGGAAGCAGTTTCCGCGTTTTACAATTTTTCTACTTATCCAGGACACGTGGCAGCATCTGATTGGCTGGAAGAAACGCACGCGCCGGGCGCGTGATCGTCTCCTACCTCGAGCCCGAGATCGCCGGCGAAGAAAAAATTCGCATTTCGGCCGTTTTGATTCGATTTTTTTGCACAAATCCAACAGATCTTCAGAAAAAATAAGATAAACATTATCTAATTAAAATCAAATCGCAACAAATCGTTGGATGGGCACGAATCGGAGTTGGTTTTTCAACCGAAAATCCGATCAGCTTCAATTGGAGGAGATCCGAGCTTATCCAGCTCGATTTCAAGCGCCTATAAATAGAGGAGGAGATGAGGAAGCAAGAACACGGATCAGAATTGCGAGAAAGAGAGAAAAGAGTGTAGATCGGAGGAAACCCAAAGTTGCGACCGCCGATCAGAGTTGAGCCACCGCAAGGAGACGTTCTGGGAGTAAACCGCCACCACCATCGGATTCAGCACCCTCAAGAAGCTAGGATTCGACACTTCACCCGCCGCAAAAGACCGCCGGAACGCCGTGAACGAGCCAACCCCGCCGCCGTGTCCGACCGATCCGACCCGACCCGATTCGACCCGACTGACCCGACCCGCGCACCGACCCGGATCCAGGTAAGTCGGATTTTCCGGATTTTTTTATTTTTATTTAATTAATTTTGTTTATTTATTTATTCTGAATTAATTAATTAATTATTTGATATTTATTTATTTATTTATTTATTTTTAATAAATAGGAAAATGTAGAAATTAGATTTTTCTAGAATTTAATAATGTAGAAAAATAATAAAAAAATAATAAATAGATAAATAAAAAATAAAAATAATAAATAATAATAATAATAATATAGAAAAATAATAAAAAATTAGGAAAATAAATCATAAAATTTTAGATGTCAAATAGGATAGATAATAAACAAAAATTCCCAAAAATCACGAAAATCAACAAAAATTCCCAAAGACCACAAAAATCCCAAAAAATTCTCAGAAATCACAAAATTAACAAAAAAATCATAAAAAGATAAATAAATAAGTTTTAGCACTTAGAGAAATCATTTTCATCAAATAAATCAAAATTGATGTTTTCCCTACAAAAAATCATTTTCAAAATGAAATCAAGCTTAGGCTTAGAGGTTTTGTAGGAAAAATCCCCAAAATGGTAAGAACATAAATCGAAAGAAATTTCAAAATTAAAATTCACCAATGCACTAAAGATTTTCAGAAAAGCGAACTACGGCTTGTTTGATCCTGAGTAGCAGGTACGTAGGCACCCATTCGGGTCAACCCATAAAATAAATGAAAAATCCTTTTTCTGAAATAAATTCAAAGACATAACAAAAATTAACAGAAACACAATGAAACACATTTCTAAAGATGAACAATTTTAGGAGATTAGGTGGTAACCGTATAGGTTTTAATAGGTTAGCCTCCGGACTTAGAAACTCTGGTTTTCCCTTTTTCTCTTCTCACAAAAACGAGAAGAGGAAATCACGACGACTAGTAGTCCAAATTAAGACTAATCCGCTCCTTTAGTCTTAATTCACTTTTTCCCAACAACAGTTGGGTGGCGACTTCAAAGATTAAACGAAATTCCTAACCCAAGTCGAGGATCTACATTAGATGAGCATAGGGTTTAGTTTAGATCGGATTAGGAATGGGAATTCAAAAATTAGACTCGACACTCCTTGTAAGCTTTTCCTGCATCATTATGCTTATATTCAGTACTTTTCTTGAAAACACTAAATTTCTTACCTCTTTGCTTCTTGAGCAGCCTATTGAGTCTACGTGCTAGAAGACTGATGTCCTCTTCTTTCTCATCGTCGCTATCATCTGTTTCAGTTTCATTTTGCTTTATTTCCTTGACTTTAAAAGCAATTCCTTTGGTGCTGTCTTCTCTTTTTTGCGTGGTTTTTATGTGAGACTTATATGCCATGAGCTTTTCTCTCAATTGACTGAGAATTAGCTTGTTTAGGTCTTGAGCTTCTTCTATAGCTGTTTTCTTTGCATCCCAAGATGATGGCAATATCCTCAGCATTTTCCTCAGAAAATCAGGATCTGGAAGTTTCTTTCCAAGTGATGTAAGCTCATTTGTAATAGCTGTAAACTTGTTAAAAGCATCTTTGACATCTTCATTAGATTTAAACTTAAATAATTCATACTGTTGAGTTAAAGCATTTATCTTGGTTTCCTTGATGGTATCAGTTCCTTCAAATGTTTCGGATAGGATATCCCAAATCTCCTTTGCATTTGCACACGATGATATCAAATAGAACTCTGATGGAGCAATAGTAGTCAGCAACAGATTTTTTGCTTTGTTGTTCTTCTCAATAATCTTCTTCTTGGAATCTGACAAGGTCGAATTTCCGTTTAAGGTGATCACATTGTCCCCAAGTGAAATGACCTGCCATGAATCATAATCATTAGCTTTAATATAAGTTTCCATGCGCATCTTCCAATATGAGAAGTTTGAACCATTGAAGTAAGGAGATCGATTAATTGCAACATTATTTTCAACCATTTTGGATCACTCAAAATAAATGAGTCCTGCTCTGATACCAATTGTTGGTCTCAATTAGATTAATTAAGAGGGGGCTGAATTGATTAATCACTTAAAATTTCAATTTTTGCAAATTATCCAAAGTCTCTTGACTAACGAAATGACGTGAGTAACAAAAATGAAAAAAATAATAATGTGCAATAAATAACACGAGTAGAGAAGAATAAAATGCTTAGAGATTTATAGAGGTTCCGCCTCGAGCGTCAGTTCTCTCTTCCAGCTCCACGCCAGGGTCCCGGTTGTCTTTACCGGTAATGTTTCACTATATCAATAAAATTAAGAGTATACAAAATAAGCCTCTTCAAGGCGAATGCGAAGTCTCACTGCTGAGTCTCTCTAGCTTCTTCACTAAGCTAATCACTCAAACTACAGTGATGAAACAACTCTCAATTCCTCATACAAGAAAGAAATCACAATAACAATGAGGAATATCAAATTTCCTCTACAAATCGGATCACAAGTGTAAGAATCTTTTTGCGCCTGAAGATGTATGAGCTTATAACTTTTTCGTGTGCTTGTTTCTAAAAAGAATGTTCTATTTTTCTTCAGCTAAACATCCCTTTTTATGTAGAGGACATAACAGTTGTTTTTCTGGAAACAATCTTGTAACGTTCATGGAGTTCCACATGATAAGCTTAGATTTATTTTTGAAATTTTGTATTTCAAAAATAAGTTGAACTTTTTGGAGAAAAATCTGCATTCCGTGATATTTTTTATGAGGATAAGCTTGGATAAATTAGTTTGATCGAGATCTTCTTTGGAGATATTCTTTGGATCAAGTTTGTTGAAGATATCCCTCACATTATGGAACCTTATCTTGATATCCCATATGTTGTGGAACCATATCTTTATGTAAAAACCATATTTCTAATTCAAATATATCCTTATCTTTGAACTGCAGGATCTCCCAAAACATAGTACAAATATCTTCTCGGGCAATAAACCAGGCTTCTAGATCATCCATGCGTATGCAATACCCGTTACAGTCTGCCAAGGCTTTGTTGACTGCTGTTTTGCGGATGCCCAATAGTCTGCTGAACGTACCGGCTGGCCTGGCCTCAAGGTCTGGCGCGTAAATCTGATCAGTCAGTGCTGGAGCCTGTAGCAACTGGGTATACTCCTCCAGGGTAGGGGTGATCTCATGCGGTCCGATGAAGAAAGTTGCGGGCTCGATCTCCCATAACTGGAGCATGGCCCGGACCATAGGCAAATTCGCCTCTGTCTTAGTCAGTGAGAGGACGGGGCCGATTTTTTGTTGGATAAAGGCTTGCTCCTCTGGGTTATACAAGGTAAACCAGTGGTCCAGTACCAATTTTGGGTCCAAAGGTTTGTACACCCGAATTTCTTTGCGGAGGAGGCGGTTGACTGCACTGCTAGCCATCTATTACAATGGGAAACAGCCTAGTTACAACAAGAACTATGAAAAAGTTACAGGGAAATAGTCCTGAACTCCAAGGACGAAATAACAAACCATTACATTGTCATCCAATTGTCAACCCTTCTTACGATGTCATGTATGCAAGTAGGTGGGTTCTAACTGGTTCCCGAGCTCTATGGCCTCCCGCATTTTTGAAGAAATGGATCTCAGGCCATATCGAAGCATAGGGTGGGGTAGCCTAATCGGTCCCGAATGGTGAATCCACTCACTTCGCCCGAAACCTACACAATGGCTCCCCGACTTAGGTTGCTAGGACGGTCCGGGTTCGACCGCATCTACTCACACAAGCATATGCATGCAAAAAAAAAAAAAACCCATAGTAAACATCTAACTAAATCCTGCAAAGTTAGTGACAGAAAAGAAACACATTTCTTAAAGATAACAATCCGAAGAGAATCAGGTGGCTAGCCTACTGGCATGGGTCCCCAGTGGAGTCGCCATCCTGTCGAGTCTAATTTTTGAATTCCCATTCCTAATCCGATCTAAACTAGACCCTATGCTCATCTAATCTAGATCCTCGACTTGAGTTAGGAATTTCGTTTAATTTTTGGAGTCGCCACCCAACTGTTTGTTGGGAAAATTGAATTAAGACTAAAGGAGCGGATTAGTCTTAATTTGGACCACTAGTCGTCGTTCTTTCCTCTTCTCGTTTTTGTGAAAAGAGGAAAAGGGAAAACCAGAGCTTCTAAGTCCGGAGGCTAACCTATTAAAACCTTTACGGTTACCACCTAATCTCCCAAAATTGTTTATCTTTAGAAATGTGTTTCATTTGTGTTTCTGTTACTTTTTATTATGTTTGAGAATTATTTTGAGAAAATGATTTTTCTTTATTTTAGGGGTTGACCCGAATGGGTGCCTACGTACCTGCTATTCAGGATCAAACAAGCCGTAGTTCGCTTTTCTGAAAAATTTAGATTTGTTTGTGAATTTTAATTTTGAAAACTCTTTTGATTTAAGTTCTTAACGTCTTTGGAATTTTTAAAAATTTCTAAGCCTAAGCTTTGATTTTATTTTTGAAAATGATTTTTTTGGGAAAACATCAATTTTGGATTTATTTGAAGAAAAAGATTTTTCTAGGTGCTAAAACTTAATTTTTCTTCTATTTTCATAATTTTTGAATTTTTATTAATTTTCATGATTTTTATGATTTTTGTGATTTTTTTATAAGTTTTTGTGATTTTTATAAATTTTTGTAATTTTATGCTAGAACATTTTATCCTAAGTTATTATCTATCCTATTTTGAAATCTAAAGTTTTATTATTATTTTTCCTAATCTTTTTATTATTTTATTCTATTTTTTATTTTTTTATTCTTTTATTATTTTTTTTTACATTTTATTTATTTTATTATTTTTTTTACATTTTTCTTAATTCTAGAAAAATCTAATTTCTATATTTTTCCTATTTATTGAAAATAAAACAAAAATAAATAAATGACTAAACAAATAATAAATAACAAATAACAAATTCGGAATAAATAAATAAACCAAATTAATTAATTAAATAAAATAAAAAAAATCCGAAAAGATCCGACTTACCTGGATCCGGGTCGGTGCGCGGGTCGAATCGGGTCGGGTCGGTGCGCGGGTCGAATCGGATCGGTCACGG
This sequence comes from Laguncularia racemosa, assembly GCA_037954665.1. Classification (NCBI taxonomy): domain Eukaryota; kingdom Viridiplantae; phylum Streptophyta; class Magnoliopsida; order Myrtales; family Combretaceae; genus Laguncularia; species Laguncularia racemosa. The sequence goes on from JBBMOL010000006.1 coordinate 5,856,454, forward strand.
CGGCGGGGTTGGCTCGTTCACGGCGTTCCGGCGGTCGTTTGCGGCGGGTGAAGTGTCGAATCCTAGCTTCTTGAGGGTGCTGAATCCGATGGTGGTGGCGGCTTACTCCTAGAACGTCTCCTTGCGGCGGCTCAACTCCGATCAATGGTCGCGGCTCCAAGCTTCTTCGGCGTACTCCGATTTGCTCCTTCCTCTCTCTTTTTCTCTTTTTTTTTTCGTGCTCTAGCTTCCTCCTGTTCTCCTCTATTTATAGGCACCTCGAACTCCTCTTGGATAAGCTCGAATCGGCCGATTTAGATAAACCCATATTTTTCCGTTTCTTAGATTCGATTTTATCCCGGCGATTTGATGTTAATCTCTTGTGCTCCTTTGGTTTATCTGATGGATTTGGCCTTATCTCGACTTTAATCTAGAAGATTAAAAAGAAAACGGCCGATTTCGCCTTCGTTGGACTTCTGTCGGATTTTTTCCTCCGGCTGGGCTCGCGAAGAAGACGATCACGCGCAACGCGCGTGACTTCCCTCGGCCAATCACATGCTGCCACGTGGCAGCTCCAGGGAAAAGAACGAAAAATTTTTGCCGAGCGCCTGCGGGGGGATTCGAACTCGCGACCTTCAGCCTTCACACGGTTCCCATGCGCACACACGAGCCAGCTGAGCTAGCCCAATTTCCCGATTTTATTTACATCGCAAATTGTACATATGCGATGCAATTTTTTTATTTTTTTGTATTTTTTGAAATTTCAAAAATTTGTAAAAATTATTTATTATTCATTATTGCTATTTCTAAAATCATTTTTCAAAATTGAAGTGTTTTCCTATTTATTTTCATTTTTTTGAATATTTTTATTATTTATGCTAAATTAAGGAAAAATTGGGAAAAATTAGGAAAAATTGAAAATTGATTATTATTGAAAATTATTGATTCCTAGGGCAAAATGGGGTGTTTACAGCTGCCCCTCTTTGTAGTAAAGTTTGAAAAACTTAACTACAAAGACAAACAAAAGACGCCATTTTTGGCCTCCTAAATTAGGTTTTGGTAGGAAAATGCCCCAAGAGCTGATAATCCTACGATTTGAAGATGTTCCAAATGATTCAAGGTAATGTTCCTTCTCCAAAAAGTGCTTTATGAGCTAACTAATTGGCGACAGGACATATCTCAAGCTTTGAGTAGAAATGTATGAGAAATGATGATAGGAAGCGTCTTATCAGACTTGCAACCTTGGAAAGAAATATGACCGAAAAGTGCCCCGAGAGCTGACTAATCGGGAGGGTTTAGGAAAGTGCCCCTCATGGGCTGACTAACCTTTGATAAAATGCCTCGAAAAGTGCCCCCTATGGGCTAACCTTGAGGTAGAAAGTTTCAGGAAAGGGCCACCTATGGGTTGCCTAACCTAGAATGGAAATTTGCCTCAAAAAGTGCCCCCTATGGGCTGACCATGAGGACAAGGTTTTTAGGAAAGGCCCCCCTATGGGCTGCCTAACCTTGAATTAGACTTGTCTCAAAAAGTGCCCCTTATGGGCTGACCATGAGGACAAGGTTTTTAGGAAAGGGCCCCCTATGGGCTGCCTAACCTAGGATTGAGAATTTGCCTCAGAAAGTGCCCCCTATGGGCTGACCATGAGGACAAGGTTTTTAGGAAAGGGCCCCCTATGGGCTGCCTAACCTGGATTGAAGAATTTGCCTCAGAAAGTGCCCCCTATGGGCTGACCATGAGGACAAAGTTTTTAGGAAAGGCCCCCCTATGGGCTGCCTAACCTGGATTGAAGAATTTGCCTCAGAAAGTGCCCCCTATGGGCTGACCATGAGGACAAAGTTTTTAGGAAAGGGCCCCCTATGGGCTGCCTAACCTGGATTGAGAATTTGCCTCAAAAGGTGCCCCCTATGGGCTGACCATGAGGATAAGGTTTTTTAGGAAAGGGCCCCCTATGGGCTGCCTAACCTAGAATTGAACTTGTCTCAAAAGGTGCCCCCTATGGGCTGACCATGAGAACAAGGTTTTTAGGAAAGGGCCCCCTATGGGCTGCCTAACCTTGAATTAGACTTGTCTCAAAAAGTGCCCCCTATGGGCTGACCCTGAGGACAAGGTTTTTTTAGGAAAGGGCCCCCTATGGGCTGCCTAACCTAGAATGGAAAGTTTTAGGAAAGGGCCCCCTATGGGCTGCCTAACCTAGAATGGAAAGTTTTAGGAAAGGGCCCCCTATGGGCTGCCTAACCTAGAATGGAAATTTTTAGGAAAGGGCCCCCTATGGGCTGCCTAACCTTGAATTAGACTTGTCTCAAAAAGTGCCCCCTATGGGCTGACCATGAGAACAAGGTTTTTAGGAAAGGGCCCCCTATGGGCTGCCTAACCTTGAATTAGACTTGTCTCAAAAAGTGCCCCCTATGGGCTGACCCTGAGAACAAGGTTTTTAGGAAAGGGCCCCCTATGGGCTGCCTAACCCTTAGATTGATTTTTAGGAAAGTGCTCCAAGAGCTGACTGACCTAAATGAAAATGATGGCTCAAAAGGTGCCCCATGTGGGCTAACCTCGAGAGATCTAGGGGAGTGCCCCTCTTTGGGCTGACTACCCCATTAAAGGAAGAATATCCTAAGTGAGAATCTTATTCATTTTTTTTTTCAATAACAATCAAATGCAAGATGACTTAAGACTTCTGAACAAGTGATAACTAAAATTTTTCTGCAAATTTTCAAAAAAATGGTCTTTTGAAACCTAAGGATAATGTGGAAAAATATTAAAGTGTTCCTTTTTTTTAGTGAGCATTTTTAACAAGTAAAGAATCTGACAAGGCTCCTAAAAATACAAATAAAGGGTAAGCATTCCCTACTGCTCAATAATCACTTACTCTTTTGCCTCATTTTTCTTAGAGGTTTTGGTTTAATCCTAGAAACAAAGTGTTGTCTTAGCTTAATCAATCATCTCTTGAGAGGTTTCTCGTAATCAAGACTCATATCTTCTTCTTGGGGAACATCAGTACTTAAGGTTATACAATGCCAATGAGTAAATTCCCTCATTCCATTTATAACTGGATATCTTGTTTTTAATTGGTTTAATCTAAGAGGACTTCCTTACAATCTTCGGCTTACATGTCACTCTTGACTTCTACTCCAAAAATTATGGTCTTTCTTGTAAGTAATACGCTTTAATCCGTTAGGACTTTTTGATACTTTGTAATGCAATTTAGGCTCTTTTGGTTATTGGTTTCAGAAAAGTATGTTAATGGTTTTTTTTTTTTTTGAAAGAATCGTCATTTCAACTTGGGTTTGTAAGTCAAGAAACTTTGAGAAAAAGAACTGGAATAGTACTTGCCCTAGCAATTTTTGCTTAAGATAAGTTATTTTCAATGATTTGGAGAAGTCTTCGAAAAGGGTAGTATATCTTTGAACTACTCTCGTATTTGGCCCTGGTATTTTTCAAGTGTTGTAGGGCTTTTATAGGTTTAGTTACATTTGTAGGCTTTTCTCATTTTTCTTCTTTTCTTTTTCTTTTCTTTATTTTTCTTTCATTCATTCATTCCTCATTTTTTCTTCATTCATTCTCTTTTTCCATCTTTTTTCTTTTTCTTTCTCTTCTTTTGGGCCCAATGGTGATCATTTCATATGGTTTATGTGTATTTTTTTTCAGAATGTGGACTTCTCTTCATCTCAAATAAATTATCTATGGCTAAAATTTTAAATTGTTGCAACTAGGGCAAGCACTATTGATGTCTCTATCTTCCCAATTATTCCATCGTGGGGTGGTTGACGGTGGGGTTAAAATTTGAAACTCTTGTTTGTCAAAAGGTGATTGTGTTTAGGGTGACAAAAATGAATGCCTAACATTATTTTGATTTAACGTATCAAATTCAAGATAGACCTCCTTTAAGGAATGAGTCCAAAACCTTACATTAATAACGCTCCACTCTCAAGTGTTTAAGGGTTAGTGTTTGGGACGTGGTTTGCCTCTTGTCATCTTAAACCTCTTAAACAAAGATACCCTTCCATTTTATCAAATTTGCCTATGTTCTCCACTTCTCATGGTGTCCTTATGTACTGTTGTCAATTTGAACAAGCGATTTGGTCTTAAGACTCAAGGATTTGGAGTAGTCTTCTTTATACCCTCGTTGATAATTGACCATAGCTACTTTGAAAGTGTACTAAAAAATCTGTGTCTGGTTTAGATGACTTTTGGTGGAAAGGAAACTTCAAGTGCAGCTTTTAGGGTTGGAGGGTATTGGGACGTTTTACGTTTCGAGGCTTAAATCAAGATACGAGGAGACCTTTTGAAGTTAATGGGGTCTTTTGTTGGTTATAGAGGTCTTTGGTTATTTAGAGCAAGTGACTATGAGCTTTAGGTTAAGCTGACCATTTATAAGCAACTTTTAGGACCTTGAAAAGATCTCTTATTGTTAGTAACTCTTCAATTTTCTTTCTTTCTTTATTTTTATTGGTTGTTCTTATTTTTTAGTAAATATGTAAACAAGATGCTCACACAAGATGCTCACACGGATGCTAAAAGTAGAAGGGCTGACAACTGATTGACAATGTAATATTGAAACTTCACTTTTATTAATATTGAAAATTTGGAGTTCGATAAAGATTACAAATAATGATCTATTTCCTAGCTCTTTTAGTCTTCTGTTGTGGAGGCTTAGTCTCCCCATTGATGACGGCTTCTAGTTCTTGGACTTTGGCTTGGCACTTCTCCAATTGTGCTTCTAAGGCTTTGTTTCTTTGGTCGGATTCCTTGAAGCGTCCCTTCCAGATGTCTTTCTTATAATCTGCAGCTTCGAAGTATACTTCCATCCGGCCTTGACCTGCTCCAGGTAGATTTCTGTTTCTGGATTGATCTGATCTGGTCTTGGCTGGGTGACGTCTGGAACCCGATATGCTCTTTCCCCTGTCTGGTATAGCTGGCGGATTACAAACTCTGTGGTGGCTCGGTGTTTTCCCACTTCGCCATCTAGCTCTCCTAGGTCCACATTCGGGCTTTCGATTCTGGCTCCCCAAAGCGCTTTGACCTCTGCCAGCTTAGCAAATTTCTCGGCTACAGACAGGTTCGGATCCTGATACTCAAAGGTGACTGCTTCGAGTGAAGGCCGGTAAACTATGTCTTGAACGGTACCGAATTGGCGGACTACGGAGTTGGGGTGATATCCGATGCATCCGTTGATCCCAATTAATGGCACTGCTTGGAAATTACTGCAGGTTAAGATGATTTTATTGCAGCAACTCCACCTGGCTGTCCACAGAATATCTTCGGCGCTAAGGCTTCTAAGCAGATCTACCCAACTGTAGCTGGTAATGTCGTCGGGTAGCTTCACCTTTTCTATACAGGAATCCACCAGATCCACCTGTTGGGCCAGGGTTTTCCTGACCATGTTCAGCCCGAAGCACTTGAGGTGGCTTACGAACCATATCAGTAGAAGGTTGATGCTGGAGCGGAGGATCCCATGACCCTTCTTCTTGAGGAAATTCAGATTTCGGATCTGTTTAGCCAATAGAGCCGGGATGTAAGATTTTCCCTCCAGGAATTGGGTTACCAGCTCTGCAACCCGGTAGTGAATATAGAAAGTTCCGGTGGGGAACAGTATGGTGGCGAAGGCTGTCAAGATGAAAGCCTTCACCCTTCTTTGTCTATAAGTCTGAGGGTCCCCACACAGGATGTCCTTTCTATCCCCATTGTCTTCTCGGGCAATAAACCAGGCTTCTAGATCATCCATGCGTATGCAATACCCGTTACAGTCTGCCAAGGCTTTGTTGACTGCTGTTTTGCGGATGCCCAATAGTCTGCTGAACGTACCGGCTGGCCTGGCCTCAAGGTCTGGCGCGTAAATCTGATCAGTCAGTGCTGGAGCCTGTAGCAACTGGGTATACTCCTCCAGGGTAGGGGTGATCTCATGCGGTCCGATGAAGAAAGTTGCGGGCTCGATCTCCCATAACTGGAGCATGGCCCGGACCATAGGCAAATTCGCCTCTGTCTTAGTCAGTGAGAGGACGGGGCCGATTTTTTGTTGGATAAAGGCTTGCTCCTCTGGGTTATACAAGGTAAACCAGTGGTCCAGTACCAATTTTGGGTCCAAAGGTTTGTACACCCGAATTTCTTTGCGGAGGAGGCGGTTGACTGCACTGCTAGCCATCTATTACAATGGGAAACAGCCTAGTTACAACAAGAACTATGAAAAAGTTACAGGGAAATAGTCCTGAACTCCAAGGACGAAATAACAAACCATTACATTGTCATCCAATTGTCAACCCTTCTTACGATGTCATGTATGCAAGTAGGTGGGTTCTAACTGGTTCCCGAGCTCTATGGCCTCCCGCATTTTTGAAGAAATGGATCTCAGGCCATATCGAAGCATAGGGTGGGGTAGCCTAATCGGTCCCGAATGGTGAATCCACTCACTTCGCCCGAAACCTACACAATGGCTCCCCGACTTAGGTTGCTAGGACGGTCCGGGTTCGACCGCATCTACTCACACAAGCATATGCATGCAAAAAAAAAAAAAAAAAAAACCCATAGTAAACATCTAACTAAATCCTGCAAAGTTAGTGACAGAAAAGAAACACATTTCTTAAAGATAACAATCCGAAGAGAATCAGGTGGCTAGCCTACTGGCATGGGTCCCCAGTGGAGTCGCCATCCTGTCGAGTCTAATTTTTGAATTCCCATTCCTAATCCGATCTAAACTAGACCCTATGCTCATCTAATCTAGATCCTCGACTTGAGTTAGGAATTTCGTTTAATTTTTGGAGTCGCCACCCAACTGTTTGTTGGGAAAATTGAATTAAGACTAAAGGAGCGGATTAGTCTTAATTTGGACCACTAGTCGTCGTTCTTTCCTCTTCTCGTTTTTGTGAAAAGAGGAAAAGGGAAAACCAGAGCTTCTAAGTCCGGAGGCTAACCTATTAAAACCTTTACGGTTACCACCTAATCTCCCAAAATTGTTTATCTTTAGAAATGTGTTTCATTTGTGTTTCTGTTACTTTTTATTATGTTTGAGAATTATTTTGAGAAAATGATTTTTCTTTATTTTAGGGGTTGACCCGAATGGGTGCCTACGTACCTGCTATTCAGGATCAAACAAGCCGTAGTTCGCTTTTCTGAAAAATTTAGATTTGTTTGTGAATTTTAATTTTGAAAACTCTTTTGATTTAAGTTCTTAACGTCTTTGGAATTTTTAAAAATTTCTAAGCCTAAGCTTTGATTTTATTTTTGAAAATGATTTTTTTGGGAAAACATCAATTTTGGATTTATTTGAAGAAAAAGATTTTTCTAGGTGCTAAAACTTAATTTTTCTTCTATTTTCATAATTTTTGAATTTTTATTAATTTTCATGATTTTTATGATTTTTGTGATTTTTTATAAGTTTTTGTGATTTTTATAAATTTTTGTAATTTTATGCTAGAACATTTTATCCTAAGTTATTATCTATCCTATTTTGAAATCTAAAGTTTTATTATTATTTTTCCTAATCTTTTTATTATTTTATTCTATTTTTTATTTTTTTATTCTTTTATTATTTTTTTTTACATTTTATTTATTTTATTATTTTTTTTACATTTTTCTTAATTCTAGAAAAATCTAATTTCTATATTTTTCCTATTTATTGAAAATAAAACAAAAATAAATAAATGACTAAACAAATAATAAATAACAAATAACAAATTCGGAATAAATAAATAAACCAAATAAATTAATTAAATAAAATAAAAAAAATCCGAAAAGATCCGACTTACCTGGATCCGGGTCGGTGCGCGGGTCGAATCGGGTCGGGTCGGTGCGCGGGTCGAATCGGATCGGTCACGGCGGCGGGGTTGGCTCGTTCACGGCGTTCCGGCGGTCGTTTGCGGCGGGTGAAGTGTCGAATCCTAGCTTCTTGAGGGTGCTGAATCCGATGGTGGTGGCGGCTTACTCCTAGAACGTCTCCTTGCGGCGGCTCAACTCCGATCGATGGTCGCGGCTCCAAGCTTCTTCGGCGTACTCCGATTTGCTCCTTCCTCTCTCTTTTTCTCTCTTTTTTTTTTCGTGCTCTGGCTTCCTCCTGTTCTCCTCTATTTATAGGCACCTCGAACTCCTCTTGGATAAGCTCGAATCGGACGATTTAGATAAACCCATATTTTTCCGTTTCTTAGATTCGATTTTATCCCGGCGATTTGATGTTAATCTCTTGTGCTCCTTTGGTTTATCTGATGGATTTGGCCTTATCTCGACTTTAATCTAGAAGATTAAAAAGAAAACGGCCGATTTCGCCTTCGTTGGACTTCTGTCGGATTTTTTCCTCCGGCTGGGCTCGCGAAGAAGACGATCACGCGCGACGCGCGTGACTTCCCTCGGCCAATCACATGCTGCCACGTGGCAGCTCCAGGGAAAAGAACGAAAAATTTTTGCCGAGCGCCTGCGGGGGGATTCGAACTCGCGACCTTCAGCCTTCACACGGTTCCCATGCGCACACACGAGCCAGCTGAGCTGGCCCAATTTCCCGATTTTATTTACATCGCAAATTGTACATATGCGATGCAATTTTTTTATTTTTTTGTATTTTTTGAAATTTCAAAAATTTGTAAAAATTATTTATTATTCATTATTTCTATTTCTAAAATCATTTTTCAAAATTGAAGTGTTTTCCTATTTATTTTCATTTTTTTGAATATTTTTATTATTTATGCTAAATTAAGGAAAAATTGGGAAAAATTAGGAAAAATTGAAAATTGATTATTATTGAAAATTATTGATTCCTAGGGCAAAAATGGGGTGTTTACACTTATCTAGAAATGTCTTTTATTTATTTCTTGTTATCTTTTATTGTATTTTTGAGTGAATTATTCTAGGAAAATGATTTTTATTCCTTTTTAGGGTTGCCCCAAATGGGTGCCTACATACCTGCTATTCAGGATCAAACGTGCCGTAGCTCGCTTTTCCTGAGAAAACTTTAGTGCATTTGTGAATTTTAATAATGAATTTTCTTTTGATTTATGTTTTTACCATTTTAGAATTTTTCTAAAAAATCTAAGCTGAGTTTGATAATTTGATTTTTTTGAAATAATAATTTTTAGGAAAAAACCAATTTTTGGATTTATTTAAGAAAATGATTTTTCTAAGTAATAAAAATTCCATTTTTCTATTTTTCAACTCACTTCTACTATTATAAATTTTTATTGAATTTTTTATGATTTTTATAATTTTTTATTATTTTTATTAATTTTTATTAACTTTTCATAATTTTTATAATTTTTATTGAAAAATTTTCTTCTAGATTTGTTATCTATCCTATTTTAAAATCTAAATTTTTATTCTTATTTTTTTATATTTTTATTATTTTCTTTATAAATTTTCACAATTTTATTATTGATTATTATAATTATTATTCTTACTTTTATTATTCATACTAAATCAAATCCTAAAAAAAAAATCTAATTTCTAACATATTTCTATTTTTTCGAATTATAAATAACAAATAAGTAAATAAATAAATTCAAAAAATCGAAAATCCGACTTACTTGGATTCGGGTCGGTGCGCAGGTTGGGTCGGATTAGACGCGGTGGCTGGGGACGCTCGTTGACGGCGTTCCGGTGGCCTTTCGAAGCGATTGAGGTGTCAATTCTTAGGTTTTCGGGAGTGAGGAACTCAACTGTGGTGGTGGTTTGCTTCAGAAATGCCTCCTAGTGGCTGCTCAACGCTTGATCGGTGGTCACGGGTTGAAGAACTCCAGCGATGCTTCGATTCTCTCTTTTTCTTACTTTTGATTCGTGCTTCTGCTTCTCCACTTCATCCTCTATTTATAGGCGTAAGAAATCGAGCTGGATAAGCTTGGATTTCTACCGATTGAAGCAAATCAGATTTGCGATTAAAAACCCATCTCCGATTTGTGCAAATCCAATCGATTTGTTGCGATTTGATTCCTATTGGATGATGTTTATCTTATTTCTGTTGAAGATCCATTGGATTTGTGCAAAAAATCGAATCAAAATGGCCGAAATTCGGATTTTTCTCCTCGCTGGCAATCTTGGATAGAGGTTGAAGACGATCACGCGCCCGGCGCGTGCGTTCGCCCTGACCAATCAGATGCTGACATGTGTCCCAAGCAGAGAAATTTTTTGCAAAACATGGATTTTGCTTCCCCCGCGTTTCGAACCCCTAACTGAGCCTACTCCCGCGCGCGCCTGACCTTGGTCCAGACTAGCTGAGCTAGCCCACTTTCGCGATTTTATTATTTTCGCAATTTGCATATATGCAATGCGATTTTTTTATTTTTTTGTATTTTTTGGAATTTCAAAAATTTGTAAAAATTATTTAATCCTTTTTATTGCCATTTCTGCAATTATTTTCCAAAATTGATGTATTTTTCTATTTATTTTTATTTTTTAACATTTTTCCTATTTTTGTTAAATTAGAGGAAAAAATGGAATAAATTAGAAAAAATTGGAAATTAATTATTTTTTATTATTATTGATCATTAGGGAAAAAATGAAGTGTTTACAGCTGCCCCTCTTTGTAGTAAAGTTTGAAAAACTTAACTACAAAGACAAGAAATGCGTCATTTTTGGCCTCTTGATTGAATGGATAACGCCTTGGTTTGGCTGGTTATCTGGAATTGATTCTCTAGTTGGAAAATGCTCCATGAGCTAATAATCCCATGAGTATTTTGTGATGGTTGGTACTGCTTAGGAAATGGTCCTAACACTCTAGAATAATGTATCATTCCAAAAAGTGCTATATGGGCTGACTAATTGGCGATAGGAAATATCTCAAGAATTGTTTAGGAGTGTAGAATAGCTGATGATAGGAAACGTCTTATCGGACTAGCAACCTTGAAGAGAAGATTATCTTAGGAAGCACTCTTATGAGCTGGCCACCTGTCAACAGAAGCGTCTGACTAGACTAGCGACTGTTTGGAAAAAATACCTTCAAAGAGTGCTCTTATGAGCTGACTAATCGGTTATCTGCAATTTTAAAAAGTGCTCCTATGAGCTAACTGATCAATAGATTCGAAAAGTGCTCCTTTGAGCTAACTGATTGATGGATTTGAAAACTGATCGATAGATTTGAAAAGTGCTCCTCTGAGCTAACTAATCGATGGATTCGAAAAGTGCTCCTATGAGCTAATTTCAAGAAAATGTGTCTAGGAAAGTGCCCCTTCGCGGGCTAACTAACCTATAGCAAGAGGACATGTCTCAAAAAGGTGCCCCTATAGGCTGACATTTTTGAAGGGGTGTTTGGGAAAGTGCCCCATTGTAGGCTGACTAACCTATAGCGGGAAGTGTCTTCTTAGACTCACGACCCTAGGGAAGCAATGTTTCAAAAGGTACCTCTACAGGCTGACCTTAGGAAGAGATATTTAGGGAAGTGCCCCACTGTGGGCTGACTAACCTATGGGGAGAAACGTCTCAAAAAGTGCCCTTATGGGCTAACCCTAAGAGAGAATGTTTAGGGAAGTGCCCCAATGTGGGCTGACTAACCTATAACATAATGTCTCGAAAGGTACCCCTATGGGCTAACCTTAAGAGAGGATGTTTAAGGAAGTGCCCTAATGTAAGCTGACTAACCTATAACAAAATGTCTCGAAAGGTACCCCTATGGGCTAACCTCAAGAGAGGATACCTAGGAAAGTGCCCCATTACGGGCTGACTAACCTTTTCAAGGGGATTTTTAAATAGGTGCCCTATTGTGGGCTGACTAATCTTATGCTTTTGAACATGCTTCTACTGTTAAATGATTTGATGTTTTCATGATATGTGGATGATAGTTATTTATATGTTTGCCAATTTATCGTGGATAGCAACCAAACAACTAAACCTTCGTGCTGGTTTGCTCCTGCTTCGCTTACTCTTGCTTTGACACGGGGTTGAAGATCTTGATGTGCTTCCTTTCTTGTGTGCATGGCTCTTTTGACGGTAGTTTTATCCTACTAATACACTAGGTTTTAATGCTCAAAAGTAGATAGAATTATATTACAAAATTTATTGAGATTCATTATCATTTTAGTGTTTACTATTCATTGGTGAAGTGATGGGTAATGTGTTTAGGAATGTTTGTTGTAATTGGTTGGTTGGAATTATTGACCATTCAGAGACATTAACTTTGCTTGTAAAAAATGAAAACTGGACTCAACGAAATTTGTATTGAATATCGGCTTTCATAAACATCGACAAAATTTCAATTCCCTTGCCTAAGGATAGTACATCTTCACAGCATCTGCATTAATGGGGTCTCTCAATTCTGGACCATCCATTTGAGTCAATATCAAAGCGCCTCCTAACAATACCTTTTTCACCACATAGGGACCCTCATAGTTCGGGGTGAATTTCCCTTTGGAATCTTGGGCATTCGAGAGAACTTTCTTTAGTACCAAGTCTCCTTCCTTAAAGCATCGAGGCCTCATTTTCTTGTTAAATGCTTAGGCCATCCTTTGTTGGTAACACTGGCCATGACATAGTGCAGTGAGTCTTTTTTTATCAATCAGATTCAGCTGATCAAGCCTCTTCTTTACCCAGTCTAATTCAGTTAACTGAGTTTCTGACAGAATTTTGAATGATGGTATTTCGACCTCGACTAGTAGCACTGCCTCGGTACCATATACCAATGAATATGGGGTAGCTCCAGTAGATGTTCTTATTGAGGTCCTATAAGCCATGAGAGCAAACGGCAATATCTCGTGCCAATCTTTGTAAGTAGTTGTCATTTTTTCGATGATCTTTTTGATATTCTTGTTAGCTGCTTCTACTACCCCGTTCTTCTGAGGTCGGTAGGGAGTTGAATTTTTATGGTTTATGTAGAATTGTTGACATAAACCTGTCATCGATTTGTTATTAAGATTGGTACCGTTGTCGGTGATGATGGACTTAGGAACTCCATATCGTGCTATTACCCCTTTTGTGACATTGGCATATGATGAAGCTTCTACGCACTTAGTGAAGTAATCAATTGCTACAAATATAAACCTGTGGCCATTGGATGCAGTCGGAGTGATTGGGCCTATTATGTCGATTCCCCATATAGAGAAAGGCCATGGTGTTGACAATAAGTGCAACTCGTTGGGTGGAGCATTTATCCGGTTTGCGTACCCTTGACACAAATGACAGTGCTTGACATACTTTATGCAATCTGATTCCATGGTTAGCTAATAGTATCTTAACCTCATGATTTTTCGGGCCAACATGTAGCCGTTCATATGAGGTCTACATACCCCTTCGTGTACTTCTCTCATCAGTTCACAAGCTTCATTTTTATCCACACATCTTAGCAAGGTGGTATCAGACGATCTTTTGTAAAGTATAGAACCACTTAATAAGAAATGACTTCCTAACCTTCTGAGTATTCTTTGGTCATTCTTGCTAGCCATTTCGGGGTATTTGCTTTCTTGGAGAAAGGTTCTGATGTCGTGATACCAGGGCTTGTCATCTTGTGCTTTTTCAATTGCTAAACAGTAGGCGGGCCGATTTTCGATGTCTATTTTCACCGGTTGGACTTCGGCTCCCCCTATTATTTGGATCATAGATGCCAGTGTGCCGAGTGCATTGCAAACTGATTCTGAGTTCTTGGGACGTATGTAAAAGTGATTGCTTCAAATTCTTCTATTAGTCCTGTCAAATGTTGATGGTATGGTACCGGTTTGGGGTCTTTAGTCCTATATTCCCCTCTTGTCTGTAGTATGATAAGTGATGAATCCCCGTATACTTCTAATTCGCGGATTTCCATTTGGCAAGCCATTTTGAGGCCGAGGATGCACGCCTCATATTCCGCGATATTATTGGTATATGGAAAGGTGAGCCTTGTTGCTGCAGGGAATTGTATGCCGTCTAGGGATATCAACACTGCCCCGATCCTACAACCGAATACATTGGCGGCTCCATTGAAGAACATTTTCCACTTAGAATGCCCGTTTATCCCATAATCTTCTATTAATGTACCTTCCATTGCTAATATGTTTTCGTCAGGGAATTGGGCTTATACTTCTTGGGAATCTCCTTCGACAGGGTATTCTGCCAATTGGTCTGCCAAAGATTACCCTTTCATCGAGTTTTGATTTATGTATATGATATCAAACTCCGATAAGAGCATTTGCCATTTAGAGATTCTCCCTATCAAAACGGGCTTTTCTACCAAGTACTTCAAAGGATCATGTCTTATCAATAGCTCAATATGATAATAAAGGGTATATTCCCTTAACCGGTGCATGACCCAAATCAAAGCACAGCAAGTCCTCTTTACCTCTGAATACCTCTGTTCCCCGTCTGTGAATTTCTTGCTCAGATAATATATGGAATGCTCTCTTCCCTCTTCATCTTTCTACCCCAACACGCACCCCATGGATTCAGGGAGTATCGTGAGGTATAAGAATAAGGGCTTCCCTTGCTTCGGGACTATCAAGACTAGAGGTTTTATGAGATAGTCTTTGATTGTCCTAAATGCTTCTTCGCATTCATCATCCCATTCTACTGTGGCATTCTTTTTCAACAGTCGGAATAGTAGCCGGCACTTATCTGTGAGCTGTGAGATAAAACGAGCTATGTAATTTAATCTTCCCAACAAACTTCTTACTTCTTTAACAGTGTATGGGGAAGGTAGCTCTAATATAGACTTTACTTTGTCAAGGTCGATTTTAATGCCTTCCCGGCTTATAACAAACCTTAACAATTTGCCCGTTGTGACCTCGAAAGTGCACTTCTCTGGGTTTAACTTAAGTTGGAATTTTCTCAGTCACTTAAACAACTTTCTCAAGATATCTATATGGCTTTCTCCTTCTTTAGACTTGGCTATCATGTCGTCGACGTATACTTCGACTTCTCGATGCATCATGTCATGAAGTATCACGACCATGGCTCTCTAATATGTTCCCTCGGCGTTTTTCAAACCGAAGGGCATGACTTTGTAACAGAAAGTTCCCCATGTTGTAATGAAAGTCGTTTTGGTTTTATCTTCTTCAGCCATTTTTATTTGATTATATCTTGAGAAACCGTCCATAAATGAGAAAAGATGGTTTCTCGCAGTGTTGTCCACTAGAACATCAATGTGAGGTAGGGGGAAGTTATCATTTGGCGTAGCTTGGTTTAAGTCCCGGAAGTCTATGCATACGCGTACCTTTCCATTCTTTTTCATAACAGGGACTATATTCGTTACCTATTCTGGGTAATTGGACACTTCAATGAACCCTACTTCTAGCAGTTTCTTGACTTCTTCCTTAATCTTTAGTAAGATGTCGAGCCTAAATCTTCTCAATTTCTATTTTTTAGGTTTGACATCTTCCCTTATGGGAAGCCTATGAACCACTATTGATTGGTCTAGTCCTGGCATGTCACCATATGACCGGGCGAACACATCTGCATATTCAGTCAATAGCTCGGTCATTTCACACTTTTGCTCGGCACTTAAACTGGTTCCGATTATGAGGTTTTTAGGTTTTTCCATGCTTCCTAGACTTACTGTCTCCACTGGCTCGTTGATTGAAATTCCGCTTTGTTCATGTTTTTGCCAATTTTCTTGTATTATTTCGTTGTCAAGGATATCGCCTCCAACAACTGACCCAGCAGCATCAGAAACGATATCAGTGTTTTTATTTTCTACCTGCACGAAATGTCCCTGATGTTCGATGGTAGGAGATCTGGGTGAAGTAAAATGAAAGCATATATATAAGTAAGACAAAATGTAATTGAATTATAAAGAAGTCTCAATAAAAATTTGTTTAACAATCGTTCTTTATCCTTGAGCTGACCTAGAGCTATCAATAGGATAACAGAACCAATTATTGAGAGTTGGATGATGTTCGGACGTGCGAGGGATTGGGCTCCCATTGCTGATGTCATCTTCGCTTATCCTTGGCTCTTGAATGATAGTTGCTTTTCTAAAAGATTGCTGGAGGGGTGGAATACGCATCGGGGTGTTGCTTGGCTTCTCCTTCATCCTGCCTTTGACACCTCTAGCTTATGCTTCTTCCCGGGCTGTAGGAATGTACCCTAATCCAAACGTCCATTGCTGCCCCTCTTTAAACTGATGGCCCTCCTTGCTAGTCATCACATTCACCTCATTAAATATTTGGAGACCAAGGTCTTCTGAACCATCCTCCCCAATGTATGGAAGTTTCTTTGTATATGGCTTAATCCTGCTCACCCAGCACAGTGACTATCTGCCCATTTGTAATAAATTTGACCCTTTGATGGAGACTGGAGGGTATGGCTCCAGCAGTATGTATCCAAGGCCTTCCCAATAGTAGGTTGAAAGATCTTGGGATGTCGAGGACTTGAAAAGAGATGCAGAACACTTGCGGGCCAATCTCCACCAGTAGGTTTATCTCCCCTACTATGTCTCTTTTCGACCCGTTGAAAGCCTTGACCACCGTCGAGCTAGGTTTAATATTGCTTGGATCGACCCCCAATAAGTCGAGGGTAGCCAATGGGAAAACATTGAGGGACGACCAGTTGTCAATGAGTACTCGGGAGACAATCGTGTTGTTGCACCTTACCACTATGAATAACGGTTTTGTATGTTGGTCTCCATCCTCTCCTAGCTCTTCCGGGGAGAAAGATATCTGGTCCATGGTAAAAATAGAATCCGCCATATGACTTATTTTGTCTGTAGCAATGCCTTCTGGGACTTGAATCTTTTTGAGCACTTTGAAGAGTGCTTCTCTGTGGGGCTCAGAGGCTATAAGAAGGCCCATGAGTGATATTTAGGCTGGAACTTTATTTAGTTGTTCCATGATCTTGTATTCACTCGCTTTGACCATTTTTGTAAATGCAGCGAGCCCCTCTTCCTCTTCCTCTCCTTTTCCCATGTTGGGCTCTTCGGTCGGGATTTTATATTTCGGGTCATATACTCTCCCAGAGCGGGTGATTCCTCCCACCATAGGAGGTCGCTCTTGCTCGAGGGTCTGATAGTCAAAAGGTGCGACCTTATACCTCTCTGTCGGTATCGGGACATTGAATACATATCTTTTCTTCGGGATCTGTATCTCAGTTGACTGCCTCTCATAGCATTTTATGACTCTTGGCTTTTGATTTAAATTGATCATGTTTACAGATTTCTCCTTTTCCTTTGGCGGGTTATCCTCTTTTTCAAACTCGGGCCCCCATTCGCTAGGCGGCCCATATACAGTCGGGGTATAAGAGTAGTTCACCAGGCACTCAAATCTCCCATGTGATTCTCCCAAGGTGCCGACTGTTGGGTCTCCGGCTAACCATCTTCTTTTGATATGTGACTTAGGGGTTTTCTTTGGAGCTTGAAGGGATTGCCTTTTCTATTGGTCCATCGCCTTTTGCTTAGGGGCTTCTTTGGGAGCTGACTCCTCGAATGTGATCATATTGATGGTAGGCTTATGATTGGGTAGCGGATTGGTGTTAACATTGGGTGCTAGGGTGTTAATAAAATCCAGCTGTACAATTCCGACGTCGATCAAATCCTGGATTTTTTGTCGAAGCCTCTAGCATCTGTCAGTAGAATTCCCCTCTTGACCCATATGATAGTCACATTTGAGGTTCGAGTCGAAGTTTCTAGGCTTGTACCGGTTGTTGGGGATTTCGAAGCTGATCAAATTATCTGCCCGTAGCCTAGCAAAGACCTGGCTGAGCGGGATCAGAATTGGAGTGAACTGTCTTGGGACCCTGGTAGCCTAGGCATGATTTGTCGTAGAGTGCTGGGCTAGGGTACTCGTGGTCTGGAATGTTACACGAGTTTCGGCTTTGTCTGCCTTACCGGAGTGAACTGTGCTGACGGTAGACTCCTTGGCTCTATTACCTCCTAAGGGCCTTTGTGTTGGTGTGACCCCAGGAGGATCCATTGCTTGGAGTCTGCCTGTGGTGATGGCGCTTTCAATCCGGCACCCTGCAGCTACCACTTCTGCAAAGCTGGATGATGTCTGGCCCACTAGATGTGAGAAGTAGGTCTTGTCTAGAGTGTTGACAAATATGGATGTCAACTCTTTCTCAGAAATTGGGGTTGCTACCCTGGCTGCTTGAGCTCTCCAGCGCTGAGCATACTCTTTAAAAGGCTCAACGTGTCTCTTTCGAAGACTCCCTAGATCGATCACTGAGGGGGCGACTTCAATATTAAACTTGTACTGGTCATAAAACGCCCGGGCAAGCCTTTCCCAGGTGTTGACCTGATTGAAATCCAGGTGGGCATACCAGACTAATGCAGGACCTATAAGGCTATCTTAGAATGTTTAGATCATCAGTTGGTCATATTGAGCATACTTGCTCATCTTCCGGGTGTATAGCCTTGTGTGCATTTTGGGGCATCCAGTACCGTTGTACTTCTCAAATTCCGGGGTCTTGAATTTGTTAGGGTACACCTCTTCCCCATATGCTGGTAGACTGGTGATTCCGACTTGCTCGAAACCATCAGGCCCCTCTATTGTTTTCATCTTATCTGCCAGCTGTTGGAAGAGTCTTTTTTTCCATCTCTTTTTGTCTCTCCTCCATCTCTTTTTTCAGGTCATCAGAGGTTGGACCCTGGTTGATTCTCGGCTCATACTCAAAGGCCGGGTTGAGGTGGGAATTGATTTCCTCATATTCTGGAGGCTGCCCCTCCACTGCCTTTCCTTTTTTAGCCCCTGAATGTTCTTCTTGAGTCGGCTGGGTGGTGCGAAGGAGGCCAATGCTTTCAGTTAGGAGGTGTACTTGTGCAGCTAGCTACTGGACCGTTTGTTCCAAGGATACGATCCTAGAGTCTGAAGCAGCGTCAGCACTTGCGTTGTTGCAGTTGTCGCCACTGTTTGCCATTTTTTGTTCTTGAACGTGTGCAAATTGGGCTTCTGGGAGGGTTCGGTTGTTTGGGAGCTATTTTGATACCTGGCACGCATTTTTTCTTTTTAGTATAATGTATGCATGAAAATGCGATGCATGTGTCACACGGATGCGAAAATAAAGGGACTAACAATTGATTAATGATATAATACTAAAACTTTATTTTATTAATACTGGAAACTTTGGAGTTCGATACTTAAAAAAATGGAAGAGTACAATAGATCTATTTTCTAATTCTCTTGGTCTTTTGCTACGTAGGCGGCGGCCGATTGTGGAACTAGCCATCTATTACTTAAGAAATTTCTAATTACAACAAGAAACTATGTTACAATGAGAGCATTATAGGGAAATGTATCTGAACTCCATGAACAGAATAAAAGTATTACATCATCAATAAGTTGTCAGCCCATGATGTCGTGTATGCAAATAGGTAGGTTCTAACAGGTTCCCAAGCTCTATGGCCTCCCGCATTCTCGGAGAAATGGATCTTAGGCCATATTGAAGCATTGGGTGGGGTAGCCTAATCAGTCCCGAACGATGATCATATCACTTCGCCCGAGACCTACACAGTGGCCTCCCGTCTTAGGGTCTTAAGACGGCCCGGGTTTGACCGTATCTATTCACACATTTGTATGCAAACTCGATTACTAAAGTAAATAGCTAAATTCTAACCTTTAGCTAAATCCCTGCAAGGTTAGCAATAATATGACAAATCAAACGACATTTCTCAGAAAGGATCAATTTGAGGAGATTCAGGTGGCTAGCCTATTAGAGAATTTCGTCCCCAGTGGAGTCGCCATCTTGTCGAGTCTAATTTTTTATTTCCCATTCCTAATCCGATCTATACTAGACCCTATGCTCATCTAATGTAGATCATCGACTTGAGTTAGGAATTTCGTTTTGTTTTGGAGTTGCCACCCAACTGTTATTGGGAAAGATTGAATTAGGACTAATTGAGCAGATTAGTCCTAATTTGGACCACTAGTCGTCGTGATTTCCTTTTTCATTTTTGTGAAAAGAGGAAAGAGAAAACCAAAGTTTCTAAGTTCGAAGGCTAACCTATTAAAACCCTAAGGTTACCACCTGTCGAGTCTAATTTTTGAATTCCCATTCCTAATCCGATCTAGACTAGACCTTATGCTCATCTAATATAGATCCTCGACTTGAGTTAGGAATTTTGTTTGATTTTTGGAGTCGCCACCCAATTGTTATAAGGAAATATTGAATTAAGACTAAAAGAGCGGATTAGTCTTAATTTGGACTACTAGTCGTCGTTATTTCCTCTTCTCGTTTTTGAAAAGAGGAAAAGAGAAAACCAGAGTTTCTAAGTCCGGAGGCTAACCTATTAAAACCTTACGATTACCACCTAATCTCCTAAAATTGTTCCTATTTAGAAATGTGTTTTATTGTGTTTCTGTTACTTTTTACTATGTTTTTGAATTATTTCAATAAAATGATTTTTTATTCATTTTTATGGGTTGACCCGAATGGGTGCCTACGTACCTGTTACTCAGGATCAAACAAGCCGTAGTTCGCTTTTCTGAAAATTTTAAGTTTATTTGTGAATTTTAATTTTGAAATCTCTTTTGCTTTATGTTCTTACCATTTTTTTTTTTGGATTTTCTAAGCCTAAGCTTTAATTTGATTTTGAAAATGATTTTTAGAGGAAAACATCAATTTTGGATTTATTTGAAGAAAATGATTTTTCTAAGTGCTAAAACTCATTTTTTTATGATTCTTTTATAATTTTTGTTAAACATTTTATCCTAAGTTTATTATCTATCATATTTTGAAATCTAAAGTTTTATTATTTCTTCTAATATTTTTGTTTATTTTCTACATTTTATTTATATTTATTTTTCTTTTTATTTATTTTTTTCTACTTTATTAAATCCTAAAAACCTAATTTCTACATTTTCCTACTCATGGAAATAAAACATAAACCAATAAATAAATAAATAAATAACTAAATAACAAATAATAAATCAATTCGGAATAAATAAATAAACAAAATTAATTAATTAATTAATTAAAAAATCCGAAAAATCTGACTTACCTGGATCCGGGTCGGTGCGCGGATCGGGTCGAATCGGGTCGGGTCAGATTGGTCGGATGTGGTGGCGGATGCTCGTTCACGGCGTTTCGAATGTCTTTTGTCGCGGGTGAGGTGTCGAATCTTAGCTTCTCGAGGGTGCTGAATCCAATGGTGGCGGTGGTTTGCTCCCAGATCGTCTCCTGGTGGTGGTTCAACTCCGGCCGACAATCGCGATTTTGGGTCTCCTCCGATTTGCACTCTTTTCTCACTTTCTCTTAATTCTGATTCCTGTTTTGGCTTCCTCCCTTCGATTCCTATTTATAGGCACTTGAAACCGAGCTGGATAAGCTCGGATTTCCTCCGATCGAAGCTAATCAGATTTTTGGTTAAAAAAACCAACTCCGATTTGTGTAAATCCTTTGATTTATTGCGATTTGATTCCAATTAGATAATGTTTATCTCATTTCTGTTGAAGATCTGGTGGATTTGTGTAAAAAAGTCGAATCAAAACGGCCAAAATACGAATTTTGCTTCCGCCGGCGATCTCGGACCTAAGGTAGGAGACGATCACGCGCCCAGCGCGTGCGCTTCCTCCAGCCAATCGGATGTTGCCACGTGTCCTGGATAAGTGAAAAAACTAAAAACGCGGAAACTGCTTCCCCCGCGATTCGAACCTGCGACCGAGCCCCCCTACGCGCGCCTTAGCCCGTGGTCCAGACCAGTTGGGCTAGCCCACTTTCCTGATTTTTCTAATTTCGCAAATTGCATATATGCAATGCGATTTTTTTATTATTTTTTTTGTATTTTTTGAAATTTAAAAAATTTGTAATTTTTTTTATTATTTAATATTGCCATCTCTGAAATCATTTTTCAAAATTGATGTGTTTTCCTATTTATTTTTATTTTTTTGAATATTTTTATTATTTTTTCTAAATTAAAGAAAAATTGGAAGAAATCGGAGAAAATTGATTATTATTGATTATTATTCATTCATAGGGCAAAAATGGGGTGTTTACAACTGTCTCTCTTTGTGGTAAAGTTTAAAAAAACTTAGCTACAAAGACAAAAAAGAAGACGCCATTTTTGGCCTCTTGGTTAAGTTTTTGGTAGGAAAATGCTCCAAGAGCTAATAATCCCACGACTTAAGATGGTCCTAACAATTTAGAGTAATGTTCCCTCCCCAAAACGTGCTTTATGGGCTGAATAATTGGCGATAGGAAACATCTCAAGCATTGTTTAGGAGTGTAGAAGAAATGATGATAGGAAGCGTCTTATCAGATTAGCAATCTTGGAAAGAAAATTTACTTAGGAAGCGCCCTTATGAGCTAGCTACTTGTCAACAGAAGCGTCTTGTTAGACTAGCAACTGTTTGGAAGAATATTTCCGAAAAGTGCCCTAAGAGCTGACTAATCGGGAGAGTCTGAGAAAGTGCCCCTCATGGGTTGACTAACCTTAAGATAGATTTTTAGGAAAGTGCCCATCTTGGGCTGACTAACCTATGGTAGTGTGTCTCAAAAAGTGCCCTTATGAGCTGACCTTGAGAACAACTTTTTTGGAAAGTGCCCATATTGGGCTGACTAACCTATGATAAAATTGATTGAAATGTCTCAAAAAGTGCCCTTATGAGTTGACCCTGAGAACAGATTCTTAGTAAAGTGCTCATCATGGGCTGACTAACCTATGATAAAATTGATTGAACTGTCTCAAAAAGTGCCCTTATGAGCTGACCTTGAGAACAAATTTTTAGGAAAGTGCCTATCTTGGGCTGACTAACCTATGATAAAATTGATTGAACTGTCTCAAAAAGTGCCCTTATGAGTTGACCTTGATAACAGATTTTTAGGAAAGTGCTCATCTTGGGCTGACTAACCTATGATAAAATTGATTGAACTGTCTCAAAAAGTGCCCTTATGAGCTGACCTTGAGAACAGATTTTTAGGAAAGTGCCCATCTTGGGCTGACTAACCTATGATAAAATTGATTGAACTGTCTCAAAAAGTGCCCTTATGAGCTGACCCTGTGAACAGATTTTTAGGAAAGTGCCCCCTATGGGCTGACTAACCTATGATAGAATTGTCTCAAAAAGTGCCCCCTATGGGCTAACCATGAGAACAAAGTTTTAGGAAAGTGCCCATATTGGGCTGACTAACCTATTAAAGAATTGTTTAGACAAGTGCCCCACTATGGGCTGACTCATCTTATGCTTCTGAATATGCTTTCTACTGACTGAGCTAAATGATGTGATGCCTTTCATGATATGATGATAGTTATTTATTTTAATATGCTTGCCAGTTTATCGTGGATAGTAACCAAACAACTGAAACCTCGGGCTGGTTTGCTTCTGCTTCATTTCTTCTTATCTTGGCACGGGGTTGAAAATTTTGTTGTGCTCCCTTTCTTTATGCACATGGCTCTTTTGATGGTAATGTTATCCTACTAATGCATTCAGTTCTAATGCTCAAAAGTAAATAGAATTATATCACAAACTATATTAAGTTTCATTACCATTTTAGTGTTTATCTTTTATTGGCGAAATGGTGGGTAATGTGTTTAGGAATATTTGTTGTGATGAGAATTGATTGGGATTATTGACCATTTAGGGATATTAACTTTGCTTGTAAAAAAATAAAAACTCGGCTAAACGAAATTTGTATCGAACATTGGCTTTCATAAACATTGGCAAAATTTCAATTCCCTTGCCTAAGGATAATACATCTTTACAGCATCTGTGTTAATGAGGTCTCTCAATTCTGGACCATCCATCTGAGTCAATATCAGAGCACCTCCTGACAAAACCTTTTTCACTACATAGGGGCCTTCATAGTTTGGGGTAAATTTTCCTCTAGAGTCTTGGGCATTTGGTAGAACCTTCCTTAATACCAGATCCCCCTCTTTGAAGTATCGAGGTCTCATCTTCTTGTTAAATGCTCGGGCTATTCTTTGTTGGTAACACTGGCTATGACATAATGCGGTAAGTCTTCTTTCATCAATCAGATTCAGCTGATCAAGCCTCTTCTTTACCCAGTCCGACTCAGTTAACTGAGTTTCTGATAGGATTCTGAATGATGGTATCTCAACTTCAACTGGTAGCACTGCTTCAGTACCATATACCAATGAATATGGGGTAGCTTCAGTAGATGTTCTTATTGAAGTCCTATAAGCCATGAGAGCAAACGACAACATTTCGTGCCAATCTTTATAAGTTGTTGTCATTTTCCCGATGATCTTTTTGATATTTTTGTTAGCTGCTTCTACTGCCCCGTTCATTTGAGGTCGATAGGGAGTTGAATTACTGTGGTTTATGTGGAATTGTTGACATAAGCCTGTCATCGATCTATTGTTAAGATTGGTACCGTTGTTGGTGATGATAGACTCAGGAACTCCATATCGGGCTATTATGTCCCTTTTTAAGAAGCGGACTATTACCCCTTTTGTGACATTGGTATATGACGACGCTTCTACCCATTTGGTGAAGTAATCAATTGCTACCAGTATAAATCTATGGCCGTTGGATGCTGTTGGAGTGATAGGGCCTATTATGTCGATTCCCCACATGGAGAATGGCCATAGTGCTGATAACAAATGTAGCTCGTTGGGCGGAGCATTGATCCGATTTGCGTAGACTTGGCACAAATGAAAATGCTTAACATATTTTATGCAATCCGATTCCATGGTCAACCAATAATATCCTAACCTCATGATTTTTCGGGCCAACATGTAGCCATTCATATGAGGTCCACATACTCCTTTATGTACTTCCTTCATTAGTTCGCATGCTTCATCTTTGTCCACACATCTCAACAAGGTGGTATCAAATGATCTCTTGTAAAGTATGGACCCACTTAATAGGACATGGCTTGCTAACCTTCTGAGTGTTCTTTGGTCATTCTTGCTAGCCATTTCGAGGTATTTACCTTCTTGGAGAAAGGTCTTGATGTCGTGATACCAGGGCTTGTCATCTTGTACTTTTTCAACGGTTAAACAGTAGGCGGGCTGACTTTCGATGTCTATTTTCATCAGTTGAACTTCGACTTCCCCTGTTATCTGGATCATAGATGCTAGTGTGGCTAGTGCATCTGCGAACTGATTCTGAGTTCTCAGGATGTGTGTGAAAGTGATTGCCTTGAATTCTTCAATCAGCTCTGTCAAGTGTTGATGATACGGTACCAGTTTGGGGTCTTTAGTCTTGTATTCCCCTCTTGCCTGTAGTATGATGAGCGACGAATCCCCATATACTTCTAAATCGCGGATTCCCATTTAGCAGGCCATTTTGAGGCCAAGAATACATACTTCATATTCTGCAATGTTATTGGTATAGGGAAATGTAAGTCTCGTCGCTGCAGGGAATTGAGTGCTGTCCGGGGATATCAATACTGCCCCAACCCCACAACCGAATACATTGGCAGCTCCATCGAAAAACAGTTTCCATTTAGCATTCTGCTCTATCCCAAAGTCTTCTACCAACGTATCTTCCACTGTCAATATATTCTCATCCGGAAATTGGACCTGTAGTTTTTGGGAATCTGTCTCGACAGGGTGTTCCGCCAATTGGTCGGCTAAGGCTTGCCCTTTCATCGAGTTATGATTTATGTATGTGATGTCAAACTCGGATAGGAGCATTTGCCATTTAGAGATTCTCCCTATTAAGGCTGGTTTCTCTGCCAAGTATTTCAAGGGATCATGTCTTGTCAGCAGCTCAACATGGTAGTAAAGGGTGTATTGCCTTAGCCGATGCATGACCCAAATTAGAGTACAACACGTCTTCTCCACCTCTGAGTACTTCTGTTCCCCATCTGTGAACTTCTTGCTCAGATAATATATGGAACGCTCTCTTCCCTCTTCATCTTTCTGCCCCAGCACACATCCCATGGATTCAGGGAGTATAGTGAGGTATAAGAATAAGGGCTTTCCTTGTTTTGGAACTATCAAGACTGAAGGTCTTATAAGATAGTCCTTGATTGCCCTGAATGCTTCTTCACATTCATCGTCCCACTCTATTGTGGCGTTCTTCTTCAATAGACGGAATAATGGCCGGCATTTGTCGGTGAGCTGTGAGATAAAACGAGCTATATAATTTAATCTTCCCAGCAAGCTTCTTACTTCTTTAACGGAGCATGGGGAAGGCAACTCTAATATAGACTTTACCTTGTCAGGGTCAATTTTAATGCCTTCTTGGCTTATGACAAACCCTAACAATTTCCCCGTTGTGACCCCGAAAGTACATTTCTCTGGGTTTAACCTGAGCTGGAATTTTCTCAGTCGTTTAAACAATTTCCTCAGGGTATCTATATGGATTTCTCCTTCTTTGGATTTGGCTATCATGTCGTCGACATATACTTTAACCTCTCGATGCATCATGTCGTGAAGTATTGCGACCATGGCTCTCTAATATGTTGCTCCGGCGTTTTTCAAACTGAAGGGCATGACTTTGTAACAGAAAGTTCCCCATGTTGTGATGAAGGTTGTTTTGGTTTTATCTTCTTCAGCCATTTTTATTTGATTATATCCTGAGAAACCATCCATAAATGAGAAGAGATGGTTCCCCGCAGTGTTGTCTACTAGAACATCAATGTGAGGTAGGGGGAAGTTATCCTTTGGCGTGGCTTGGTTTAAGTCCCGAAAATCTACGCATACACGTACTTTTCCATTCTTTTTCATGACGGGGACTATATTTGCTACCCATTCTGGGTAATCGGATACTTCAATGAACCCTACTTCTAGCAGTTTCTTGACTTCTTCTTTGATTTTAGTAAGATGTCAGGCCTAAATCTTCTCAGTTTTTGTTTTTTAGGTTTGACATCTTCCCTTGTGGGAAGCCTTGAACTACTATTGACTGGTCTAGCCCTGGCATGTCACCATATGACCAGGCAAACACATCTGCATATTCCGTTAATAGCTCGGTTATCTCATTTTTGCTTGCACTCAAATGGTCCCGATTTGAGGTTCTTAGGGTTTTCCATGCTTCCTAGATTTACTGTCTCCACAGGCTGTCATCGAGATTCCGCTTTGTTCATGTTTTAGCCAATTTTCTTGTATTATTTGTGGTCTAAAATATTGCCTTCAACAATTGACCCAGCAGCGTTGGAAAGATATCAGCGTTTTTACTTTCTCCCTGCGCGAAATATCCCTGATGTTCGATGGTAGGAGATTTGAGAAAAATGAAAGCATATATATATAAGAAGGAAAAAAAAAAAACTGTAATTGAATTTGATAAAGAGTCTCAATAAAACTTGTTTAATAATTTTTCTCTACTTTTAAGCTAACCTAGCGCTACTGATAGGATAACAAAACCAATTGTTCAGAGCCGGATGCTGGTTGGACGTGCGGGGGGTTGATTTCCCTTGGCTGTTGTCCTCTTTATTTATCCGAGGCTCTTGAATGATTTTTGCCTTTCGGAAAGATTGTTGGAGAGGTGGGATGCACATTTGGGTGTCGATCAGCTTCCCCCTTATTCTGCCTTTGACACCTTTTGTTTGCGCTTCTTCTGCGGCCGTAGGAATGTACCCCAGTCCAAACGTCCCATGCTGCCCCTCTTTAAACTGATGGCCCTCCTTGCTGGTCACCATGTTCACTTCATTGAAAATCTGTAGCCCCAGGTCTTCTGAACCCTCTTCCCCAATATAAGGTATGGCAGTCTCTTTGTATATGGCGTAATCCTGCTCGCCCAGTACCGTGACTATCTACCCGCTTGCAATGAACTTGACCCTTTGGTGGAGATTAAAGGGGATGGCTCCAGCAGCATGTATCCAGGGTCGTCCTAAAAGCAAGTTAAAAGACCTTGGGATGTCGAGGACCTGGAAGGAGATGTGGAATACTTGTGGACCGATTTCCACCGGTAGGTTCACCTCTCCCACTATGTCTCTCTTTGACCCGTTGAAGGCTCTGACTACCGTGGAGCTAGGTTTTATGTTGCTTGGATCGAACCCCAATAAGTCGAGCGTTGCCAATGGGCAAACGTTGAGGGATGATCCATTGTCAATGAGTACCCGGGAGACAATGGTGTCGTTGCACCTGACCACTATGAACAGTGGTTTGGTATGTTGGTCTCCCTCTTCTCCTAGTTCTTCCGGAGAGAAGGCTATTTGGTCCATTGTGAAGATGGAGTTCGCCACGTGACCTATCTTGTCTGTAGCGATACCTTCCGGGACCTGAATCTTTTTCAGCACTTTAAAAAGTGCTTCCCTGTAGGGCTCGGATGTTGTGAGAAGGCCCATGAGTGATATCTGTGCTAGAACTTTATTTAATTGTTCTAAGATCTTGTATTCACTAGCCTTGACCATCTTCGTAAACGCAGCAAGTCCCTCTTCCTCTTCTTCTCCTTTTTCTACGTTGGGCTCTTCAGTCGGACCTTTATACTTTGGATCGTATAATCTCCCAGAGCGGGTGATTCCTCCCACCATAGGAGGCCGCTCTTGTTCGAGGGCCCGATAGTCCAATGGTGCAGCCTTGTAATTCTCTGCCGGTATCGAGACATTGAATACATATCTTTTTCTTAGGATTTGTACCTCAGTTGATTGTCTCTCATAGCACTGTATAACCCTAGGCTACTGAGAGTTGATCATGTTGATAGTTTTCCCCTCTTCCTTTGACGGGTTGTCCTCCTTCTCAAATTCTGGCCTGCATCTACTAGGCGGCCCCTGCTCAGTCGGGATATAAGAATAGTTTACCAAATACTGAAATCTCCCATGTGATTATCCCAAAGTGCCGACCGTTGGGTCTCCGGCTAACCACCTTCTTTTAATGTGTGCCTTTGGTGTTTCTTCTGGAGTTTGGTGGGATTGCGTCTCCTGTGGCTCCGTCGGATTATGCTTAGGGGCTTCTTTGGGAGTCGACTCCTCGGATATGATCTTATTAATGGTGGGCTTGTGATTGGGCAGCGGGTTGGTGTTGACATTGGGCGCTGGGGCATTCACGAAATCCAGCTGGATGATTCCTACATCAATTAAGTCTTGGATTTTGTGCCGGAGCCTCCAGCCCCTATCTGTAGAATGCCCCTCCTGACCCATGTGGTAGTCACATTTGAGGTTTGAGTCGAAGTTTTTGGGCCTGTACCGATCATTGGGGAGCTCAAAACTGATCAAGTTGTCTGCCCTCAACCGAGCGAAGACCTGACTGAGCGGTACGGGGATTGGAGTGAACTGCCTTGGGGCCTTAGCGGCCTGGGCGTGACCTGTCGTGGGCTGTTGGGCTGGGATATTCGTGGTCTGGAATGTCACACGAGTCCTAGATTTTTCTGCCTTACTGGAGTAGACTGTGCTGACAGTGGACTCTTTAGCTCTGTTTCCTCTTAAAGGCCTTTGTGTCGGTGTGACCCTAGGAGGCTCCATTGTTTGGAGTCTACCGGTGGTGATGGCATTCTCAATCCTGCATCCCGCAGCTACTACCTCTGCAAAACTGGATGAGGTCTGGCCTACTAGGTGTGAAAAGTAGGTCTTATCTAGGCTATTGACAAATATGGATGTCAATTCCTTCTCAGATATCGGGGTTGCTACCCTGGCGGCCTGGGCTCTCCAGCGTTGAGCATACTCCTTGAACGGCTCAGCATGTCTCTTCCGGAGACTCCCCAGGTCGATTACGGATGGGGCGACTTCAATATTGAACTTATATTGGTCATAAAATGCCCGGGCTAACTTCTCCCAGGTGTTAACAATGTTGAAGTCCAGGTGGGCATGCCAGACTAGTGCAGGGCCTATGAGGCTGTCTTGGAATGTCTGGAGCATGAGTTGGTCGTATTGAGCATACTTGCTCATTTTCCGGGCATATAGCCTGGTATGCATTTTGGGGTAGCCGGTCCCGTCATACTTCTCAAACTCTAGGGTCTTGAACTTTTCAGGGTATACCTCTTCCCTGTATGCCGGTAGATTGGTGATTCCGGCCTATTCAAAACCATCAGGGCCTTCAATGCTTTTCATCTTGTCATGGAGCTGCTGGAAGAGTCGCTTCTCCATCTCCTTCTGACTCTCTTCCATCTCCCTTTTCAAGTCATCAGAGGTTGGCCCCTGGTTGACCTTTGGCTCATATTCAAAGGCTAGGTTAAGGTGGGAATTGATCTCTTCATATTCCGGAGGCTGTCCCTCCACTGCTTTTCCCTTTCTGGCCCCTGAATACTCTTCCTGGGTTGGCTGAGTGTTGCGCAGGAGGTCGATGCTTTCAGTTAAGAGGTGAACCTGAGCAGCCAGTTGTTGGACTGTTTGTTCTAGGGACATGATCCTAGAGTCCGAGGCAGCTTCAGCATTGGCGTTGTTTCGGTTGTCGCTACTATTGGCCATTCTTGTTCTTGAGCGCGTGAGAACTGGACTTCTAGGAGGGTTAGGTTGCTTGGAAGCTATTTTGATACCTGAATCCGCATTTTGTTTTTATTTTAGTGTAATGAATGCAAGAATGATATGCATGTGTCACGCGGATGCTAAAAATAAAAGGGTTGACAACTGATTGACAATGTAATATTGAAACTTTACTTTTATTCATATTGAAAATTTTGGAGTTTGATAATCAAAATAAAATATTAAAAATAATGATCTATTTCCTAGTTCTTTTAGTCTTCTGTTGTGGAGGCTCAGACTTCCCACTAATGACAGCTTCTAATTCCTTGACTTTGTCTTGGTACTTCTCCAATTGTGCTTCTAAGGCCTTGTTCCTTTGGTCGGATTCCTTGAAGCGTCCCTTCCAGATGTCTTTCTTATAATCTGCAGCTTCGAAGTATACTTCCATGCGGGCCTTGACCTGCTCCAGGTAGATTTCTGTCTCTGGGTTGATCTTGTCTGGTCTTGGTTGGGTGACGTTTGGAACCCGATATGCTCTTTCCCCTGTCTGGTATAGCTGGCGGATTACAAACTCTCTGGTGGCTCGGTGTTTTCCCACTTCGCCATCTAACTCCCCGAGGTCCACATTCGGGCTTTCAATTCTGGCTTCCCAAAGTGCTTTGACTTCTGCCAGCTTAGCAAACTTCTCAGCTACCAACAGGTTCGGATCTTGATACCCAAACGTGACTGCTTCCAGCGAGGGCCGATAAACTATGTCTTAGATAGTACCAAACTGGCGAACCACTGAGTTGGGGTGATATCCGATACATCCGCTGATTCCGATTAAAGGTACGGCTTAGAAGTTACTGTAGGTCAAGATGATTTTGTCACAGCAACTCCACCTGGCTGTCCATAGAATATCTTCGGCACTGAAGCTTCTAAGCACTTCTACCCAACTGTGGCTGGTAAGGTCGTCGGGTAGCTTTACCTTTTCTATACATGAATCCACTAGATCCACCTGCTGGGTTAAGGTTTTCCGGACCATGTTCAGCCCGAAGCACTTAAGATGGCTTACAAACCATATCAGCAGGAGGTTGAGGTTTGAGCGAAGGATCCCATGACCTTTCTTCTTGAGGAAATTCAAATTTCGGATCTATTCAGCCAATAGAGCTGGGATGTAGGATCTTCCCTCCAGGAATTGGGCCACCAGCTCTGCAACTCTATAGTGAATATAGAAGGTTCCAGTGGGGAACAGTATGGTGGCGAAGGCTGTCAAGATGAAGGCGTTCACTGTTCTCTGTCTATAAGTCTTGGGGTCCCCACACAGGATGTCCTTTCTATCCCCATTGTCCTCTTGGGTGATGAACCAGGCTTCCAAATCATCCATCCGTATGCAATATCCATTACAGTTTGCTAGGGCTTTGTTGACTGCTGTTTTACGGATGCCTAGTAATCTGCTGAAGGTACCGGCCGGCCCGGCTTCGAGGTCTGGCATATAGATTTGATCGGTTAATGCTGGAGCCTGTAGCAACTGGGTGTACTCCTCCAGGGTAGGGGTGATCTCATGCAGCCCGATAAAGAAAGCAGTGGGCTCGATTTCCCAAAATTGGAGCATGGCCCGAACTAAAGGCAAATTCACCTCTATCTTTGTCAGTGAGAGGACGAGGCCGATCTTTTGCTGGATGAAGACCTGCTCCTCTGGGTCTAGTACCAACTTTGGGTCTACAGGTTTGTACACCCGAATTTCTTTGCGGAGGAGACGGTCGACTGCGGTGCTAGCCATTTATTTACAATAAGAAATTGCCTAATTACAAACAGAACTATGAAAACATTACAGGGAAATAAATTCAAACTCCATGAACAAAATAACAAACCATTACATTGTCATCAATTGTCAACCCCTCATGATGTTATGTATGCAAGTAGGTTGGTTCTAACTGGTTCCCGAGCTCTATGACCTCCCGCATTCTCGGAGAAATGGATTTCAGGCTATATCGAAGCATAGGGTGGGGTAGCCTAATCGGTCCCGAACGGTGAATTAACTCACTTCGCCTGAAACCTACACAATGGCTCCCCGTCTTAGGTTTCTAGGACGGTCCGGGTTCGACCGCATCTACTCACACACACATATGCATGCAAACCCCTATAGTAAAGAAAATTCAAAATCTAACTAATCCCTGAAAAGTTAGTAACAGAATAATAATTGAAGCACATTTAAAGAGAACAATTCAAAGATTCAGGTGGCTTAGCCTACTGGCATGGGTCCCCAGCGGAGTCGCCATCCTATCGAGTCTAATTTTTGAATTCCCATTCCTAATTCGATCTAGACTAGACCCTATGCTCATCTAATATAGATCCTCAACTTGAGTTAGGAATTTCGTTTGATTTTTAGAGTCGCTACCCAACTGTTGTTGGGAAATATTTAATTAAGACTAAATGAGCGGATTAGTCTTAATTTAGACTACTAATCATCGTTATTTCCTCTTCTCATTTTTGAAAAGAGGAAAAGGGAAAACCAGAGTTTCTAAGTCCGGAAGCTAACCTATTAAAACCTTACGGTTACCACCTAATCTTCTAAAATTGTTCCTATTTAGAAATGTGTTTTATTGTGTTTCTGTTACTTTTTACTATGTTTTTGAATTATTTTAATAAAATGATTTTTTATTCCTTTTT
Source organism: Laguncularia racemosa (assembly GCA_037954665.1). Classification (NCBI taxonomy): domain Eukaryota; kingdom Viridiplantae; phylum Streptophyta; class Magnoliopsida; order Myrtales; family Combretaceae; genus Laguncularia; species Laguncularia racemosa. Next base: position 5,889,125 of record JBBMOL010000006.1, read on the forward strand.
ATGGGTTGACCCGAATGGGTGCCTACGTACCTGCTACTCAGGATCAAACAAGTCGTAGTTCGCTTTTCTGAAAATTTTAAGTTTGTTTGTGAATTTTAATTTTGAAATCTCTTTTGCTTTATGTTCTTACCATTTTTTTTTTTGGATTTTCTAAGCCTAAGCTTTAATTTGATTTTGAAAATGATTTTTAGAGGAAAACATCAATTTTGGATTTATTTGAAGAAAAGGATTTTTCTAAGTGCTAAAACTCATTTTTTTATGATTCTTTTATAATTTTTGAATTTTTTATGATTTTTGTGATTTTTGGGAATTTTTGTTAAACATTTTATCCTAAGTTTATTATCTATCCTATTTTGAAATCTAAAGTTTTATTATTTCTTCTAATATTTTTGTTTATTTTCTACATTTTATTTATATTTATTTTTCTTTTTATTTATTTTTTCTACATTATTAAATCCTAAAAACCTAATTTCTACATTTTCCTACTCATGGAAATAAAACATAAACCAATAAATAAATAAATAATTAACTAAATAACAAATAATAAATCAATTCGAAATAAATAAATAAATTAATTAATTAAAAAAAATCCGGAAAATCCGACTTACCTGGATCCAGGTCGATGCGCGGATCGGGTCGAATCGGGTCGGGTCGGATCGGTCGGATGCGGCGGCGGATGCTTGTTCATGGCGTTCCGGTGGTCTTTTGTCGTGGGTGAGGTGTCGAATCCTAGCTTCTTGAGGGTGTTGAATCCAATGGTGGCGGTGGTTTGCTCCCAAATCATCTCCTGGTGGTGGTTCAACTCCGGTCGGCAATCGCGATTTTGGTTATCCTCCAATTTGCACTCTTTTCTCACTTTCTCTCAATTCTGATTCCTGTTTTGGCTTCCTCCCTTCGATTCCTATTTATAGGCACTTGAAACCGAGCTGGATAAGCCCGGATTTCCTCCGATCAAAGCTAATCGGATTTTCGGTTAAAAAAAACCAACTCCGATTTGTGTAAATCCTTTGATTTTATTGCGATTTGATTCCAATTAGATGATGTTTATCTCATTTCTGTTGAAGATCTGGTGGATTTGTGTAAAAAAATTGAATCAAAACGGCCAAAATACGAATTTTGCTTCTGCCGGCGATCTCGGACCCGAGGTAGGAGACGATCACGCGCCCGGCGCGTGCGCTTCCTCTAGCCAATCGGATGCTGCCACGTGTCCTGGATAAGTGAAAAAACTCAAAACGCGGAAACTGCTTCCCCCGCGATTCGAACCTGCGACCGAGCCCCCCTACGCGCGCCTTAGCCCGTGGTCCAGATCAGCTGGGCTAGCCCACTTTCCTGATTTTTCTAATTTCGCAAATTGCATATATGCAATGCGATTTTTTTATTTTTTTTTGTATTTTTTAAAATTTCAAAAATTTGTAAAAATGGTTTATTATTTAATATTGCCATTTCTGAAATCATTTTTCAAAATTGATGTGTTTTCCTATTTATTTTTATTTTTTTGAATATTTTTATTATTTTTGCTAAATTAAAGAAAAATTGGAAGAAATTGAAAATTGATTATTATTGATTATTATTCATTCATAGGGCAAAAATGGGGTGTTTACACCACCTTAATCTCCTAAAATCTTAACCTTATCTAGAAATGTCTTTTATTTATTTCTTGTTATCTTTTATTGTATTTTTGAGTGAATTATTCTAGGAAAATGATTTTTGTTCCTTTTTAGGGTTGCCCCAAATGGATACCTACGTACCTGCTATTCAGGATCAAACGTGCTGTAGTTCGCTTTTCTTGAGAAAACTTTAGTGTGTTTGTGAATTTTAATTATGAAATTTCTTTTGATTTATGTTTTTACCATTTTAGAATTTTTCTAAAAAATCTAAGCTTGAGTTTGATAATTTGATTTTTTTGAAATAATAATTTTTAGGAAAAAACCAATTTTTGGATTTATTTAAGAAAATGATTTTTCTACTTGATAAAAATTCCATTTTTCTATTTTTCAACTCACTTCTACTATTATAATTTTTTATTGAATTTTTTATGATTTTTATAATTTATTATTATTATTATTAATTTTTATTAACTTTTCATAATTTTTATTGAAAAATTTTCTCCTAAATTTTTTATCTATCCTATTTTAAAAACTAAATTTTTATTATTTTATTTTTTATATTTTTATTATTTTCTTTATAAATTTTCACATTTTTATTATTTATTATTATAATTATTATTCTTATTTTTATTATTCATACTAAATCAAATCCTAAAAAAAAATCTAATTTCTAACATTTTTCTATTTTTTCGAATTATAAATAACAAATAAGTTAATAAATAAATACAAAAAATCGGAAAATCCGACTTACCTGGATCTGGGTCTGTACGCGGGTCGGATCGGATGCGGCGGCTAGGGACGCTTGTTGATGACGTTCCGGTGGCCTTTCGAAGCGATTGAGGTGTCAATTCCTAGGTTTTCGGGGGTGAGGAACTCAACTATGGCGGTGGTTTGCTTCAGAAACGCCTCCTGGTGGCTGCTTAACGCTTGATCGGTGGTTGCAGGTTGAAGAACTCCGGCGAGGCTTCGATTCTATCTTTTTTCTCTCTTTTTCTTACTTTTGATCTGTGCTTCTGCTTCTCCACTTCATCCTCTATTTATAGGCGTAAGAAATCGAGTTGGATAAGCTCAGATTTCCACCGATTGAAGCAAATCGGATTTGCGGTTAAAAACCCATCTCCGATTTGTGCAAATCCAATCGATTTGTTGTGATTTGATTCCTATTAGATGATGTTTATCTTATTTTTGTTGAAGATCCGTTAGATTTGTGCAACAAATCGAATCAAAACGGTAGAAATTCGGATTTTTCTCCTCGCTAGTGATCTTGGACAGAGGTTGAAGACGATCACGCGCCTGGCGCGTGCATTCGCCCTGACCAATCGGATGCTGACACGTGTCCCAGGCAGAGAAAATTTTGCAAAACGCGGATTTTGCTTTCCTCGCATTTTGAACCCCTGACCGAGCCCACTCCCGCGCGCGCTTGACCCTGGTCCGGACCAGCTGAGCTAGCCCAATTTCGCGATTTTATTATTTTCGCAATTTGCATATATGCAATGAGATTTTTTTTTAATTTTTTTTTATATTTTTTGGAATTTCAAAAATTTGTAAAAATTATTTAATCCTTTTTATTGCCATTTCTGCAATTATTTTCCAAAATTGATGTATTTTCCTATTTATTTTTATTTTTTTAACATTTTTCCTATTTTTGCTAAATTAGAGGAAAAAATTAGAAAAAATTGGAAATTAATTATTTTTTATTATTATTGATCATTAGGGCAAAAATGGGGTGTTTACAAACTCTATGGTTTTATTTCTTAATGAAAATATCCTAAATTACACCCCCTGCCCCTTGCCCACCCCCTTAAAAAAAAAAAAAAAAACTTAAGAATTTCTCAAAATTCAAAACCAAACCTTAAATCTAATTTGTGTAAAAAAAAAAAAAAGTAATTACCAACTTCCCAGTTAATGACTTAACTTTTTAAAACAATTTCTTAATTACTATAATTTAGTTGATATATGAAAAACTTTGAAGAATTTAAACAAACTCGAGTTCTTAATATTCTTTTAAAAGTTCTTGGTTTTAGTTTCACAAAATCTAAAAATAACATGATTGAAACTTAAAATCTAATATAGCTACTATGTCAACATTAAGCCATAAAATCCATCACTAATTGATGCCTTAAATTAAGAACAAATACAATTTCATGACCTAAATTTAGTTTTTAGGATAATTTTATAACTAAGCAACTTCGTAAGGAAAACTTGTAAAGTAGACTTTAGTTCTCTTTTTTTCACCAAAATCCGTTCTACATTTTTTTTTCTATCTTGGTTTTTTATCATAAACCCTAATTTGCTTAGATAAAATGGTATGTACAACAAACATAAATTTTAAAATGAATGTGTACACATTGAAAAAAGTATTAAATTTCTTGTAACTTATGAATTATAAAACCTTTAGAGAAAATTTGCAAGAGTTACTTATGGGCAAACAAGTGCAAACAAATATATTGAATTTAAGATTGACTTGTTGAATAGATCCCACACAATGGAACAAACATGAAAAGAAGAGAGTGCAAAAGGAAGAAAACAAAACCACCTATTTACATAAAAAATTACTCCAAATTTTTTTTTGGTGGGGGGTGGTAAGAAGCCATTGAGAACAGTGCAAAATTTACTGTGTTAGTAGTTTTTTGGTTCAATTAAATCTCTTTTCTTAGTAAAACTCTCATGTAATGCTACTTAAAGACACTATATAACCCTAGGACCAAAATCAATCTAAAATATAAAATAGAAAATTGATTACATGCAAGGAAGAATACATTAGTCAACCAACATGGAGTATCAATCAACTAAACGAGATTAGACTCAATCAAACAGATAGGTTGGCTTTAGCTCATCCTTCATTTAACTAATCTTGACCCCTATGTCCATATTTCAATTCCGCATCCAATTTTATGATAACCGAGCGCGTACGGGGTACCCTTAGTTGCACATTATAGCTAACTTATACCAAGCATATGCCCTTGTTGTACAAGGGCTTTGTCTGCTTTGCTTTGCTTATTTCGATATAGGCTTCTTTGGGTTCAACATAACGAGTTGTAAATCTAGCAATTCTTTAGTTTAAGATGTGGACACCTCTTTTCTTTATAATTTTATAACAGCAAAGGGTTATCTGAAAGAACATTCGTCGAAGTAAGGAAAAAGCTATGTGAAAGTAACATATAGCAATAAAAAAGGACAGAAAGTAAAAATAAGAAAAAGAAAACTTTGACAATTTGCCTCAAAATCCTGCCGGCGAAACATGAATCAATTACTGCTTGCTTGCTAACTAACTTGGGTTTTTGATCCTTCACGTGACTCGGTCTATGGTATCTTTTGATTTTGATTTGCTTTTGAATTTTCTTCCTTTTCACATTTAACTTTTTCTGGCTGTATCTTATCTTATGGCCCCCCTCACAGACTATTTTTCTAAGTCCATTCGTCTTTTTCTCCTTCGTCCTTTCCTGATATATATATATATATATGATATGAATCACGCCAGTGTTCACATTGTTTCCTTTTGCAGTGTTCATATCTTCTTTTCCATTTTATATTTTCAAGTTGCTTAAAAAAAAAAAAAAGAAAAAAGAAAGAAAGACATACGTCCATTGGTTTCACTTTGCATAGTGATTTTTCACCTTTTAGCTATTTGTGTTTTCTTTTGTTAGAAAACGGTCCTTTGGACAGACACCTAAAATATATATAGAGAGGAGGGAAAAAAAAAAAAAAAAAAACCCTTTTAGGAACCCTCTTCTCTTTCATCTCTCTATCTAACCCCTTCTTTTTCTTTTTCTTTTTTTTTTTTTTTTTTGTTTCATCTTAAATGCATCCCATATGCCTATTTAGAATGTCTTACTAAACAAGTGTATGAAAGTAAACATAAAAATTCGAATGCTATTTAATTAAACTTGTTTATTTTTATTCATTAAAAATATATACTTTATTTAATTAAAATGATTTTTATATCATTACCTAACTAAAACTTAAATAAATTTTAAAATTAATTAACAAACTACTTGAATAATTTCAATTTAAACCTAATGACTTGATTATTATTTTGAATCGAACTTAAATGAATCTCACAAATTAAGATTAAATAGTTGAAGGGGGTCCGATTCGTTGGGTGTGTGGTTATGCGTGATGATAACGTCACACATCGAAATGACATCTCTCTTGGTTTGTCTTCGTCGTAACCATTTTTAAATGTTTGTACTCGCAAACCCAACGAGGCCAGGGTGTCATCAACGAAAATAGTTTATTAACATTATTTTAACATCATTTATTCATTTGTTTTATATAATAGATCTGATACGCAATCGAATATTTTGATGGAGAAAATACTTACTTAAACTAAAAAACAAAAACAAAGTAGGTAAAAGTGATTTAGACCATGAGAAAACATATATTCTAGCTTGATTTTTAGGTAAAAAGAAAATATATATTTTTCTTTTTATTGTAAGAAGTTTATATGTTTGCTTTATATGTATTTAATTTTCTTATTTGGACCCAAAATTTTGAAAAGATATACTTTTAAAACATATTTTACTGTTCAAATAAAATAATTAAAAAAATACTAAAATTTTAAATAATACATGAAATTAAAGATAAAATAATTATGTAAGAGTTTAAATGCACTTTTTTTTAAAAAAAAAATTGATGGTCTAAATATTCAATTTCAAAATAAAAAAAAAAGTCTAATAAGCACATGTAAATAAATATAAAAGGGAATGTTTGCAATTTATCCTTTATTTTATTTATTTCAAGGTCTTAGTTTTAGAAAACGAGTAGAACAGGACTTTAATTACGCTTTATTACAAGTCTGGTTAACTTACACGGACGTAACATTTAATTTTGTCTCTTATTTTAAATTGAAGGTCTTAAACTGAAGAAGTGGAACGTGTGTCCTAGAAAAAGAAAAACAAAATAGAACATCATATCATCGTATGGTAACGGCTTGAAAAAAAATAGAAACTGACGAGAAAATCCTAGTATAGTAGTTGGCTTTTGAAAACCAATGTCTTACAAAAGACAAACTAGGAACTCGCCATCTAATCCAACAGAAACAGGTTAGGATTGGATCAAAATTAAATTAGGAAATACAATGAAAGTTTTTACATGACGCCAATATGGCCTACAGGAGGAGAGGCTTGGATCAATATTACATTAATGCTGTGATGGTGAGTGAAGCTGCTCATACATTGGACATATATCAGTAGAGATAACATCATTTCACGACTTTTGAGTCTTGGAAAAAATACCTGATGTTCCTTATTATTGCTAAAATACCTACTTATATTATATCTATGGAGATTTAGTTATAAATTACATGATAGGGATTTGCATCATTTCAGCTTGTTTTTTTTTTTTAAAATTTTATTTATATCTTTGGGATATTACCATGTGTAATTAATAGTTGACATTAAAAGGTAAAAGTTGAAGTCACGATGATATTATAAGCTATTTTAAATATTTAAATAATTTCAACTATTAATTTATAAATTGAAAAAAATCTATTTCCCGTGATAGGTGATAAAATATTAATTATAAGTATTCATACTCTTATTATATATTAGATAATTTGTGATCAAGTCTTCAAATTAAAGGCTAGAGCCAACCGAGATCTATTTATTATTCTATGCCAACATGCATGATATGATTGACTTTGCATATTTTCTAAGCACATGCGCGATGCAGTAAATGCGTGGAACTCGTCCTCCATCGGTGGTTAAGTTTTAGTACATTATAAGGACCCCATAATAATTGATGTATATCCAGATTTTAACTGCTAGAAGACATGAATGCACATTAGATACATGAGAGATTTATGGTACTTGTATTCTCGCAATTACATTTGTATAATTATACTTTGCCAATAATGTTAAATCTTTGTGGAATAGGTTCGATTGTTCTCTTCTTCCATTGTAATAGTAGTTGATAAAAAAACAAAAAAAAAAAAAATTCTAATAATGAGTATAATTCATAAATTACAAAGGGTGCTAGCAGAAGTGATCAATAGGACTAGATTCAATGCCCTTGTAGTGAGGGACCAGTTTGGAAAAGCTTCACTTTATTTTACTTCTCTATCAATATAAATAGTTGATACAATTTTCTATTTTGTACAAGTATAATTTTCAAAAAAAGAAATCTACATCTATCATATATACACTGGTATTTTATTTTTGTTCTAAATATTTTGTTTCCCTTATTCTAGAGATTGTAGAATATCCAACACCCCCCCTTCAAGTTGGTGCGAAGATATCTTCCATGCCCAACTTGATAAGTGAATTTTGAAAGATTCTTCTTGAGACACCTTTTGTTAACATATCAGCTAGTTGTTCTTCTGACTTCACAAAAGGAAATTGAACTATCTTCTCTTCAAGTTTTTCTTTGATGAAGTGTCTATCAATCTCAACGTGCTTCGTTCTATCATGCTGAACTAGATTTTGTGCAATTTCGATAGCAGCTTTATTGTCACAAAACAATCTCATTGGATATTCGGATGTGTATCCAATTTCTTTCAACAACTCTCTTAGCCAAAGTAGTTCACATAGTCCTTTAGCCATACCACGAAATTCTGCTTTTGCAATTGACAATGCCACCACCTTTTGTTTCTTGCTTCTCCACGCTACAAGGTTTCCACCAACAAATGTTAAGTATCCGAATGTCAACTTCCTATCTGTGACACTTCCAGCCCAACCCGCATCTGAGTATCCATCCACACGGAGGTGATTATGTTTCCTAAATAGAAGTCCTCTTCTCGATGATCCCTTCAAGTATCGCAATATTTGTCTCATAGCTTCCATATGCTCTTCACTTGGATTATGCATGAATTGGCTCAACAGATTTATTGCATATGCAATGTCTGGTCTCGTGTGGGATAAGTATAGCAACTTTCCCACTAGTCTCTGAAATCTTTCCCTATTTGTGGAAACTTGATGTTGAGATTCTCCAAGTTTGTGATTCTGAACAATTGGAGTGTCTAGGGGTTTGCAATCAAGCATCCCTGTTTCCGCTAGCAAATCAAGGATATACTTCCTTTGTGAGAGAAAGATTCCTTGTTTTGATCTTGTTACTTCGATCTCCAGGAAATACTTTAAGCCTCCCAAATTCTTCATATCAAATTCTGATGCTAACTGATCTTGCAATCTTCCCATCTCCTCATTATCGTTCCCTGTAATGGTCATGTCATCCACATAAATAATCAAGGCTGTTATCATTTCTTTCCGACGCTTCAGGAACAGAGTGTGGTCTGAGTTGCACTATTTGTAGGCGTAGTTCTTTATAGCCATACTGAATCGTCCAAACCATGCTCTTGAGGATTTCTTTAAGCCATATAACGCCTTCTCTAACTTGCACACCATCCCTGTTTGTGATGCAGTATATCCTGGTGGGACATCTAGGTACACTTCTTCTTCTAATGTTCCATGTAGAAATGCATTCTTTACATCAAATTGGAGTAGTGGCCAATCTAAATTTGCAGCAAGCGAGAGTAATACTCTAACTGTATTTAACTTTTCCATGGGTGAGAATGTTTCTTGGTAGTCAATGCCATACATTTGAGTGTATCCTTTTGCCACCAACCATGCCTCGTATCTATCTATCGTCCCATCAGCTTTATATTTTATGGAAAACACCCATTTGCATCCTGCTACCTTTTTGTCTTTTGGCATTGGCACAAGCTTCCAAGTATCATTCTTTTGGAGTGCTTCCATTTCCTCATTTATAGCCTTAAACCATCTAGAATCCTGTAAGGCTTCTTCTATCGAGCTTGGTACTGTCTCAGATGACAGTTGTTGTACCAGATTCTTTAGTGGTTATGCCATCCTCTTAGTGCTGATGTGATGTGCAATTGGATACTTCGCTTTGGTTTCACCATGGTCGGGTGTGTAGCGATTTGGTGGTTTGCCCCGGTTGTTCTTGAAAGGTAATTTATAATTAGATGATGGTTCAAGGAATTGTACCTTTGCTGCATCCTTAGGAGCTTGGTCTGTTGGTACTAAACTTGGAGTTGTATCTTGTTCCAGTGAGGGTTGTTGTCTCTGAGTGAATTCCTCTAGAATGGGATGTTCTTGCCCTTCATTTCCTTCATTCTCAGATTCTGTGAATCCTCTTTCTTCCATGTTTCCATGGATATGACTGCTGCTCTCATCCTGGAAGGTTGATGTATCTGGCCACATTTCCCAACCAGTTTTTTGACTTCCTCGTTCATCATCAACTAGTTCTCTTTAAATAGATGAGGATGAATCCGGGTTTTGAAAAAACATCTATATCTCCAAGAAAGTAACATCCATTGTTACATAGAGATGTTTAGTCAATGGATCAAAACACCGATATCCCTTCTTGTGAGTCGCATAGCTTAGGAATATACATCGGACAGCACATGGGTCGATCTTCGTTCGTTCTGTCCTATGCAGATGAACATATACTGCACATCCAAACACCTTTGCAGGGAGCATTAAAATTGAGGGCAACGGTTCATGTTGAGCTAAGACTTGTAATGGAGTTTTGTAGTTCAACACTTTAGAAGGCATGCGATTCATCAAGTAAACAGCAGTAGTTACGGCATCAGTCCAAAATCTCTTAGGGGCATTAGCAGATATCAAGAGGGCTCTATTTGTTTCGAGTATGTGTCTATTCTTCCTTTCTGCTATACCATTCTGTTATGGAGTGTGTGCGCATGTTGTCTCATGATTTAGCCCATGAATTCTAAAATAATTCATCAATTATGTGTTAACAAATTCCCCCCCATTTGTCGAGAATTGAGTCCTAACCATCATATGAAATGTTTTGAAAATCTCAGTAACCTCACTCTTATTTTTCATCAAATATAGCCAAGTCAGACGAGTACAATCATCAAGAAAGATCACAAACCATCTTATTCCTGAAGATGTTGAGATAGGTGCAGGTCCCCACACATCTGAATGTACTAACATAAATGGTTTGTTGCATCTTCTATTGCTTATTGGGTATGTAACTCTATGACTCTTATCTAAGATACACGACTGACACTTTAGCAATTTTTCAGGAGTGTCATGAAACAAACTTGGAAACAGATACTTCATATATGTAAATGATGGATGTCCTAATCTGTGATGCCACAGCCAGACGTCCTGCTTCTTAGTGTCCTCCTTGCTCACTTTATATACTTTGCTCCCACTGAACTCCTCCAAGTAGTATATCCCCTCTCGTTTAGTACCATAACCAATGATCTCCTTGGTGAGGATGTCCTGAAATACACAAAATTTATGATACATTAGAACACAGCAATTCAAATCCTCCGTAACTTTTCCTACTGAGATCAGTTTGTTAGAGAGGGACGGAACAAGTAAAGTGTTTGGCAGATGAAGTGTGGGCGAACAAACAACTTCTCCAGAACCAATCACAGGATATTTTTCCCCATTCATGTTTATGATGTAGGTTCTGTTCGAGTTGGCTTTCCTACTGACATCTTGAGGATCAAAAGTCATATGATCCGAAGCTCCGAAATCAATAATCCACCTTTGATTACTTGGTTCATCCTTCGCTGAGGAACAATTTGCTTTTGCTGTGGATGACTCTCCCTATGGGATAAGGGAGAGATTTGCTTCCGTGCTCACCATCTTCATAGCAACATTCGCAACATGGCCTACTTCTCGTTTTCTTTTCTCCTTCAATTCATGCCACCAATCTGGATATCCATGTATCTTGAAGCAGGTATCCTTTGTATGTTTGGTGTTTCCACAATGAGTACAACTGTTCTCTTCCGTCTGATTCCTTGTTCTTATGGTAGGGCTTCTTTTTCTGTGTTGAAGCATGTGAAGAGTAGGTTTCTGCTGCAGTTTTGGTCCTCCCCTGGACATCATCACTGCACTAGACAAGGTTTCTTCTTTCATCAACATCACACTTTGTCTTTGATCCTCCCTTCTAACATATGCATATGCTTGTTCTATAGACGAGAGTGGCTATATACGAAGTGTATTAGCTCGAATGCTATTCAGCCGATCGTCCAGACCATCTAGGAAAGTGTATACTCTGTCTTCCTGCTGCATAGAGTTGTACTTCTCTATATCAATATCACAATGCATAGGATTCGGTCGCCTAAAGTCAATTTCTCTCCACAATCCTTGAAGTGCATTGTAATATGTTTCCAGTGATCCTCCATTATGTCTCATTCTTGACACCTTCCGCTTTAGATCATAGACTTGTGAGGTATCGGTGCCATCAAAGTATTTCATCACAACCGCATCCCACACAGCTTTAGCAGTTGGAAATCTGATATAATTTCCAATCAAATTCTGTTCCATAGATGTAATTAACCATCCCTTAACCACGACGTTCTTTGTTCTCCATCTTCTAAACATAGGGTCTGTTTCCATCGGTTTTGGTAAGTCTCTATTGATGTAGCTCAGCTTGTCTTCGGCCGCAATATACATCTCCATAACTTGCGACCAGATGCCATAGTTGGTTCCATCCAGTTTTACACCCATGGACGTAAGAACTGGATCAGTGGTTGTTGGTATGGATGTTTGATGTAGCATTTGTGTTATTCTTGATGTCAGATCATCAAGAGCAATAGGGTTTGTTCAGGAAGAGCCAGTCGGAGGTGTTTGATACCATGTTTGGAAAAGCTTCACTTTATTTTACTTTTCTATTAATATATATAGTTGATATAATCTTCTATTTTGTACAAGTATATTTTTCAAAAAAAGAAATCTACATCTATCATATATACATTAGTATTCTATTTTTGTTCTAAATATTTTGTTTTCCTTATTCTAAAAATTGTAGAATATCCAACAAGACCTAATTCCAGCCATCATGTATTGCCCAACACTTACGAGAGGCCGGGGATATCAAACTCGGGCGGGACAAATAACCACGGCGAGCGAATGAGTCTTAACCATCACATTGCCCTTAGAGAGTCCACAATTCAAAGCGCAGTAGATTCTGGACGAATTCGAATGGAGACCAATTTAAGATCAATCTTTAGGAAGGTATTGCATAGAATAAGACTTCATTCAGATCTACTGGAAAAGAAGTTTAAATGAAATCTTGTCGAGAGCAAATAGACCTTTGGAGTAACAAGTGGCTTGAGCGACTCTAGCTAGAGGCTTGGACCAAAGTTTTTAAAGAACTAGCAGTCGTGCCTTCTTGAGGGGCAATTGGTGATTATGGAGACCAATGATGGAGCAGACTCCATGTTAAGTTCAACTTGTTTTTTTTAATTCATTATTTATTTATTTTTTCACCATAACTTATTTATCATTGCTTACTCTTATTTTTTGTGTTAAGTTTGCCTCTCAACCTAACCCTTTTGAGTTCTTTGGTGTCCTTCCTAAGACCTATCTAATAATGTAGGATCTAACGTGTTTTATAATCCTTAGATTTCGCTTCTTCCCTCACCCTCATAAGTATAGAAACCTTAGAAGAACTAGAAGCTCATTTAATCCGATTGAAACATGCGAATACTGAATAAAAATTGATGTTAGGAGCCACATTGACATTTCGCATGATGCCAATTTCGACTTTCGTCTAACAATTTGAAAATGGAGTAATCGCTTGGAATAAGGTTACATTATTTCCCTCAAAGAAAGGTGAATATTACATCGTTGCGATGATAAAGCAGCTTGCAATAGGGGATGATTAATTATGATAACATCATTTCACTACCTTGATAAGCTCGCAAAGAAGCTGATGGCAGCTTCTATTTGAAAAATATAGATTGAGTCCATGTAATGTAGTTATAGGACAGACCATACATGGTAAGCTATGAATAAAATATGGATCACAAACATACCATATATGTTCTGACTATGATCAGATCTTTAAGGATTCAGCTCATGGTAGAATATTTCCTATTTTTTTTAGGTTGAAGCTAACTAATATCTATTATTTTATGCCGATATGCATGAAACGATTGTTCTTTTTCATGTGTGAAGGAAAAAAATCATATTATAATTAGATTTTTCGATCATTAAATATTTTGGTTATTGAAAATCTAAGTGGGTTATGAAAAGTTAGATAGATTAATAACATGTAAATATCAATAATATTTTATTAAGTGAAAATATAAATTAACGTTCTTTAAAATCTACCTATCATCATAAGCAAGTGTTTACATACTATTTGTATTTGCCCATCACTCATTTAAACATATGAAATATTAGTAATAATAAGTCTTTTTTACTTGAGAGGAGACAAATATATAGATTTGTTAATTAACAAAAGTTCGGAGATAACTAAGATATGATGTGCATGTGTGTACACACGCGCACATACACACACACATAAGTAAACTAGCGATTTAAAGAAACTGTAAGTGAGGGGCTAAAATAAAATAAATTACTGGTTGAAAACATTTGGACCCATTATTTTATCCACTCTCTTCATATCTTGCCATCTTACCAATTCAATACCTAATTCTTCTAAGGATCATAACCTAAGTTCTATTGATCAAAGCCTAATTTTATTTATCACCAATCTAATGTTCTATGTATCATTAAACCTAAGTTCTAATACCACTCAAGTTATAATGCCCAAAAACCTAAGACGTTATAACTTGTCACGTGCCCCTACGGTATAGTGACACATAAACACTTGTTATTACACTTGTAGCTTCAACTTGTTCAACTCCCATCTTCACATTATTCGTAATTTCTCCAATAAATAGAACAAATGACCCATAGGGGAGTCATTTCAATGACAATAGTAATTAAAAATAAATGATAAATCTAATTTAAGTTACATAATTAAGACTTTCGTGTTGACAAAATATAAAAATAACCATAAACAAGTAAGTCTAAACAATTCTAAATTCCTCAAACATGATCATCTCTATATCCGTCAACAACTCCTAAGATATTCTCATTACTATTCACTATGATAATAGTAATAATCTCCTTCATTCTCATCCTGATAATAATAATAATAATACACATCCCTAAATTCATCATACTTAGTATACTCATCATTCTCACCTACAGCTAGGAAAGAAAACAAAAAGGATAAGCTTAAACTTAGTATGTGAGTGCAACAAACACATGTGCATGTTACAGAATTCATAACATACATGTAGACAAAATGCAATATAAATAGCACAACCAATTCATTTATTATCATCTTTTAATTAGCTAGCAACCATCATAAGAGCACTCATAACCTCGCCACAGCATATATATATACCTTAGGTTAGGAATTATCACTCTTGGCTCGAACTTTTTAGACGGTATTAAAAACTATCATTATGGGGCTTAATACTCCTAAAATTTATATTAGATCATTTCGATACACAATTTCGCTAGAGACAATGCCACACACTGATCATTAGGATGCCTTCTAGGGATCTATCACTACAAGCTCCTAGGTTGAGCCAACTACAAGTAACTTATACATTTAAGTCCAATATTGATTAGATTCATTTAGTTAACTAAGCTGATAGTCACAAGTAGCAAGTACAGTAAATATGTACCTGGAAGAATCATTCCAAAATTAGCTTATTTGTAACTATCAAATATGTTAAGACCTGCTAAGTATTAAAGACTAAGTTTAGTACTATCTTATAGCATAATCTAACTTCACTAGATTGTTCAACTAAGTATTGGTTGTATATTTACATTCCCCATTACTATATTGTAGGTGAAACTAGCTTAGAAATGAAGAAAACTAAAATACAAAGGAAGAAAGAAGTATAATGTGGAACTTCAAGTCAAAACAGTTATGGGCAAGTGGAGCTCAGACAAGAATATGAGTGGATTGAAATGGGCCTTAGGGGTCCATGCCCAAAATGATCTATCAACACACCTAACATATCTTCACTTGAAGCAAAGTGGTGGGGAATTTACTAGGGTCTATCAAGAGTTGCTAACATGAATCTTGATAATTTAGTGGTGGAGTCTAACTCACAAAGGGCAATTGAAAGGTTGACTACGAAAGAATGTTCTATGCATGTTTCTAATGTTGTTTCTCTTTATAGGCAAAGTTGCAGTAGGTTTAACAACTTGAACTTTTGGTGGATTCTAAGAAGGTAGAAAAAAGTTATTGATCTTCTAGCTAACTTTATGTGCTTTGGCAACAAAGACTATGATTTGTTGTCTTATATTCCTAGGGATATTATTACGTTTAAGAATATTTTTGTGTTATATAATGGGGTTATTGAGGATTGTGTTATATCATACGTACATAAAAACTATGATATTTTAAACTTGATTAAAAGGTATAAAACATATAACATACTTTTTAGCAATTAATTGTTCAAATATTAATTATCTCTCAATAAACTTTGAATTCTAATTCTTTTTTTATTATTTATTTATTTCTCAAAATATTTTATTTTATTTATTATTCTTCCTTTCTAATATTAAAAAAGGTTAAAATTGTAAATACACCTCCCTTATGTTTGTTTATGTACATTTAACCCTCTTATCATTGATGTCGCGTTTACACTCCAAAATCTTTAGAAAAGGTTTATCTAGATCCCTAAAGTAGTCATCTAGGGATCTAAATGTACATTTTTTTTTTTTAAGATCTAAGGATCTAAACGCATGATCTTAAAGATAAGGGAACTAAGTGCATATGAAGTAAACATAACCAAAAAGAAAAGGATTTGAGACTTCAACCTTGTCTCTTTATTAGAAATGGTTTTAAGATTATTGAAAGTGCTAGTAGAGCAAGGAGGCAAAAAAAAAAAAAAAAGAAAGATAAAACTTCAATGAAAAATTGAGTGAATAATAATCAACCAATGGCAATTATTTAAAGGGCAAAGTATATTTTTAGCCCTTAACGCTTACCTACTTTTTTATTTGAGTTTTCAACTTTTTTTTTCTTTTATATGAGTTATTAGTATTTTCAAAACCTTAGAAAAAAATTATTAAATATATTAAATTCTTCATCTATGTTGGATATGTATTAACTTTCGATCAACCTTGGACTAGTAGGCCATTAGGCCAAGATGGCTAGGATATACAAAATTTTTAGCTCATTTTCTTACTTTTAATTATTATGTTTGTATTTTCATTATTTTTTTATATTATAACATTATATATTTTTAATATTATTTTTTATTATATTATGTAAATAAATATATTTAATATTATCATTTTATTAATTTGATTAATGTGAGCCAATTTGATGTTGATAAATGTTATAGATGGATGAAAACTTTAATAAATTTGATGGAAGTCCTTATATATATATAAGGTTTTTAAAAATATCAAGGACTTAAATAGAAAAGTAGATAAATATTGATGACTAATTGAATACTTTTCCTTTATTTAAATGGAAAAAGCATCCATCATAATTCATAGTTCATCTTGATTATGCTCTCCATGTTTGCTAAATAATGTTTATATAAGGCTGGATAAAAAAACGGATTGAACCTCGAATTGGACTAAACTAAATAATAAATTAGGTTTGAACCATTTTTTAGGTTCGAAAAAATTATTAATGAGACCATACCTTTTTCTTTTTTTGTTTAGGTTCGAAAAAATTATTATCTTATTCAATTCCTTCTTTTATTTGATTTTCATCAAATATCTTACTACTTTTTATATTATATTTTTTGTTTATTGATTAATATAAAAATTACATTTACCTGAGAAAGATAATAAACTTTTTAAAATATATCAAATGAGTATTGAAGATAGTGATTAATATTTGAAAAATGATAATAAATTAAATCTTTTTATGTTAAATATAGTTTTTCAAGACTTATTAACTTGTATATATGTATATATAAAAAAATTAATAACACATATAAAAGTGGTTCAAAATGTGAACTAAATCAAATTGAACCATTTTTTTTTAGGTTCGAAAAAATTATAGATCAACCATATGGTTATGTTCAACTTAAGGAAAAAAACCAAATCATATTTGATTTGAATTGAGGAACAAATTGTATCGAATTGAACCGCACCTAACCTTATATATAAGTCCTAAGATTCATGACTCTCAAGTGACACCATTTATACATTCATGCTGTACTATATGTTTTTATTTCTCAAACTTCTAATAGTTTACATATACAAAGAGTGTGATACGCTTTCCATTTGAGTGATTTTTATACTCATCACAATAGTCAAGCAATGAATTAAATTATCTTGTTTATTGATTATAGAGTAAATATTATATATACTATCTAAACTTTATAATTTTTTACAATCAACTACTTAAAGTTTAAAAATATTAATTTATTACTTGTTAACTTTTTAATATTGTTTGTATTACCAAAATGGAATATCAATTATAAAAATAGATAAAATTTAGATAATTGATTATAAAAATATGCAATATCTAAACAGTTAATTGTGATAATAGATAAATTTTAAATAATAAAATAATATTTTAAAATTTTACATAATTAATTATAAAAATAAATAAAATTCAAATAATACAACTTTCACTCTAAAAAGTCATTCCAGGGTCTCGTCAGGAGATCTTTGAAACCAACCGATGGACCGAATGTAGAAGTTGCTGTTTTATAATGATATCCCTACGCATTGCCCAATGGTTGCATCCGTACAATAAAACAAAAACTAGATAATGTAGATAATATACTGCTGTACACATCTGTAGACAAACCTGACATGGAATATTTTATAAAATAAGATTGGCAAATTTAAAGACAAGAAAGAAAGAGATGGGATAATTAAAAAAATGGAAATACTAGGTGGCAACGTCAGAGAATATCCTGGACTAGATACTGTTCCAAAAATCGAGAAAAATATAATGTGGCTGATGACAGAAGCCAAATTTATTAAAAATATATTTCTTGTCTCTCTCATGTTTGACACAAAAATACATGCAGATATTAAATAGTATTTATATAATTCACTACGTCTATCAAATCCATAAAGCTCATTCGAACATAAATTATCCAATACCTGACATTTGTATTAACGCTTTTCCAAGAAAAAAGTATTTATATATATATATTGCTGATAAGTATATATATAATAAAAATAATCTTTAAGTTTTTATTTTATCTATATACACGTATTGCTATATATGCGAACTTTAGTATTAAACTACATAAAAAGAAAAAAAATGAAAAACCCTAAAATGCATTTCATTTATAAAATTATACAATTATTCATATTATTATATATTAATATACATGAATATGGCCTGTCTTGTCCTCTTTCATTTGTGCTTTTGTCGTAACCATTTGAAAAAGTATGGATTGGTAACGCCGACGAATTTATATGATGTGTTGTTTCTACATCATATAATGTTTCTTTATACAAGAGATTTCAATTTGTGATTGAATATATAGACAAAAAAAAATCATGTAAATCGGTAAATGAATAAGGTAAAACCAATATAGGCATGAGAAAAACATTTATTGGTAGCTAAGAACTTTTTTAATGGTACTAATTTTTAATAATTGTATATATATATATATTTATAAACTATCTAAGAGTATCCATGATTATGCAAATATACACTGAATTATTGAAAGAACCAATTTTTTAAATCCATTTTTTTTTTCATTTTAATAGAGCTTACAGTTTTTTTTTTTTTTAATCTACTTAAAGATCTCAGCATTAAAAAAAGAAAAAAGAAAAAAAGTATCAAAATAGAACTTTCATTACAAATGCCGTTACTTTACGTTGATATGACATCCTATTAATTTGGCTCTTCTTCAAAGGCCTTGTAAAATGAAGAATAAAGACATAAGTTTTGAAATAAAAAACTAAGTAAAATATAACATCAGTGTATGTAAACGATACATATAGCACATAGAAATCCTATGTTTTAGTCGGTTTACAGGAATCCATGTTAAAAAATAAAATAAAATAAATGAAAACATATTATCCAAAGAGAAACCAGAGACTCATGTAATCCAATTGAATCAAGCTAGGGTTTAATCGAAATTAAATTAAGAACACATTGGCAGACCAACGATTTAGGCTTGGAATTATGAAGCCTATAGGAGGAGAGACTCGGACCAATACGACAATACAACGTTATGATGACAAAGCGGCTTTACAGTTGGGGACAGGTTGGCAGAGATGACAAGAACATCATTGCACCACCATTGAGCTTCGGATTGGTTAAAGGAACCGATGGTCCCTATTACTGGGAAAATACTTGTATGTCTATGTATAGTCGGTGTGTATGAGTACGAGGATCAGATGATAAATTATTGTAAAATACTTACTACAAATGATTTTATACTTACCATGTGTCAAGCTAATTAGGATGATCCCATACATGCTATTTTTTTTTTAAAAAAAAAATATTGTCATATCTATTGTTTTAAATCAACATGCATGATATGTTTGTATTATGTTTTTTTTTTTTGTTTTATTATTATTATTTTTTTGCCTTCTTTATATATCATCATTCTTTGCGTGAGGGAGACGACTACAATTAGATCCTTTTGTAGTCTTTGAAAAAGATTGGCCGTTGAAATTTTGATTGGAACCTATGTGATGTCTAAATAAATGATAAAAAAAGATAATTACTGTACGTAAGGGCCTTTTTCTTTTGCCAAAATATGTTCTCTTTATTTATGGTTATGCTAATTAACATTGATGGCACTCAATAAAAACTGCGTTTTTCTTTTAATACATTATCAATAACTATATATAATTATGTTTCTTTAGAAAACTTTTATAAAATTGTAAAGAGTTAAAATGACTAGAATAAGTATGTTATAGATTTTGGTTTGATTCTTTGGCTAGTGATAGAGTCTAATGATTGTAGTTCATATTTTGGATGATTGACAAAAATTTGGCTTGATGGGTTTTGGAAAAAAATTAGTGGACATGTTTGCTCACTCTTAACCTCTTCCAAATGAGCTCATACATTGAATAAGGAAGATTATAGGTCTTGGGTCATGACAAGCTCATCATGATAATTTTAAGTGACATTTCATCCATTGATTACTAAGAAGATTTAATGGATGTAACCAAGCTCAAGGATTTATAAATTTTTATTTGACAATTTTGGAAGAGATTAGAGAAACAATAGTCTATTGTAGGGCTTTTATTTTCAAATATAAAACAACTGCTTAGACATATAACAAGCTTAAGTGCTAATGAATATAATATCAAAGTCCTAGGTTGCCTTATAATGTCATTTTTATATTGAGATTTTGAGACTGTCTATGTCTCTTCTTCCTATTCTCTCTTATTCATTCTTTCATATCTCATCTCTATATCACTTTTTTAAGGCTACCTAAAGTGCCAGATATATAGAACATAGGCATAGCTATGTTAGTTGAATCATTCAATTGAAAAAAAAAAAAGAAAAGAAAAAAGAACTAATAATAAGTGCTTTAAGATACTAATTATTCGAATCTTTTTAATATTCATGAGCACTATCTAATGCGATACATTTATGAGTGCTATAGAGAAAATCATTTTACTATTCATGAGCTTGCTATCTAAAAGATAATATTGTAATAAAGCTTCACCAAATAAAATTAAATAAATTTCCAATAGTTAGTTTATTAAATGTATGTACATTATTGCCAAAGCTCTTGTAGTCCAATTGTATGGATGCTAGTTTTCAAGTAGGATAAATTAAATTCAAATCCCTTCTCTCATTGAAAGCAGCTAAAAAAAAAAAATTATTGACTATTATTTGCAAATGACCACTTCATGCGATCGATGACCTTAATTATATTATATTATATTATTATTATTTTCGTATAAGCACATGTGAACCATCCACTAAATGTATAATTATATAAATAAATTTGTATGTTGAATTAATTATCTAAGCCCAAAGATATATACAATACGAGCAATTCATTTATTTTATTTTCAACCTGTGTGATATAATATGATTATATAGTAGAATATTACATACATATAAAATAAATTGTAAATGAACTAACTCGATCTTTCTCGAAATACACTAAATTTAAAATGCAATTTCATGCTAAACGAGTAAAATAGCAAGTAATAACGATAACTGAGAATAGAAAAAAAAAAAAAAAAGCCACAAGCATAGGAGATAAATCATTATCACAAAACTGGAAACAATGACTTTGGTTACACAGAGTTTTCTTCAAAAACTATCCGGAATGAGTCTAACTCTAAGATGTATTTATCAACTTACGTAATAGGGACAAATAGAAAAATAGAAAAGCACAAAATGAACAAAACAAGAGTCATGGAGAAGCTATTTAACAATTTGTGACCAGCTTGCTAGGAATACCGATTCACAATCACAAGCCAGATTAGGTGTCCCTTATAGCCAATGGTTGAATAGTTACATATGTTCCTTGGTTGATCCATCTCCTCCACGCAAACTTGGTTGAGTAGACATGACACCCAAGTGTCCAAAATTCAACTCATGACTACTACTACAAGTTCCATAACATCTCAAATTAAATGAGTAATGAATTGGCCTACACTACAAGAGTTCCCTACCTTGTCTCAAATTACCAAATTAATAGTAGACAACGCGACATTAGGGTAAAGTGATAATAAAATCTCCTAATAAAACATACACACATCAAAATCCCTGCAAGATATGAATCCATAAGTCTAGCCAAAGCACATGAGCCTTTGCCAAACTTCAAACAAACATTGGATATACTCCTTAGATACCGCAAGAGCCACTTATGTAATGACTAACTCCATTCACAAGATGTGCTATCACCGGGTAAGCGTAGATCATAGTGTGTATAATGCTGCCTACTGTAGTGAATAAAGGATTGTAGACATATGCCTCGTCCTCTAATTGTAGAATAACTTTAGGAAAACC
This sequence comes from Laguncularia racemosa, assembly GCA_037954665.1. NCBI lineage: Eukaryota > Viridiplantae > Streptophyta > Magnoliopsida > Myrtales > Combretaceae > Laguncularia > Laguncularia racemosa. The sequence continues at coordinate 5,911,408 of JBBMOL010000006.1, forward strand.
TGAAATATGCAATCAATGGCATGGATATTAGCTTCGCATTCTGCATTTTGAAGCACTCAAGCAACTTCTCTATGTACTTCTAGTGAGATGGCTACAATGTGCTTGACCTTTTAAATAGATTTCTAATTATGTAAGTGGAGTTTAAAAATGTAAAAGACATCTTGGAAATATTGGGTATTAACTATAGTGTGAATTTTTTCATAGTTTAGGATTTTGCAAAGTTGTTTGAATTACTTTGAATAGTGATACGAATGAGTTTAAACCAAAAAAGAGAGAGAGAAAGATCAATCATTAACTCGTTTGAACAACTTTGAGAAGTGATTCAAATGTATTGATGCTAAGGCTATAATGAGTCTTGACCGGTCAACTCATTTGGATGACTTTTTTAATGGAATTTGTGTTTTTGTGTTTACTCAAGTGATTTGTAATTTCATCTTTACTTAAGTAATCTTTCATGGTGGTATAGCTGCTTTAAGGTTGATGTAATAATAAAAAAATGATAGTGTTTAATGTTTATAGCTTTTGGAAAAGTCATAACTCTTGAAACTAGCGAAAAGTAATGAAATATATATTTCTCATTTTGGGCAAACTTCTATACATGGATTTCAATAGACTTTCTAGTCTTTGTGATTCTCTCTTTAACAACAATCATTGAGAAAAATCCTTCCAAATATTCAACAAACTCTATTGTAGTAATTAAGAACATGAGATTGTTACTTTTGTTCTTACATCACTTAGTTTTAGCATGGAAGAGAGACACCTATCATTAGCAAACTTAATTTAGGATGCATAAACCATTTTAAGGATAGTGATTATGTGTCTCTAAATCCTCTTAATCTCTCCTAATTATCTGAAAAATTTCCAACATCAACATCTAACATTTTCCTTTTTATAGTTTGATCTTTCATCTGAAAAGCTACAATAAATTTGGTCTTGAAAGTTTGAATGTCGAGCAAAAGTTTTGTAATACTATCAGTGTGCCATCAACATATATAGTAGGTGATGGACATAAGAGTCATTATCCAAACTCTGAAGTAGTTGTACAAATACTGTTTGCTTTTTTAAAACATGATGGTCATTATAAAGTTGTTGATGAACCGTCTGTATCATTATCTTAATAATTGCCTAAGTCTATATAAGGATGTTTTTAACAAACATATATAATTCCCAATTTGCTCTAATACCATTTTATTGTACTATAGCATGATAACATGTAAATTAACAAGGTAAGACAATGGTAATCAAGCAATAATTGAGAATAAGGAAAAAACTATACCAAGACATTACATGAGTAAAAAACTAATCGGAGGAAGGGGGACCCAAAAAAAAAAAAAAGCACAAAGAACGTAAACCACTATCACAAGATCTAGATACCAATGTCGTCACTGATGGCTAGCAATATTTGAATTGATTTTCCATACAATGATGCCACCTTGTCTTCACCTATAGTCAATATTGTCAACTCTTCTAGACTGATGCTTGGAGATTGGACACCTTATCCCTATCCGTTCAAGTCCTACTACTTTTAGAACGACACTTACCTATAGAGTCCAAGAAAGTTATATATAATAAAATCCTTGCCACAATTTTGAGTCGAATTGCTGATCAAGTTATATAAAAAGGAGGAGACCTGTTCTTCAAATTACTCAAGAAACTATTATTATTATTATTATTATTATTTAAAGTAAAGTGAAATCTAAGAAATATTATTTCTTTTTTCAAATTTCATGTATTAGAATTATAGTCCTACAGGTTGAGACTTGTTATATAGTAATAGTTGACGAAACTAGGAATCGAAAACAAAACCTGTGAGTACGTAAATCAGACAATATAATTGTGAAACTCTTAATTTTGAAAATGGATAAAAGAAATTTGTTAATAAAATAAACCTTTGCGAATTATAAATTCATTATAGTGATTACCAAGTTTATGCCGGGAATATTTAGGCTAAATTAAATGAATAAAAATGTCCATTAATCACGTACTCGATTTATCTTTTCTTAAAGAGGGGAAAAAGGTTCCCCACAAAGTAAAAGCACAATTTGATTTTAAGCCGTAGGAATAATACAGGCAATTTATTTGTTTATTTGCATCATGGGTTCCTTTCTTGTCAAATTTGGAGATTTCCCCAAATCCCATAATCTCATCCTAAAGAGGGGAAGGGCACTTCTTGTCCAGCAATAAACAATTTCAAAATACATATATTAACCTTTTATTAATAGGGAATAGGGACATTAACTAATAATAAACTATTTTAAGATTCTTTTTTAGTTTGAATACTCTATTGAGGGTAGAAACCTATTATTTTATGTTGTCATCAGAATTCAGACACACAAGGAAAACAGTAAATAAATGTCAGCTTCCTTTCATGAGATGCTGATGCTTAGCTGTAACGTACCGGCTGAATTCCCCAAAGATGCTTAATTCAGAGGTGCTTTGTTTAATTATTAGCTTAATGAAGAATTACTTACCCCTGTTAACTGTTTGGTTTGACTTTCTATTATTACAAGAATTTCAATGTTAGACATCGTTTAATAAATATTGCTAAACATGAAATAAGCGTTGCTAAATAACTGTTGCCAAAGGTCCATTGCAAAAAAAATCCGCCACGTTTATTTCATAAATGTCGCTAAAGATGGAAACGTAGCTAAATGTGTTATATTAGACGACATTTAAACATTGCTAAAAATAGGTTATACGCGATATTTAAATGTTGTAAAATAACAATTAAAAATTTAAAGGCAAAAAAAAAAATGCCATAAATCAGTATTACAGGCAACATTTAAATATAGTAAAAGACATTGCTAATAGTAATAGGATCTGCAACGTTTAAACGTAGTAGTCGCACAATTAAATAATTATTGGACACAAAGAATACGGTAAATGAGTATTATTGGCGACGTTTAAACGTAGTAAAAGACTACTATTGACAATATTTAGACATAACTAATAGTTATGATAGGCGACGTTTAAACGCAGTTAAACCACAATTTTGCCATATTAGCAACTTTTAAATGTAGTAAGTGTAATAGGCATTGATTTCAACTTATACTCACAATCTTCATATAAGTCAAAATGCACATGTTTAGTTATAGACAATTATATATACCCTATAAATTTCTTTTCCACATATTCAAACAAACTCCATAAACATGATGCTTTCACATCAAGAAAACTTGCAAGGATAATCTAAACCAAACAAATCCACATAAGGTGAAAAAACGTCAAACTTCAATAGGTTTAACCTTAAACATTACATGAACTTGTCTAACATCCTATTTCTCGCATCAGTCCTCATCCTCATCTTCACTACTTTCATCATCTTCGCTATCACATTTTTCTTCACTACTTGATGTATTATCACTAGTAGATGTACTTGGTGAATGAACAAGGTTTTCTACATTTTTTGTTCTTGTCACAAAATATACAACCTTTAAATAACACATGCATACAATTATATCTTCTTTTTAAAAAAAAAAATAATAGAGAGAGAGAGTGGGGGACAATATACTATCACATTTTTATGATTATTTATCTGAAGTACTTGGAAAATTCCCAACAAGCCGTGCCACTACTTGAGAAAGCTCAGATAGCTATAAGACATTTACAAAGTACTCACATATTCATCCTTAACATGCAAGCAAAACATCATTATTCTACAATATTGGCCCAAAGGAATTATAACCATGCAAATTCTTCAATATTCTAGAATACTGTCCCTTATGACAACACATATTGCACGTACCATGACAACATTACTCTCTACATCATCAAAACCCACAACATTCCTGAATAAAGCTCTTGTTGCGAGTCAACTCTTAGCCCATCAACAAAATTGGGTGGGAAATCAAATCCATCCCGTAAGATTTAGACCTTCAGCTTGATTGTCAATAAATGCCTCTAAATCTTCTAGCATCTCATCAAGTCCGTCTATGTCGTCGTCATTTTCCTCATTGAACCCATTGCTTCTGTATGTTCTAAAATCATATTCTTCATGATGAATCCTACCTCGAGTTCTCCTTGGCAATTCAATGGTTGGCTCCTCACCATGGTATATCTAACAACGGTAAGTTACATCTATCCCATCAATAAGCAAGTGTGCTCTTATTACATTCATAATGTGCGTGGACACGTTTAAGCGTTTCTTACATGGACAACTGAACCTCTTGTCATTCCATACATCATGCGCAAGTATGCAATGAAAAACTCTACACCTTATAGGTACTCTTCACTTTCAATATTACAATTCATCCAACTCTTATCTATAACTGTAAAAGAATCCCATAGCAAATCAATAATGTTTTACACACATATAATGAAAACATTAGTCTTTAAATGGTAAACATATAATGAACTTTATTTTAAAGTAAAGTAGACTTGAAATGATAAACATATAAGCATTTAAATTGTGAACTTATAAGTTTACTTAGTCTAGAAATATAAGGGCCCTAAAGAATTAGTGAAATTGCTAATAAAACTCCCATAAGTACCACAAAAGAAAAAAAATCCACATTAAGTCAAATATCAAGTCAACACTGTAGATATATGTCAAATGCCATAGACACGATATTGAGTATGATATCTAATAAATTGGACCAATAACATCTCATCTTTCACTTATTATTCTTCTTCAATACAAAGAACTATCAAGCCTACAACACAGTCTTTATCAAACAAGATCAAGCGAAGACATAAAAAAAAAAATCATAAATTACACTTCAAGTTAACCTTGACTAAGCTTTAACCATGGGGAAACAATACTGCTTCTCTCGACAACAAAGATGAAGCAACGCTAAACCCCTCACCAATCTAACTTACTATCTAAGTACTATTGTTATTGTGCTTAGGCATGATGTCAAAATCAAATGTTAATGGTCATAGCTATGCCTCTATATACAAGATATGAATATGTATTGCTATAAGGAAATACACCACAAGCCAACATAGCAAAGTCAGCAAACGTTGATAAAAATTTAGCTGTAGAACAGGACAAAAAAGGACAATTCTCAAGAATTTAGAAGCTATAGCACACTTATTAGTATTTAGCAGTAAATAAGTAATGTAGAATCAGATGGTACACTCATGATTGTGGATGGTTGATAAGGCAATTGATGAACTTTTAGGAGGTGAATTGGGCAGTGTAGCTATATTTGTATACTTCACGACCCATGTCTCTAAAGAAGGTAGGTTTCTTAAGAACTATGGAAGCCTTCTTAACACTGTCAAACAGGGCATAACAGGGCAACGTAGCTATATTTGTATACTTCATGTCCCATGTATTCCACGGCTAAAGTATTAGGAATCATTGTACAATTCTTAAATCTTTCTACAGCAAAGAACACAAAAAAAGTTAATTAAATCAACCTTGACACACTATTTTTGTTGAACCAACAAATTTCATTTTTTGCCTTGTAATTTCATCAATGTGGACAAAACAAGAAGGTTTGTTTACAATAAAAAAAAAGGATTTGCATTTAAAATTGCTGATGATCCATAGTCATGATTTATGACAGTTTTCTGAAAAATATATGTGTGTGTGTGTGTTAAAAGCTACACGGTTGGTTGGATCGTTTGTGAAATTGGAGTCAAAGTGAGCAAAGGTGATGTTCACAACATACACAGCCAAGTGAAGCTAAGCCAAAAATATGAAAGAATTTAAATATAGAAGAATAGATGCCACTCAATGTTTAACTTGCAAATGACACCTACAATATCCTAAAATAGGAATCATTCTTCACAATTAAAGCTGCATCTTGTATTTGTTTTCTATTAATAAAAAAGATTTAAGAAGAAAATCAACTTTAGAAACCACTACCTTCAATGTGTTTTACATGACTTTTGTGATAAGTTCGTAGATTATGCTAAACTGATGGATGAAATCCTCTCATTTCCATTATTCACAGCAGCGATAATCTTAGGATTAAGGCAAGAAATGTTTTATCAGGCATTCTCCAATCTTCAAGTGTCCTAGAACCCAAAGAGGACACTAAAACGCTAAACTTCAAGTATAGAAAGAATTAAGCATGCCAACTATGAGACTAAACTCCAAACTTTTGCATGAAAACATTTCAAATACAGCTGCTACTATTTCTACGGTATCAACTCATTCAACCATTCTCTACTCAGCTTTCTTATGTGTATCAACCACTTAAATCTTAGTTAGTGAAGGGAGTAACTCAATGAAATCAAGAATAGAGATCAAAAGGTTGCCTAAATTCTAGCTTTCAAAGACCATGGAAATTTAACATTGACATAAAAGAAAAATGACTTGCACAGGTATGTCCAAAAAATTCAATAGAAAAAAAAATTACGAAACCATTCACAACTATTTTGATGATTGAAACGCCCTAATCGGAAAAAAATAGAGCAACATTATAACTAAATTGATGATTCAATTTTGTTCAAACCGATTTACCCAGTAAATAAGATGATTTACCCAAAAAATTTTCTTAAAACCCTAATTTTAGAGAATGCTGTGGAACAAAATTCTCACCTTGATACAAATAGAAGCCTAAGGTTGGAAGATGATGATTCCTCGCAAGTGATGATGAACTGTTTCAAAGCAAATTTCGTAGTTCCTCAAGCGGCTCCAATTGATCCGATTGGAGAAGACAAAGTTTACATGAGAGAAAATGTGTTTAAGGTGAGGGTTGGGAACAGTGGCCGAGTGTGTTGTTTTTCCACTACAAACCCTTGTGCACAATGTTTTTTTTTTTTCATTTAAAAAGTCCTAAAATCTAAAAAAATTAATTATTAAAAAGAAAAACAAAAAATGTGTTTTAATGTTTTTATTTAATGAATAAAAAGTTACAGAAAAAAAAAAAACAAGTCTTACAATAAATAATTATTAGTGAGTTAGAGTTTATACCTTAAACTTTAATCATAAACGTCGCTAATAATATATTTTGTACGACATTTAACAAACGTGACTAAGATACATTAGAATTGGCCAAATGCAAAAATTCCTGTAATGTATACAATATTCACATTAAAACCATGTAGTAGCACCATAATAGATGAATTGTTTTCACTATTATCATCAAAGCATTTTGACTTAAAGTTGAAAAATTCTTTCATTATCATTTCATCTTAATCCACTAGCATAATTTTGATTTAATTAAATAAGATATATGCAATAAGATCAAAATTTGTTGGTTTTTGGATGCATCAACCATCACTTTTTAGGATAAATCATAAATATACCTTCTTTTGTATACTTTATATGTACTTAAAACATCTTATTATTAAATATAAGCCTTTAAACTTCCAAATCATAAAAAAAAAGAAGAAGAAGTGATTTTAAGCCTCTATATTTCCATTTTACTTTTGACGAAAATAAGAAAAAAATTACAACAAAAGAAAGTAATTGAAATCACAAAAATGAGTGCTCCCATATTCTTTTTTAATAGTTTTTGAAGCCTGGAAGCACATTCTTTTATCATTTACAAATCTAGATGTACATTTCAAAGATAGGAGGATTACACAAACATAGAACGACCATAAGAATGTGCATTAAAACGTTAAGAGAAAGGTTACAAAATGTTATTTTAGAGCATCTTTGCATTATGTCTTTTATATAAAACATAAATATGAGAATAAGTTTTTCTAAATCTTTTGTTGGATTAGATTTAATCTAACAAAATATCCTATATATTTATTTATATTACGATATAAAGATAAAGAGTATTAATGCATAAATATAAAAATATTTTCACAAGCAACAAATAATATAGTTTGATAGCTAGCTAAATGGTTGCCTTTAAATCCTTAAGAGTAAGAGCTCAAATGCCACTAAACTTGTTTTTTAACACGTAGTTCTCACAAATCACCTATCATTTCTTTTGCCTTTTTTTTTCTCCATTTTGTTCTTTTTCTCTCTTTTTTTCCCCTTTATTTTACGTGATTCCTAATAACATATTTTTTCTTCTTTTTCTTTTTTTTTTTTAGTTTTTTATAATCATATTACTCTAAAGTTACAATTACTTTGAACACTTTTCATATATACATTTTTAAATAATTTTATTATTAGAATTGTTTGGGCAATATATATAATATAGTTTTAAGTGAAAGTTTGACTAGATTGTATTAGTTAACTAAATAATTTTTTTTTATCATGATATTTGTTAATTAATAGCTATAGCATAAATTATAATTGTAAGTATTATAATTACTAGTTATCATTTCCTAAAAGATTTAACCTATTAATATTATATATTAAAGATTTTACCATACATGTATTAACGATATCCTTTCATATATATATATATATATATAACAGACGACAATTTCCCACAAATAATTTCATGTTGATTTGAAGGTAAAATCGACCCATGTTGAGTGGTCCTGCCTCAATTTCTGGCCACGAAAATCGACCCATGTTGAGTAAAGGTACATCTAACACCTACACAGGGGCTTAAAAGTGATTTCCCTCACTAAGCAATTTGCAATAAAATAAAGCAATGATTGCGGTGTTTCAATTTTATATTGATTTTCCTCTCACGTTTTTCCATTTTCCACAAAAGAGGATAGGCCAAAGGCTCCTGGATGGACTGAACCAATCGAATAATAAAAGAAATTTTGGTTATATATTCGTCATAGTTTGCATCACAGTCGAAACGTCACTCCTCCATTGTAAGCATTTAACGAAAAAGGGTTTTTGCATTGATCTTAATCTTTCAGTTCACACAGCAGCCTTCCTGGCATCTTCCTTGGGTTTACGTTGCCCCTTCCTCTCATTCCTGAATCCCCCAAAGCCCTTTATTTAAACCCCATCTCACTCCATCACTCCTTTTTCACTTATCCAAACACAACACACAACATCCTAGTGTCTCTAGCTAGTGGGGGAAGAGTAAAAAAAAAAATGGAAAATATTCTAAACATAGCATCGATTAAGAAAAACAAGGTTACTAAGGAATTGATCAAAGGAAAAAAAGTTACAACACAACTTCAAGAGCTTATGAAAAAGCCTTCTTGGGAAAGTGATGAGAACAAGCACTTGGGTCTTGAACTTGTGAAAAAAATCTTGGGCTCTTATGATCAAAGCCTTTTGGTGCTTGAATCTGATGATGATGATGAGGTTTTTCATCAAGGTATGATGACAAATTCTCGTCATGCTTTTGATGGATTTGATGAGGGAGTGACTGAAGAATCTAGTGAGAGTAAGAAGAGGCCAGCACCAACAATGAAAGATAAGAGGGGTTGCTACAAACGAAAGTAATAATTCATTCATCTTTTCCAAATTCTCTCTCTCTCTCTCTCTCTCTCCCCCACCTCCTCTCCATCTCTTCTCCCTTTCTTTACCCCTCTCTCTCTTTTAATTTGTCTTGTCTCACTCAACTTGCAATTCATGCCTTGTCAATTCTTACAATTATTACCCATGAAATTTAGAGTTTGGAATGAATGGTCAGACAATGGGTTCTTACAATTCTTTCACTAAATATCATGTTAATTAAGCTTTTTTTCATTATGATAAATGTAAACTATGAACATAACATCATTTTTTTTTATAAATTTTAAAAATTTTATGATACAGTTATAGATCTGTAAAATCTAAACTTTCAATACTTAATAATTGACGCGTGTGAAATTTTGTTTTGGCACGCGCCACTTATATACATTTGTTTAAGAGGATAAATATCTAAAGTATCTTTATTCTGGGATGGAAGGCTTTTCTCATCCATAAAAAAAAATAATAATAATAAAAATAATATATGTTTGCTACAGTTTTATCCGCTAATTCATATTTTCTACTTTGATATGCTTATAATTGGTAGCTTAGGCCTAGCTGAAATAGTACAATGATATTCCATTCATGAAATTTTCCCTTTATTAATGAGATTATTCTATTTAATTAATGGTTTAAATTTATTTTTAATTACAGAAAGTCTAGTGACACATGGACAATGATTTCTTCCAACTCAGAAGATCAATATGCGTGGAGGAAATATGGCCAAAAGGCAATCCTCAATCACAAGCATGCAAGGTCCGTTAATTACTTCTTTCCTTTTTCTGCATAAAAATTTTCTGGATATTCTTGTTGGGTTAGCAATTATATAAATTTTGAGGGTATTATCATGTTCATCACTTAAACTTTGGGTATTTTTTTATTAAATGTTTTAATTTTGTACCTATAATTTGAGATAACTAAAATATTATATTTAATTAAATTTTTATGTATGAAGTTTTAAGTTGTTCAATGCCATACTTAGTTAATTTTATACTTATTAAATTTACTATCACTATTATCTTTAAAAAGATGTCCCTGTAAGAGAGTACAATTCAAACCATAAGATGCCAGATAATAAATTTAGTAGGTAAAAATTGATTGAGTATGCGCTAATCTCCATGTATAAAATTGAAAAAAATCCGAAATTTAGATAATTGTTTTGGAAACATCTCGTTAAAAATTGAAGGGTAATACATACGAGATTAGCTTCATTTAAGAAAAGATTCATGTATAGTTAATCCAAGGAATATAACCAAAATCCATAAAATGGCGAAATTAATAATAATAAAAAAAAAACTCAAAAGGTTTTTCACTATAGAATAGGAATGAAGTGCACACAAGTGAAGATTTTATTAAACATCTTTCTTAATTCGTATAATTGGTCCAAGATTGTATACAAAATTTATGAAATCCAAACGAAAATTTTGTTGTTGACATTACATTCGGGAATTGTACAGGAATTACTACAGGTGCACACACAAGTATGATCAAGGATGCAAAGCAATCAAACAAGTCCAAAAAATGGAAGAAAATCCAGAATTGCTCCATATCACATACATTGGTGTCCACACATGTAAAGAGATAATGAAGGCTCCACAAATGATTTCAGATTCTTATGATCAAAAGCATTTGGAACCAATGTTGGTATTTTCTCTAACATCCTCGGAACCCCAAGAACAACAGCAGCAACACTTCATCAATCCATTCCCAACCACAACAAACTCATCCACAACCCTCATTAAAGAGGAAGGCAGGGAAGAGAGTGGCCTTACCGACAATAATAATGTTTCATCAATGGACTCTTACATGCCAAATGAATTGATGAGCACTGAATCCGCTGAGCCCACTGCACTGTCCTCAGAAGACATGGGTTTTGATGAGTACGGTATTTCCGACTTGTATCCACGTTCAACTTCTCAAGGATTTGAGGATCTTATCGAGAACTATTTTGATTTTTGATGTCCCAGTAAGTTTATCGGTTTTCTTAGACAGGTGAAAAATAATGTGATCTTAGAATAGATGACTTCCTTTTTCATGTGTGAGACTGCTAATTATTAGCCTCTTTTACCTTTTAAATGGAGATAGGAGTTCATCATCATGTACATAACCAATTTGATGATGAAATGAGCTTTGATATAGAGGGAAATTTCTACGGAGCCCTTCATTTAAGGGATTAATGTTGTAAACACTAGCTAAATTTTGAAATTTTTTTTTAATATTTTGCACATAAAATTTGAAATTATTAAATGTTATATATGTAACACCCTGAACTCAAGGTGCTACGACCTACCACACATCTCTATTGACAAACATCTAAGGGATTAATGTTGTAAACACTAGCTAAATTTTGATTTTCCCTAAACTTAAGTTACTACAACCTACCACACATTTCTATCGACTAATGGCACGTTAAATCTCTAGTAAACAAGTTGACTAGCTCTACCAATACCAAAATTTATTTCCAATCCAAACTAGACATCATTAAACATACTACATATGCAGTACTGAATAACTCATAGGTGAGTTATTCTAACTACAAGTGTAGTAAGAAAGAAATGTAAACTAAGTCTTACGATATAAGAACATTAACACACTAAACATAAAACACTTGGGAGTCTCATCTCCACATAAATATAATCAACTACAACCAACATAATCTCCTATTAATGACATTCTAGTGGTCATCCTCATAATAATAATGTTAATAATAATAATACTTGCCCCTCTTCCTATCCTGATACTAGTAATACGCATTCCCATATTCATCGTAAGTAACAAATTCATCATAATTATCTGTAGCTGAAAAAGAGTAAAAGAGTGAGCCTAAGCCTAGTATGTACTAGTATGTAATACCATACATACAAATGCATTAAAAACAATGACAAGCTCACATGCACTTAATGCAGATAGGGGAACCAGCCAACCATTTTGTGATCTTGTCTAATGCCAGTACAACCAATAATGAAGTATTTAGTACTTCTCTCATAGACATATATATATAGTATATATATTTACTTATATAAATACATCCTAAGTTGGGAATTACCTCTACCGGCTCTTCCAAATGTTTTGGGAAGTTGTCACCACCGACCCTAACACTTTTACATCTACCCCAAAATCATTTCGATACATGATTCCACTAGGGATAACATTACATATTGATCATCAGGGTGCCCCTTAGAAATCTACTACCTTCAGTCCATAAGTTGAACTACACACAAACAACACTTCATTTAACATTTGTCGAATATGTATTAGGTTCATTTATATTATTAGCTTATCACACACATGCAACAAGTATGGTATCACTTACCTAAATGAGCATACTCTAGTGATTCTTGTCCCAACTCACGACTAATACTTGAATAAAGATGCAAAGACTTTCACATTAGGACCTAGAAGTTTTACTAATCCTCATTGGAACAAAAAAGTTTAAAAAAGACCAAATGAAGACCTATCCTAGGGTACACGATCAAGAACACGATCGTATTCTTTAGTTGTGTATCACTTTGTACTCAAGCACCAACCAACACAACCATGCTAAGAGGTGTTCACAAGTATACGGTCAATTATACAACCATGTAGTATGGCCATATACCTTACTGTATGACCTTCCACATGAACACCCGTATACCTAGGCATGTTCCCCCATATTCGATCCTTCATTCTCTTTTACTCCCAAAATCCATCCTTGATCCATTCTTAGTCCTTTGTATACCCTTTATTGATAAAAAAAAATAAAAAAATCTATGGCTAAATCCCTTCTAATCCCTTGTTTATACCCATACAACAATAATCACGCTCAATTCCAACTATAATTCAATCATGCACTTATAGGAAACTTCAAAGAAACTACATTAGGCTTATGAGACTTATTGAAATTGGCATATCCACAATGTACTTGCATTAATTCCAAGACTTTTTGCAATAAACGACAACTTATAAGAATTTTGACACATTAATTCTCATGCCAACTAGAACATCTCTACCTAATTTGTAATTTAAGACTTATTAGCCTTGATCTACGTTGATCCTTCTTGAGTAAGAATCTCACTTCCTTGGTTACTTTCCTTGATTTTGATGGTTGGGTTGGATGGAACTTCTTGGTTTGTTTTAAACTTGGCTCAACTTGAGTTCAATTTGTAATCAAGTTAAGCTTGATCTCAAAATAAAGTTTGCTTGTTTAAATAAAGCTAAGTTCATGCTTCTATTTAAGTTTGTGAGCTAACTTATGAGTAAGTTCAAAGGTAGGCTCATTTATAATGTCGATGAGCCGGCTCCCAAGTAAGATTGTGAGCAAGCTCGTGGGAAGCAAGCTCATTTGTAATGTTAACAAGTTGACTTGTGAACAAGCTTATTTATACTGTCAATGAGTCGACTTACGAATGGGCTTGAAAACAAGCTCATAAGCCAATATATTATATTAAAAATCATATTATATTAACAATGTAACATAAGAGAGGACTCCTATGATGAGCAGGCTCATTGATATGATATGATCACTAATTTAGACCATTTATTCAAAACAATTTAATCTAAACCATCAATAAAAATTTATAGTATTAACTTGTAACATATTGTATAAATAAATTTATAAATAAAATAAAATAAATTTAAAAAGAGAAAATAATATAACTTTAAAAATCTTTTAACCTAATTTAATCATTCATTATAAAAAGAAAAAAAAATCTTTAGTAAACATTCGGTTCCTTTAGAAAATCAAAATAAAGAATATTATTCTATAGGCAAGATTAATGAATCAAAGAATCAATCTTAGGCTCTCTTATTTAAACAAGCAGAACTTGTATTTGACATTCTTTAATAAGTTTAAATTTGAGTCTATAATTTGTATATGCGGTAAAAATTTAACTTAGCTCAAAGTCAATAATTTTTTTAATAAACCAAGTGGTATAAAGAACATTAAGTGTGAAATCACTAGTCTTAGAAATTTCTCTTGTGGCAGGTGAAATGAACCTGCCCCAATTTTATTTATAGCGGTGCGGATTCACAGAACATATTTTCCACTTTATGCAAGCACGTCAATTCATGAGCATAACTTTTTGGATGACAGCAAGTACCGTCATGCCTGTTTTTTTGCTAATTGTATTCCACGAAGAAGGGCCCCAAATGATAACCATTGATTCCGAAACTAGATGGGATGTAAGTGGGAAGGGGCGGAAAACGTGCCTAACGTGGGCGAGATTTTCCATGGGGATGTACGAGCTAGGGTATGCATTGATAGATAAATATTCAATTTTCAAACTTTATCTTTTGCTATTCCTTTTATGTTTCATTATGTATTTTATTCAATTCATATCACTAAAACCGAAAATGGTTAATCGACTTAACTGTAAATTAACGACCAAACTTTAAAAAAAAAACTACAAATTTAAAAGTAAATACATAAATAAATAAATTATCATAGTTGCAAGAATATTGAATTGCTCTATTATGTTTAGAGAAAGGGAATCCAAGAATTCTCATATACATATGATATGTTCTACATTTTACAGTATAAGTAACATTATATAGGATCATTGAGAGTAAATGATAAAATATAATATTCTAAATTTATGTAGAAAATCTAAAAAATAATAGAATTAAGAAAATAACAAGTATAAATAAACAAATCAACTAACATTATATAATAGGAAGTAACATAAGTATTAAACATAAATTAAGAGGCTAAAAAAGAGTCTATGACTAGTTGACATGGGCATAGTTCAGTTAACTACATCAACTTTTCAGCCAATTGGTCACTAGGGCAGTTAATAGAACTGGGAAAGCGAGCTAAACGAGCTGGCCTGCCTCAATCTACACTGGCCGGCGAGTTGAAGCGGGCTAGCTCGCGTTGGCTCGCACATGTTGTGGGTCTAAAAATTTTGCTCGCCCTGCCCCGTGGGCTAATGTGGGCCAACTCGCCTCACATAAAGTTTTTTTTTTTTTTTACAAAATAAAAAAATTATTTTCATCATCGACTCTTTTTTTATTTATCGTTTCTCATTTTTTTTTTCACAATCATTTAATTTGTTTACTCTAAAACAATGTCAAACTTTTTTTTTCTTCCATATTTTAATAGTGATGACTAAGTATAAAATCACAGTTTGAGTATAGAAGTTTTGTGTTGTGTTTGTGTGTTGCATTTCCTTTATAGTTGTTGCTTTTGCCTTTTAGTTTATTTACTTACTTTATTTTTAGTTTTACTATTAGTATTGGGCAACTTAGTGAGCTAATTTGATTTTTTTTTTTTTTTTTGCAGGCCATGCGGGCCAACCCGTGCCTACGGTGAGTTGGCTAGCCCCGAGCCACGAGCCATGCGAGCGCTGGCTAAATTTTTTAGCCCTTCTCACAAAATTTTTGCTGGCTCTACGGGCTAACCCGCCTCGCATTCCTGGCTTTAGCAGTGAATCATAGGTTAGCCATTCGATTGCCCTTCCGTAGTTTGTCATTATCTTACATGGGCAGTAAATCAAGGGTTGATAAGATGCCTTTATCATTGATTATGATCCCTTAGAATAAAGATGGCAAAGAGCACCTTAAACTCATTGATGGTTTCATCTCAACCTTCTTATCAATGTTTTTTATACTATTAATAAGTGACATGAGGCCTAAAATATGTTATATTATCAATGATCGCTTACTCATGCAAAATGAATACAATTTCAAATTCAACACTAGCCATTTCATGGTAGACTTGGCCATATGGGATTGTTTCGATTTCTTTTAGTCTTACAATTGTTTTCTTTACTAATAGCTCTTATAATATACTATTTGTCAAACTTTGTTGGATCGCTATTTAGCCATTTTCATGGAGTTATTCTCATTAATCATCTATTATGGATTTCGACTACTTATCCAAAGTCTTTTTCAAGCTTAACTAAGACTCCTCACATCCTCATTTTTTATAGCCTAACATTCATGCAACCGTCAAACTTTTCAAGATCATATTTAGTAGTCATCTCTTCAATGTATATATTGTAAACCTTCAAAGTTCTTGGTAATCTATACCTTGCTCTAATACTAATTCGGTAGGATTAAATTTGGATTTTAAGTTAAAGATCATAGAACACATGATAAACAAGAGAAATAGTATAGTAAAGAAAAAGATATGATATAGAGGGAAACCCTAAAATAAACATGGTATAAAGTGACACATAAGGTTGAATGGATCAATTAGTGTAACAAAGTAATACAATAGTTCGCTTACAAACATAAAGCATTAAATCCTTTAACTAAATCCTTTGGATTTTTCACATTTTGGACTAGTAAATTTGTGTTAATAAATCACATTTTGTATTCGAGTTTTAAATGGGTTAATATCTTAAATCATAACACTATCGATTTATTAATAGTGCTTGAAAAACTAAACTTATATTATGTCTTGTTTCATAAGCATGCTTTTTTTTTTCTTTTTTTTTTCTATTTTTTTTTTTTTTGGTTCAAGGTGATTGCTTAGAGGAATTGTAAAAATATATATTGTGTCTATTAAGTCTCTATTTGAATGTTTCTAGTATTGTCTTCTATTTACTAAATGCTTTACGAGAAAAATTAATTAAAAACTATCAAATTACTTATAATGTAGCTTTTTATTACTAGACTAAATGTACATATAAGTCTAATAAAACACAATAGCTTAAGAATTGAACCGTTAATTTAGATTGTAAGTGTTATGTGATCAACATAGATGAAAATTTATGTTATGTTTATCTATAGATTAAGCATACAACATGTGATGATTAACTTATGTAAAAATCGATTTATACACCAAATTTAGTTTTTATTAACAATGTCAGGGTTTTTCCAATGAGTTGAGTTTGAATAGGGTATGCCTTATATATATACATACGTATATATATATATATATAGACATGCACACACATATAAGATTCTATATAGAAAATTTCTTTTTTATGTCCTTTTTTTTTTTAAGAATTTTTTTAAATTTTGGTGATTACAAACGATATAATTAGTAAATATGTTCCTCTATAAAAACATACAAAAGGAAACCATATCAGAGTCTTGCTTTTACCATGAGTGGAGCGATAGTAAATGAAGATGATATTCAAATAAAGAATGATGGCAACTAGTGAAACCAATGGCATCAAAATATCTACGGATGAAGAGAGAGAGACAAAGAGACAGAGATAGAGAGAGAAAGGTGTGTTGATGTATATTAGAGAAGGAATTACAGTAAAGTTCCGTTTGGTTCATTTTTATTATTTTTTTTTATCTATTTAGCATCCGTTTTGTGTTTCATTCAAATATGAGGGTTCTCTAGAAATAGATGAAGAAAAGAGTAAAATGATAGTTACACATATTAAATATAGATTAGACATAGATTAAATACATATTAGATTTAGATTGGATATAAACAAAAAATAAATAATCCAAATATGCCCTAAATAGATAGTAGAGTATATAATAAAACTATAAATATTAGAAACAAATGGGTTTATAAATGGATTTAGGTCCTAAATCCAAATCTAGCATTGTTTCATAAATGGGTTGAAACTATTTTAACCTATTTATTAAGAGAAATCCACTTAAATAACATGATTTTTAAAAATTAATCATGAAATTGTGTACCTAAAAAAGATATTACAAATGTAGGTAGGAAAGGCATGTACTTGAAATGCACCTTCAGTTGAGCTAAAATTAGCTTAACTAAAGTTGCAAATAGAGTATGCGCCTTCAGTACACAACCTGATTTATTTTTCATCGATAATTTCTACAAACCCGCCCCTACCATTCAATAATTTTATCACATGCACACATAGAAGGACCGTTACCACATTAATAATTTTACATACACACCTATAGAAGGAGAAAGGATAATGACCTTGGATTTTTTTTTTTTTTTTTTTGCCCTATCCACATGATATGCCACAAACCATAGTGCACTATAGTACCACCCCTTTATAATTTACAAAACTTGAAGAACACATCTTCTTTCACCCACTACATACAACAACATAGTAATGGACTCCCTTAATCCCTTACACAAGTTTAAAAAAAAAAAAAAGCTCGTAGATCTATAAGGGTCATTAACTAAGTTTACCGAAATTGCTAGGATCTTTTCATTTTTTTCAACAAAAAGCTTGATTAAGTCACATTTTGATACGTATTTTCATCAATAACTGATATTTTTTCCTCATTGTGTTAATTTGCATAATTCCTTAAAACTTTAGAATATTTGTGCTGTGATTATTCATAATGATTTTTTTTTTCAAATACTGGTGCTTATTGTTAGTTTGTAGTGATTTAGAAATGATCTATGTGAATTTTGTAGCACGTAATATGAGGTAATTAATTATTCTATTATTATGTAGAATGTTTGCACACAATATGTACTTTAGAAAAATTAATATTTTCTATTCTTTATTAAAATTAATATTTAAAATTTTAAATTCATTAAAAAATTAACTAATTATTTTTTCTATTCTTCTTATGTAAACTTTGAAATTTTTTAAAGAAAATTAAAAAAAAAATCATTATTATTGTTCACATGGGAAGAAGATGAACATTGTCGTAACTAAAAATTTTGTATTAATTTTATCTTCTTTGAAAATCTTACAATGTTAATGTTGTAATAGTTTGTAGTGAGTTTTTTTTTTTTTTAAATATTGATACTTGTTGCTAGTTTGTAATATACTACTTTGCTTTGTTGCAAAAATGGTTGTTGTACAAAGATATTTTTAAGTAAAAGCTAATTCTTTTTTAAAAAAATTTCAAAATAAAGTTTTTTAATTTCTTAACAAAATTAATAAACTTTTTATTATTTCTAAATTAATATTTAAATAAGTTAAATTTAGTAAAAAAAATTCAATAAATTATATTTTCTATTCTCCTTATGTAAATTTTAAAATTTTTAAGGAAATTTAAAATAAAATTAAAAATTCAATATATATATTGTAAACACCCCATTTTTGCCCTAAGAATCAACAATAATCAATAATAATCAATTTTCAATTTTTTCCAATTTTTTCCAATTTTTCTCTAATTTGGCAAAAATAATAAAAATATTCAAAAAAATAAAAATAAATAGGAAAACACATCAATTTTGAAAAATGATTTTAGAAATGGCAATAATAAGGAATAAATAATTTTTACAAATTTCAAAAAATACAAAAAAAAAAAAAAAAACGCATTGCATATATGCAATTTGCGAAATAAACAAAATCAGGAAAATGGGCTAGCTCAGCTAGTCTGAGTCGTGGCTAAGTGGGTGCGTACGGGTGCGAGGTCGCGGGTTCGAAACGCGGGAGAAGCAGTTTCCGCGTTTTGCGATTTTTTTCATTTACCCAGGACACGTGGCAGCATCTGATTGGCTGGAGAGAACGCACGCGCCGGGCACGTGATCGTCTTCAACCTCGGTTCGAGATCGCCGGTGAGGGGAAAAATTCGAATTTCGGCCGTTTCGATTCGATTTTTTGCACAAATCCAACAGATCTTCAACAGAATTGAGATAAACATCATCCAATTGGAATCAAATCTCAACAAATCGAAGGATTTACACGAATCGGAGTTGGTTCATTTAACCGTCGATCCGATTTGCCTCGATCGGTGGAAATCCGAGCTTATCCAGCTCGATTTCGAATGCTTATAAATAGAGGATGAAGTGAGGAAGCCAAATCACATATCAAAAGCGAGAGAAAGTGAGAGAAAAGAGTGAATCGGAGACCACCGGAGGAAATCAAAGCCGCAACCGCCAATAAGGAGCTAAGCAACCACCAGGAGGCATTTCTGAAGCAAACCACTGCCACCATTGGATTCCTCATCCTCGATGACCTAGGATTTGATACCTTACCCGCTGCAAAAGGCCGCCGGAACGCCGTCAATGAGCACTCCCCGCCGCCGTGTCTGACCGATCCGACCCGACCCGCGCACCGACCCGGATCCAGGTAAGTCAGATTTTCCAGATTTTATTGAATTTTATTTATTTTATTTGTTTTTATTTGATTTATTATTTTGTTATTTGATTTATTAATTTGTTATTTATGTATTTATTTATTTATGTTTTATTTATATTTCCATAAATAGGAAAATGTTAGAAATTAGATTTTTTTAGGATTTAATAATTTAAAAAAATAATAATAGAAATAAAAATAAAAAAAAAGATAATAAAAATGTAGAGAATAATAATAAAAATATTAGGAAAATAATAATAAGACTTTAGATTTTAAAATAGGATAGATAATAACTTAGGATAAAACTTTTAACAAAAATTTTAAAAAAAAATTCACAAAAATTATGAAAACATAATAAAAATTATAAAAATAAAAAACTATAAAAATCATGAAAACTCATAAAAATTATAAAAGAATAAGGAAAAATCGAAAAAAAAAAATCATAAAAAATCATAAAAAATCATAAAAGTTACAAAGAGAATCATAAAAATTAATAAAAAATTCAAAAAAATTATAAAAATGAGTTTTATCACTTAGAAAAATCATTTTCTCAAATAAATCCAAAATTGATGTTTTCCCTAAAAATTATTTTCAAAAATCAAATTATTAAGCTTAGGCTTAGATTTTTTTAAAAAATCCCGAAAGTGTTAAAAACATAAATCAAAAGAGATTTTTCAAAATTAAAATTCACAAACCCACTAAATATTTTCAGGAAAAGCGAACTACGGCTTGTTTGATCCTGAATAGCAAGTACGTAGGCACCCGTTTGGGTCAACCCATAAAATGAAATAAAAAATCATTTTTTCAAATAACTCATTCAAAAAACACAAAGCAACAGAAACAAAATAAAAAACATTTCTAGATAGAGATAATTTTAGGAGATTAGGTGGTAACCGTAAGGTTTTAATAGGTTAGCCTCTGAACTTAGAAACTCTGGTTTTCCTTTTTCCTCTTTTCACCAAAAATGAGAAGAGGAAATCACGACGACTAGTGGTCCAAATTAAGAGTAATCCGCTCTTTTAGTCTTAATTCAATCTTTCCCAACAATAGTTAGGTGGCGACTCCAAAATTAAACGAAGTTCCTAACTCAAGTCGAGGATCTATATTAGATGAGCATAAGGTCTAGTCTAGATCGGATTAGGAATGGAAAAATTCAAAAATTAGACTCGACATATATATATATTGTTCACATGGGAAGCAAATTAATATTGTTGTGCAGTGTAAACGTTAAGTAACTGTTATTGTAAATTAGCTGGTTATTTATCTATGTTACTAATAGGATAAGAATAGATAACAATGAAATTTTTTACCTATGTCTTTGGAAATATTGTAAATGGCAACTGGAGGCTAAAATATAATAGAGATATGATTAAGAAGTTAAAAATAAAGAAAAATGTGAACTATATCAAATTCCTTTATAGAATATGTCAGAATATTAGAGTCAATCCAAATGTAGTGGGGATAGAAATAATACATAGGCATCCTATTTTTCATGAGAGCAATGCATCTTATATGTTGATGGCAACATTCGAAGAAAATAGGCATATGCATTCACCACCAAATAGGGGAGAGATGATGATCAAGCCACCGGTGTTTGAAGCATATGATTGAACCCTTATAGAAGAGGTATCATGTAATGATGAAGTTAAAGTAGACAGAGCAATTACTTTGGTGTTGCAACAACCAACCACACTTGATCCCTATATGGTGCTTATAAGGGTAGAAATTGTAACTGATACCAAAATGGGAATGGGTGTTGAGGAGGAAAGTTTCGATTACAACAAAAGTTTTGGGGAGGAAGAGGAAGAAAATGTAAATGAAGAAGATGATATGGTTGAAGGCGATTCTCCAATCGCACCAAGGAACTCTATACAAGCAATATATTAGGCAGTGCAAGCTAAACCAACTTATATGGCAGTTAGAGATCCTATTCCCTTTTACAATTCTAGTAATGATGGTGTGAAGTGTAATAACTTGAGCAGTAGTGATGAACCACTGTAACTTTAGTGTTGATGAATCTAATAAGTCGCTTTGGTCGATTTATTATTCAAAAAGGGAGGATGGTTGTTAGTAGAGGTTTCAAGCTTGTAAGAAGAAGTTAGAGTGGTTATTTGTAGTTACCAAATTTGAAGGTCTATACACATGCATTAACCTAATGATAAGTCAGGATCACCTATAGTTAGATTGTAATCTTCTTGTAAGCCAATCTGTGAATCTTGTTAGGGATAATCTTGATATAAAGGTTATCAATCTCACTTTCGTTGTTAAATAGGAATTTGGTTATAAGATATCCAAGAGAAGGGTATAGGATGAGAAGAAAAGGGCAATCGATCATGTGTACGAGAATTGAGAAAAATCTTAAAATGAGCTCCCTTAACTACTTAATGCAATAGAAAAAAAATACTAATCCTAGAATATGAGTTGATTGGAGTGGAGAAGATCGAATACCCTTGGGGAGTTTATCCTTAAGTGGGTTTTTTAGGCGTTCAGTCTTTACGTGGTAACATTTAGATTCGCTGGGCCTATTGTCACTATTAATAGCACTTTTCTATATGACAACTACACTCATAAGGTGTTGATTGCTTATGGTGATGACAAAAAAAATTCCATATTTTCTCTAGCATTTGCCTTTGTTGATGAGGAATAAGTTGAAACATGGGGATGGTTTTTAAGAAAATTGAAGTAACATGTCGTTGGTGATTGTGAAAGGCATGAAACCATTTGTTTGATTTCAAACAAACATCCTGGCATCAAGTCAGCACTTGATCAAGCCTCTAACCTCCCTTTGGAGTATGGAGGTTCTATATAAGGCACATCATAAGCAATTTCAATTAGGCTCACAAAAATATTTAATTTAAGAAATTGGTTATTTACGCGTGAATGTAGGCACAAGTTTGAAAGTTAAATTATATCATGGAGTAGGTGGGAACACTAAAGTTTAATGCCTTGCTGTGGTTTAACGATATGTTGGTAGAGAAGTGAACACTGGCCCATGATAGTTGCTACCGCTTTGGTTACATGACATTGAATATCATCGAAAGCTAGTAATTTGATGTTGAAAGGAGTTCAAGGGTTGCTAATGGCTACTTTAGTTAAGAAGAGTTTTTACAATTATGTGGGCTATTTTGTGACCAAGCATTCTAAGGCGCTCA
Source organism: Laguncularia racemosa (assembly GCA_037954665.1). Classification (NCBI taxonomy): domain Eukaryota; kingdom Viridiplantae; phylum Streptophyta; class Magnoliopsida; order Myrtales; family Combretaceae; genus Laguncularia; species Laguncularia racemosa. The sequence goes on from JBBMOL010000006.1 coordinate 5,934,693, forward strand.
AGAATACAGCATTTTTACTAAATACACAATTGAAATGATTGAAAGATGGAGTTTAAGAGCCAGTGCACACAGGGTTATTGATTACAATAGATAAGAAAGAATTTTTAAGGTCCTAACTGACAATCGTGGTGTAGCGAGCGGGTTGAGGAGAGGCAGGTGGACGCATATTATTGACTTTGCTCATCATACATGCACTTATAAAAAAATGGCAAATATATCGAATTCCATGTTCGCACACATTTGCAATGGTTGCTTCCATTAGGCTTGATATGTCATCGACTATTCTAGATTGGTATAAGTGGACTGTAAACACCCCATTTTTGCCTTAGGAGTCAATAATCTTCAATAATAATCAATTTTCAATTTTTCCTAATTTTTCCCAATTTTTCCTAATTTAGCATAAAATAATAAAAATGTTCAAAAAATAAAAAATAAATAGGAAAACACTTCAATTTTGAAAAATGATTTTGGAAATAGCAATAATGAATAATAAATAATTTTTACAAATTTTTGAAATTTCAAAAAATACAAAAAAATAGAAAAATTGCATTGCATATATGCAATTTGCGAAATAAATAAAATCGCGAAAGTGGGCTAGCCCAGCTGGTCCGGACCATGGTTAGGCGCGCGCGCGGGTGGGGGGGGGGGGGGGGGGGCTGCTCGATCAGACGTTCGAATCGTGGAGGAAGCAGTTTCCGCGTTTTGCAATTTTTTGACTTATCCAGGACACGTGGCAGCATCTGATTGGCTGGAAGAAACGCACGCGCAGAGCGCGTGATTGTCTCCTACCTCGAGCCCGAGATCGCCGGCGAAGAAAAAATTCGTATTTCGGCCGTTTTGATTCGATTTTTTTTGCACAAATCCAACAAATCTTCAACAAAAATAAGATAAACATTATCTAATTAAAATCAAATCGCAACAAATCGTTGGATGGGCACGAATCGGAGTTGGTTTTTCAACCGAAAATTCGATCAGCTTCAATCGGAGGAAATCCGAGCTTATCCAGCTCGATTTCAAGCGCCTATAAATAGAGGAGGAGATGAGGAAGCAAGAACACGGATCAGAATTGCGAGAAAGAGAGAAAAGAGTGTAGATCGGAGGAAACCCAAAATTGCGACCGCCAATCGGAGTTGAGCCACCGCAAGGAGACGTTCTGGGAGTAAACCGCCACCACCATCGGATTCAGCACCCTCAAGAAGCTAGGATTCGACATTTCACCCGCCGCAAAAGACCGCCGGAACGCCGTGAAGGAGCCAACCCCGCCGCCGTGTCCGACCGATCCGACCCGACCCGATTCGACCCGACTGACCCGACCCGCGCACCAACCCGGATCCAGGTAGGTCGGATTTTCCGGATTTTTTTTTATTTTTATTTAATTAATTTTGTTTATTTATTTATTCTGAATTAATTAATTAATTATTTGATATTTATTTATTTATTTATTTATTTGTTTATGTTTTATTTTTGATAAATAGGAAAATATAGAAATTAGATTTTTCTAGAATTTAATAATGTAGAAAAATAATAATAAAAAAATAATAAATAGATAAATAAAAAATAAAAAATAATAAAATATAGAAAAATAATAAGAAATATTAGGAAAATAATAATAAAATTTTAGATGTCAAAATAGGATAAAAAATTCCCAAAAATCAGCAAAAATTCCAAAAATTCCCAAAAATCACAAAAATTCCCAAAAATTCCCAAAAATCACAAAAATCCCCAAAATCCTCAGAAATCACAAAAATAACAAAAAAAATCATAAAAATCATTAAAAAAATTCAAAAATTATAAAAGAATCATAAAAAATGAGTTTTAGCACTTAGAAAAATCATTTTTCTTCAAATAAATCCAAAATTGATGTTTTTCCCTAAAATCGTTTTCGAAATAAAATCAAAGCTTAGGCTTAGAAGTTTTTTTAGAAAAAAATCCCAAAAATGATAAAAACATAAAACTAAAAGAGGTTTCATAAATTAAAATTCACCAACACACTTAAAGTTTTCAGAAAAGCGAACTACGGCTTGTTTGATCCTGAGTAGCAGGTACGTAGGCACCCATCCGGGTCAACCCATAAAATGAATAAAATATCATTTTCTTAAAATAATTTAAAAACATAATAAAAAGTAACAGAAACAAAATAGAAACACATTTCTAAAGAGAAACAATTTCAAGAGATTAGGTGGTAACCGTAAAGGTTTTAATAGGTTAGTCTCCGGACTTAGAAACTCTGGTTTTCCCTTTTCCTCTTTTCACAAAAACGAGAAGAGGAAATCACGACGACTAGTGGTCCAAATTAAGACTAATCCGCTCCTTTAGTCTTAATTCAATTTTCCTAACAACAGTTGGGTGGCGACTCCAAAAATCAAACGAAATTCCTAACTCAAGTCGAGGATCTACATTAGATGAGTATAGGGTCTAGTCTAGATCGAATTAGGAATGGGAATTCAAAAATTAGACTCGACAGGATGGCGACTCCACTGGGGACCCATACCAGCAGGCTAGCCACCTGAATCTCTCCAAGCTGTTCTCTTTAAGAAAAATGTGTTTCAATCATTACTTTGTTACTAACTTTGCAGGATTTAGTTAGATTTTAGTTTCTTTACCGTGGGAGTTTTGCATGCATATGTGTGTGTGAGTAGATGCGGCCGAACCCGGGCCGTCCTAGAAACCTGAGACGGGGAGCCATTGTGTAGGTTTCGGGCGAAGTGAGTTGATTCACCGTTCGGGATTGATTAGGCTACCCCACCCTATGCTTCGATATGGCCTGAGATCCATCTCTTCGAGAATGCGGGAGGCCATAGAGCTCGGGAACCAGTTAGAACCAACCTACTTGCATACATAACATCGTACGGGGGGTTGACAATTGGATGACAATGTAATGGTTTGTTATTTTGTCATTGGAGTTCAAGACTATTTCCCTGTAACATTTTCATAGCTCTGTTTGTAACTAGGCTTTTTCCTATTGTAATAGATGGCTAGCAGTGCAGTCGACCGCCTCCTCCGCAAAGAGATTCGGGTGTACAGACCTTTGGACACAAAATTGGTACTGGACCACTGGTTTACCTTGTACAACCCAGAGGAGCAGGCCTTCATCCAGCAGAAAATCGGCCCCATCCTCTCCCTGACTAAGTCAGAGGCGAATTTACCTATGGTCCGGGCCATGCTCCAGTTATGGGAGATTGAGCCCGCAGCTTTCTTCATCGGACCGCATGAGATCACCCCTACCCTGGAGGAGTACACCCAGTTGCTACAGGCTCCAGCGCTGACTGATCAGATTTACACGCCAGACCTCGAGGCCGGGCCAGCCGGCACCTTCAGTAGACTACTAGGCATCCGCAAAACAGCGGTCAATAAAACCCTGGCAGACTGTAATGGGTATTGCATACGAATGGATGACTTAGAAGCCTGGTTTATTGCCCGAGAAGACAATGGGGACAGAAAGGACATCTTGTGTGGAGACCCTAAGACTTACAGACAGAGAAGGGTGAACGCTTTTATCTTGACAGCCTTCGCCACCATACTGTTCCCCACCGGGACCTTCTATATTCACTACCGGGTTGCAGAGCTGGTAACCCAATTCCTGGATGGAAGATCTTACATCCCGGCTCTACTGGCTGAACAGATCCGGAATTTGAATTTCCTTAAGAAGAAGGGCCATGGGATCCTCCGCTCCAACATCAACCTTCTGCTAATATGGTTCGTAAGCCACCTCAAGTGCTTCGGGCTGAACATGGTCAGGAAAACCCTAGCCCAACAGGTGGATCTGGTGGGTTCCTGTATAGAAAAGGTGAAGTTACCCGACGACATTACCAGCCACAGTTGGGTAGATCTGCTTAGAAGCCTTAGCGCCGAAGATATTCTATGGACAGCCAGGTGGAGTTGCTGTAATAAAATCATCTTAACCTGCAGTAATTTCCAAGCAGTGCCATTAATTGGGATCAACGGATGTATCGGATATCACCCCAACTCCGTAGTCCGCCAATTCGGTACCCTCCAAGACATAGTTTATCGGCCTTCACTCGAAGTAGTCACCTTTGAGTACCAAAATCCGAACCTGTTGGTAGCCGAGAAATTTGCTAAGCTGGCAGAGGTCAAAGCACTTTGGGAAGCCAGAATCGAAAGCCCGAATGTGGACCTCGGCGAGCTAGATGGCGAAGTGGGAAAACACCGAGCCACCAGAGAGTTTGTAATCCGTCAGCTATACCAGACAGGGGAAAGAGCATACCGGGTTCCAGACGTCACCCAGCCAAGACCGGATAAGATCAATCCAGAGACAGAGATCTACCTGGAGCAGGTCAAGGCCCGGATGGAAGTATACTTCGAAGCTGCAGACTATAAGAAAAACATCTGGAAGGGACGCTTCATGGAATCTGACCAAAGAAACAAGGCCTTGGAAGCACAATTAGAGAAGTACCAAGCTAGGGTCAAGGAACTAGAAGCCATCATCAGTGGGAAGCCTGAGCCTCCACTACAGAAGACCAAAAGAGCTAGGAAATAGAGCATTATTTGTAATCTTTCATTGAACTCCAGAATTATTAATAAAAGTGAAGTTTTAATAATACATTGTCAATCAGTTGTCAACCCTTTTATCTTTTAGCATCCGCGTGACACATGCATATCATTCTTGCATCCATCATACTAAAAAAGAAAAAATGCGCGCCAGGTATCAAAATAGCTTCCAAGCAACTGAACCTACCCAGAAGCCCAGTCCTTACGCGCTCAAGAGCAAAAATGGCCAACAGTAGTGACAACCGCCACAACACCAACGCAGAAGCTGCCTCAGACTCTAGGATCATATCCCTAGAGCAAACGGTCCAACAGCTGGCTGCCCAGGTTCACCTCTTGACTGAAAGCATTGGCCTCCTGTGCAACACCCAGCCGGCTCAAGAAGAGTATTCAGGGGCCAGGAAAGGAAAAGCAGTGGAGGGACAGCCTCCGGAATACGAAGAAATCAATTCCCACCTTAACCCAGCCTTCGAGTATGAGCCGAAGGTCAGCCAGGGGCCGACCTTGGATGATCTGAAAAAGGAAATGGAAGAAAGACAAAAAGAGATGGAGAAGCGACTCTTCCAGCAGCTCAATGACAAGATGAAAACTATTGAAGGCCCTGATGGTTTTGAACAGGCCGGAATCACTAACCTGCCAGCATACAGGGAAGAGGCATACCCTGACAAGTTCAAGACCCTAGATTTTGAAAAATATGATGGGACCGGCTGCCCCAAGATGCATACCAGGCTATATGCCCGGAAAATGAGCAAGTATGCTCAATACGATCAACTCATGCTCCAGACCTTCCAGGACAGCCTCACAGGCCCCGCATTGGTCTGGTATGCCCACCTCGACTTCAACATTGTCAACACCTGGGAAAAGCTAGCCCGGGCCTTTTATGATCAATACAAGTTTAACATTGAAGTTGCCCCATCTGTAATCGATCTGGGGAGTCTCCGAAAAAGACTTACTGAGCCGTTCAAGGAATATGCTCAGCGCTAGAGGGCCCAAGCCGCCAGGGTAGCCACTCCGATGTCTGAAAAGGAATTGACCTCCATATTTATCAATACCTTGGACAAAACTTACTTTTCACATTTGGTAGGCCAGACTTCTTCCGGTTTTGCAGAAGTAGTGGCTGCAGGTTGCAGGATCGAGAATGCCATCACCACCGGTAGACTCCAAACAATGGAGCCTCCTAGGGTCACACCGACACAAAGGCTTGTGGGAGGAAACAGAGCTAAAGAGTCCACTATTAGCACGGTCCACTCCGGTAAAGCAGAAAAGGCTGGGACTCGTGTTACATTTCAGACCACGAGTACCCCAATCCAGCAACCCACGACGGGTCAAACTCAGGCTGTCAGGGTCCCAAGGCAGTTCACTCCAATCCCCATCCCACTCAGTCAAGTCTTCGCTCGGTTGAGGGCAGACAACTTGATTAGTTTCGAAATCCCCAACGACCGGTACAAGCCCAAGAACTTTGACTCAAATCTCAAGTGTGACTACCACATGGGTCAGGAGGGGCATTCCACGGACAGGTGCTGGAGGCTCCGACACAAAATCCAAGATTTAATTGATGCAGAAATCATACAATTGGATTTCGTGAACACGCCAGCACCCAATGTCAACACCAACCCCCTGCCCAATCATAGGCCCGCCATTAATATGATCACATCAGAGGAGTCGGCTCCCAAAGAAGCCCCTAAAAAGAATCCAACTGAGCAACAGAAGGAGCAATCCCACCGAGCTCCAGAAGAAACTCCAAAAGCACACATTAAGAGAAGATGGTTAGCCGGAGACCCAACGGTTGGCACTTTGGGAGAATCACACGGGAGATTTCAGTATTTAGTGAACTATTCTTATACCCCGACTGAGCAAGGGCCACCTAGCGGATGGGGACCGGAGTTTGAGAAGGAGGACAACCCGGCAAAGGAAGAGGGGAAGACTGTCTACATGATCAACTCTCATCAGAAGCCCAGGGTTATATAGTGCTATAAGGGACAATCAACCGAGGTACAAATCCCAAGAAAAAGATATGTATTCAATGTCCCGATACCGGCAGAGAATTACAAGGCTGCACCGTTCGACTATCGGGCCCTCGAACAAGAGCAAACTCCTATAGTGGGAGGCATCACCCGCTCTGGGAGATTATATGATCCAAAGTATAAGGGCCCGACTGAAGAGCCCACCGTGGAAAAAGGGGAAGAAGAGGAAGAGGGACTTGCTGCGTTCACGAAGATGGTTAAGGCCAGTGAATACAAGATCATGGAACAATTAAATAAAGTTCCAGTGCAGATATCGCTCATGGGCCTTCTCACAACATCCGAACCTCACAGGGAAGCACTCTTTAAAGTGTTGAAAAAGATTCAGGTCCCGGAAGGTATCGCTACAGACAAATTGGGTCACGTGGCGGACTCCATTTTTGCAATGGACCAAATATCCTTCTCTCCGGAAGAGCTAGGGGAAGAGGGAGACCAACATACCAAACCACTATTCGTAGTGGTCAGGTGCAATGACACCATTGTCTCCCGGGTACTTATCGACAACGGATCATCTCTCAACGTTTGCCCATTAGCAACGCTCGACTTATTGGGGGTCGATCCAAGCAATATAAAACCCAGCTCCACAGTAGTCAGAGCTTTTGACGGGTCCAAAAGAGACATAATAGGGGAGGCGAGCCTACCAGTGGAAATTGGTCCACAAACATTCCACATCTCCTTCCAGGTCCTCGATATCCCAAGATCTTTTAATTTGCTCTTGGGACGACCTTGGATACATGCTGCTGGAGCCATCCCCTCTAGTCTCCACCAAAGGGTCAAATTCATCACAAACGGGCAGATAGTCACTGTACTGGGCGAGCAGGATTATGCCATATACAAAGAGACTGCCATACCTTATATTGGGGAAGAAGGTTCAGAAGACTTGGGGTTGCAGATTTTCAATGAAGTAAACATGGTGACCAGCAAGGAGGGCCATCAGTTTAAAGAGGGGCAGCATGGTACGTTTGGACTAGGGTACATTCTTACGGCCGCAGAAGAAGCGCAAACAAAAGGGGCCAAAGGCAGAATAAGGGAGAAGCTGACCGACAACCAGATGTGCATCCTACCTCTCCAACAATCTTTCCGAAAGGCAAACGTCATTCAAGAGCTTTGGATAAATGAAGAGGACAACAGCAAGGGGAAATCAACTCCCCGCACGTCTAACCAACATCCGGCTCTCAACAATTGGTTTTGTTATCCTATCAGTAACGCTAGGTTAGCTCAAGAGTAGAGAAAGATTATTAAACAAATTTTATTGAGACTCTTTATCAAGTTCAATTATAGTTTGTCTTTTTCTTCTCATATATATATGCTTTCATTTTACTCAGATCTCCTACCATTGAACATCAGGGATATTTCGCGCAGGTAGAAAGTAAAAACGCTGATATCGTTTCCAACGCTGCTGGGTCAGTTGTTGAAGGCGATATTTTAGACCACGAAATAATAAAAGAAAATTGGCTAAAACATGAACAAAGCGGAATCTCGATCGACGAGCCTATGGAGACAGTAAATCTAGGAAGCATGGAAAACCCTAAGAACCTCAAAATCGGGACCAGTTTGAGTGCTGAGCAAAAACGTGAGATAACCGAGCTATTAATGGAATATGCAGATGTGTTTGCCTGGTCGTATGGTGACATGTCAGGGCTAGACCAGTCAATAGTAGTTCACAGGCTTCCCACAAGGGAAGATGTCAAACCTAAAAAACAAAAACTGAGAAGATTTAGGCCTGACATCTTACTGAAAATCAAAGAAAAAGTCAAGAAACTGCTAGAAGTAGGGTTCATTGAAGTATCCGACTACCCAGAGTGGGTAGCAAATGTAGTCCCTGTCATGAAAAAGAATGGAAAAGTACGCGTATGCGTGGACTTTCGGGACTTAAACCAAGCCACGCCAAAGGATAACTTCCCCCTATCTCACATTGATGTTCTAGTAGACAATACTGCGGGAAACCATCTCTTCTCATTCATGGACGGTTTCTCAGGATATAATCAAATAAAAATGGCTGAGGAAGATAAAACCAAAACGACCTTCATCACAACATAGGGGACTTTCTGTTACAAAGTCATACCCTTCGGTTTGAAAAACGCCGGGGCAACGTATCAAAGAGCTATGGTCACTATACTTCACGATATGATGCATCGAGAGGTTGAAGTATATGTCGACGACATGATAGCCAAATCCAAAGAAGGAGAAAGCCATATAGATATCCTGAGGAAATTGTTCAAACAACTGAGGAAGTTCCAGCTTAAGTTAAACCCAGAAAAATGTACTTTCGGGGTCACAACGGGGAAATTGTTAGGGTTTGTCATAAGCCAGGAAGGCATTAAAATCGACCCTAACAAGGTAAAGTCCATATTAGAATTACCTTCCCCACGCTCCGTTAAAGAAGTGAGAAGCTTACTGGGAAGATTAAATTACATAGCTCGTTTTATCTCACAGCTCACCGACAAATGCCGGCCATTATTCCGTCTGTTGAAGAAGAACACCACAATAGAATGGGACGACGAATGTGAAGAGGCATTCCGAACAATCAAAGACTATCTCACAAAACCTCCGGTCTTGATAGTCCCGAAACAAGGAAAGCCCTTATTCTTATACCTCACTATACTCCCTGAATCCATGAGATGTGTGCTGGGGCAGAAAGATGACGAGGGAAGAGAGCGTTCCATATATTATCTGAGCAAGAAGTTCACAGATGGGGAACAGAGGTACTCAGAGGTGGAGAAGAAGTGTTGTGCTTTAATCTGGGTCATGCATCGACTAAGGCAATACACCCTTTATTACCATATTGAACTGCTAACAAGACATGATCCCTTGAAATACTTAGCAGAGAAACCAGCCTTGATAGGGAGAATCTCTAAGTGGCAAATGCTCCTATCCGAGTTCGACATCACATACGTAAATTAGACCTCGATGAAAGGGCAAGCCTTAGCCGACCAGTTGGCGGAACACCCTGTCGAGACGGATTCCCAAGAACTACAGGCCCAATTTCCGGATGAGAATATATTTTCAGTGGAAGATAGGCCGGTAGAAGACTTTGGGACAGAGTAGAACCCGAAATGGAAACTGTTTTTCGATGGAGCCGCTAATGTATTCGGTTGTGGGGTTGGGGCAGTATTGATATCCCCATACGGCACTCAATTCCCTACAGCGACAAGACTTACATTTTCCTATACCAATAATATCGCGGAATATGAAGCATGTATTCTTGGCCTCAAGATGGCCAGCCAAATGGGACTTACATTTATGATCCATCTGTTTTGACTAAGTAAGAGGGACATCATTTGTAGGCCGTTTGGGATGGAGAAGTAAAATATAGACAACCTATGAAATTGATGAGTTTAGGTTCCATTTTTCATACTATAACATTTCACTTTTTCACTTTCAAGATTAGTCATGGCTTGTTGTTCGGTGTTACAAGTTATCACTTCGATGCGATGAGAAGGTTATTCAAGTAGATCCATGGATGGAGCCATATTTGTAGTTGATAAGCTTCATTGGGGTAAGCTACTTACCTTCTATGTAGTTCGATAAGTATATGATCACTACTCTAGTTGAGAGGTGGAGGCTAGAGACTTATATGTTTCACATGCTTTTAGGAAGTTCACAATTACTCTATAAGACATTGTGGTTTGGCTAAGCCTTCCATTTGATAGTTAAACAATGATAGAGAGTAGTTCCTTCAATTGGATTGCTGTGTGTGAGAGATTACTCGAGGGGAGACTAGGGTTAAGCAGTAGGGGGTGCATTAATTTGATGTGGTTTTGAGATATTTTTTAGGTCATGCTAGAGGATGCAGACGTTGAACAAGTTACACGCTATACGTGCGCATACATCTTGCAACTATAGGGAAGATTTATATTTGTTGACAAATTAATCTTCCTTTTCTACAACATGTTTTTGCCATTGTTGAAACAATTTGATATCATGAGCACATACAATTGGGGGTTTGCATGTTTAGCTTGGTTATATTGCCAATTCATTATTGCATCTGCCTTGTCAGCTTAAGAGATCGGGGAGGTAGCAATGCTACTTCAGGTGTGGGCATGAGATAGATTCCCTCATATAGTGCCCTTCAGCTGCCATGGGGCTTTTTGTAAATGCTTGAGCTCCCTTAGCCATGCAATGGAAGATGAGCCGAGACATTAGGTATCACCCTATACATGTTGTTGTTGCTTATCAAGATGCATTTGATATGCAAACTACTGATTAGGTAATTTTTTAGCCTTTTTCAGTTTTCCATTTGATTATATGTATCATTATGTCTAACTCTTACTTACTGCCCTTTAGGTCAAGTGGGAGCCATACGTATGAAATCTGATTCACATCCTCTCTTCCTTCTATAAAGCATGTAGACACATTTGAATAACTCGGGTGCCGCTCAAATGTTTCCATATAATCAAGTGGCATTTTTTAGACCATGTTGCTAGGCATTTTGGAGGTTTCTAGCATATCTTGAAATATTTTAACACATAACCTAAGTTCGACCTGCATAAGAGGGTTGACATAGATTGGCTAGTATATAACATGTACTTTATATTGCCTTATAAAATGAGTGACTAGCTTAGGAGGTTCATATGAAGGGCCCTCTTAAGGTTGAGAAGGAGTATATGAGATGGTATAAATCTATCAACCGTCGATATATAGGACATATAGAAACAATTCTTGGATATTTAGTGGTAAAATGTCAATACTAATTGGGTGATACATTACGTAGCCGATACTAATTCATTTTATGGTATTTTGTTCATATAGGCTGATACATTCCAACAAATCCACTTATCCCCTAACCATTCTATGGTTATTGTTCAAGCTGATCATGGTTTTCAATTTCTATATGACCATGGGCTGGTGATGTTGTACTCGCAGGTTAACTTAGATCGGGCCTAAAGGTTGAGATAGAAGCTTAGTAAGCTAGCGTTTAGAAATGGCAACAACCGCCTCTATACATCGTACAATCAGGGGACTTAAACGACCCCATCATCGAGTTCAACCACAAGAATATACAGTATAAGCCCAACAACTTCCACTCGATGTTGATAAGATAGTCGATAGCTTAGCTCCACTACCTAGCTCTTATGTCACACCACATCGTCATTCCATCAGTGGTCCCTTTGCTATACCACCTACTCTGCAAAAGAGATACCCAATTAAGCAAACAATGTATTAGGTGAATCTTTACAGCTTGTTATAGATTAGATTCCAATTCCTCCTTGTGACTTCGGTAATGCACCTCAGTATCATCTAACACAAGAGTCACAAGCTCCTATTGCTATAGATCTAAGGCTAGCTAGACTGTACACAAATGCATCTTCATAGCTTAAACAATAGTTCAATAAGAGAAGGAACAACATATGATAGCATATTATTTTATATCGTTTAAAATGTAAAATTTTATTGACAATTGTAACTCCTGTATATATAAGTTTTGCAAGTTTTCCCAATTTTTCTTTCACTCATTTTTGGGTACTTACTTCTTATTGCTCTCACCATTTCTCATTTGTTTTCTTCTTAATTACAAAACTTTTTTCAAATTATATACTTTTCAATAAAGTTATTAGTTCACATATGAAATTGTGATGTATATGGAATTTAGGGTTATAAAGTTTTGCAATTACTACAATATGCAGCTTGAGTTTTGAGTTTTTCATCTTACCATTATTAATTTATTCTCATTTTAATTGCTAATATAAAGATTCTTCATTGCACAACTCCACAAACTCTTTACCACATTTGAGTTATTAATAATATATAAATAATTTAAGCAAAACACAATTATTTCAAAAATAAAAAATAGTTTATTATACTTAACATCTTTCTCTTTATCTATATTTATCTTATTATGAGTAATTTTTTTTCAGTCACAATTAAAGGGGCAAGAGCTTTAACTTTCTTCTTCCCTTTTTTTTTTTTTTTCCAAAAACCACCATTAAGGAAAATTTTCTTTTGGAATTATTTTTTAAAGTTACATTTTCTTAAAATTAAAATTTTAATATTAAAATTTACATTTTTTACTAAATTTTTTTAATTTTTCAAAAATTTGAAATTTTACATTTTCTTTGATTTTTAAAAATTTCAAAAAAAATATTATTTTTAAATAAATATTTAAAATTTTTAAATTTACTAAAAAAAGTTAATAAGTTATTTTTTCCATTTTTATATCTAAAATTTTCATTTTTTTTTAACAATTTTACTTGAGATTTGTTCACAACTTTTTTCTTTTCCAAAACTTTTCATGAAATTTTCTAAAGTTTTTTTTTTTCATCAAAACTATTTTTTTTCTTTTACATTTTCCTTCAATTTTTTTTTTCAAAAGTTTAGATAAGAAGAACAAACAAAATTAATTTGTTAAAAAAATTAACTAAATTTAAGATTTTCAAATATTGATTTAAAATTAATAATTTGTTTTACTTTTTAAAAATTTCTACTGAAGGTGTGTTTCTGGTCCACACTTTCATGCCTTTAGCTTGACCAAATTTGGTTAAATCAAATATACATTCCATGTATATGTTTTCACCACTTATTTTTTCAATATCTTCTCCGGGTACCTCATTTCATGATTAATTTTCGAAACATGCGTTATTTAAGTAGATTCCTCTATTTATTAATGATGTTAAGGTTTGCTTGCACAAAGTGTTTATAATCATGTCATGTGTTGTGCCTATATTGATGAGTTGGCTGTAGATTTGCCAACCTTACTTTGCAACATAAAATAGAGCTTATGAAAGCTTAAATCCTGACACATAATATAGGAAATACTTTAGATATTAAGAAAATACAAATTAAGAAGTTATAGAAGGGCCTACAACTTGCTCAATCAACCATAGGATGTAACTTAGGTTGATTAGCTACCTTGGATCAACTAGCTAGCCCATGAGTCAGATGGGCATCCTTAAGTCTATTGGCGGACACTCCATCATATTTACTCTGCTTTACTTCTTATCTACTTCTTCACGTAATTTTTATTTATTTATTTTTTCTTTAAGTCAAGTATTTTTATAAATTCAGAATGTAAAACTCATCCAGAATAATGTATAAAACAAAAATAAGTACCCCACCACGAGGAGGTACTTGACCTAGAATTTTCTATCAAGAATTAGGCCCTTAGATAATTGTGCTCCAATAGCATGGAATGACTGGCACCAATTAAGAAATTGCTTACAGCAATAGACATGGATAATGCCCTAAAATTCAATTACCTATGACTTGGGTTTGTGGTTGTTGCTTATCCTGTTGTCTACTAAAACCTAACCATAAAGAAGATATTTGGACAAACCCATAGCACGTTTTCAATGGAATTTTCATGGAAATTACGTTGATTACATAGCTGTCTTGGGAGTCAATTTCTTCTATAAGAAGAAGAGTAAAATGTGGGACAATCATGATGAAGAAAAGAATGAAAAAGATAACGTACTAAATGGGTAAAATGGAAAATTGGTGGAAGAATACTTACAAAAGGACTATTGGGGATGATGATAATAGGATGTCGTTATCCCAAATGGTTTTCTTTAACCTGTTGAAAAATAACCAAAAAGAAAAAAGAAAAAGGGAAACGATATTTTAATAAATAATAATATTTCCTCACAAGTATAGGCACAAAATTAAACTCTACTTTTGTTTATGAAATTGTTTGTATATAATTGCCCAAAATGGAGTTGAATATATAACAGATATATCGTTTTAGAATTGGAAAAAAAAAAAAAAAAAAAAAGAGAGGCAAGTTTTGCGTAAATAGTTCATTTTGTTAATCATTAAATGCATAATTATATGTGATTTACAAGCTTAAGCGTTCAACATAGGCAGTTGATGATCAAGATTCATCATATGTTACGGTGGTAAAAGGTCTTGAGTTTCACACTCATTTCATCCAAATCTAATTAAAAAGTGAATTAATATCAAACCCACAAGTGAGTGATTATTAAACAAGTTTAAATGTTTAGATCCCAATTTGATATGTATCATGAAGTTATATATCAATCAATAAATATAAAACTACATCAAATAAAAAGCTTAAACTTTGAGATCAAACCGTTATGGAGCTAGGTTCATAATAGTACTAAAATAACCAAGGCTACAAATCTCTATGTTATTGTTTCACCTCATTTAGTCCCGATATCCATTTAATGGACTTTAATAAAAAAATTTAACTCATAAGTGAAAGTGAAAGGGTATTAAGTGATAAGTATAAAAATACACACCATAAATGTATGTATATACAAGCTTAGACTTTTAAAACACTCTATGTGTAACAAGGTAGCCGCTCCTAAGGTTCTTCTACTATATGTCTTAACTTGGCAACAACTTGCTTATACTCCAACGATTGAAAAATCTCTTATAACATCTTTTTTAACCCCCCACTCTTGCATTGACACTTGCAAGTGAGATAAAGGGGACACCTTACATAGTATAAAGATACCTTGTAGATATGTGCCTCTTCACATATTAGTAGGATTGAGGGAATATTTGCTTAATCTTTAAGATCAGCCAATTATGAATATAAAATTTATTTTATATATCTTCATAGTGTGCGCCATGCACTTGTTTGATGTGTTCAAGGAAAATTGCTTATAACATTCTTGAGGATGGGGAGAACTAGTTTTAATCCTGAAAATTTCTTAGCAAATTTTAAATATAATTTTAGGTTGTTTTCGAAATTTTGAATCAGCCATTAAAACCCTTTTAAGTAGCTTAATTATTAAGGATGGTTTGATCATTTTGATTTAGGGGTTAAAACTAAAAGCAAATTGTATTATTTACAGCCACTTTTAGCACCAAACTGCTTTAGACCTCCTAGGGAGATAAGCTAAACCAAATGCAATTTAGTTTGGTTTTGTTTCGAATCATATATGTTTTCTTTCTTAATTTTACGATCTCTTTTATAATTATATTTTGACATGTCTTCTTAGTTTTCGTGTACATTTAAATTAACTTTTTAATTTTTAGTTATGCTCTTTATAAGGAAGTGCAAGTGTTATTCACCGTTCTAGTAAATGACTAATATCAAGAGACATGGATATTAATGTTTTTAAAGTTAGAATTATTTAGCTTCAGTTGTAATAAGTTGAATAAGTTAATCAAAACAAAATCAATAATATAAAAGGTTATGTGGGAACTTTCTCATTATACAAGTTACAAACTTTTTTCTTTTTTCCTTTTTTTCCACCTCATATAAGTTAATCATGCTTAGCCAAAATATAAAAATAATGTAATTTTTTAAAAATATTATTAAAATAGGATCTGAAAAAAAAATTTACGTGAATACTAAAAATACATGCAATGTCTATATTGTATATATTTTTAATATCTTATTTGTATAATATTTTTTTCCTGACACTAGTTTTGAAAAATTACATTGTTTTCGTACTTTGTCCAATCATGCTCTGTCAAATCTTTTGTCGTAGTTATTCGAATTTTCATTTGAGTCTTTTTTTCCCCTGATGTGTAGATCTTCTCGTCAGATTTTGAAAGGCAATAAAGGGGAGGGACACAAAATAAAGGCTAGGGCGATTATGCCCATCATCTTGGATAGGTTTCAACTCTATTTTAGGAATAGTAAAAGGGATTTATGTTGTTTCTGTTGCCATCGAAGACTATAATGAAGGCATTCCGATAAGATTTTGGCAGATCTGGACGTGCCCCACTTTGCCTTCGACACTCGATTGAGGGAGTTAGACGATTCTTTGTTCCCACCAAGATTCCACACCCAAGTTGAAAATTCTTACATTCGATGAAAAAAAACAACAAATGTAACGTGACGTTTGTCAATATATAATAAAAATAGATTAAACTTTTTAGGAACATACAATCAGTAGTAAGAGTACTTATAATTATAATTTACATTATAACTATTAATTAATAAATTTATATTAAGAGATTTTTATTTAATTGACTAATACTTTTAAATAAATAAAACTTAATTTTATTACTTAGTTAACTAGTACTTTGGAATGAATAAAACTTAATTTTACTACTTTTGCTTGAAAACTTACTATACTAAACAATTCTATTACCATAGTTGTTTAAATAAATGTGTCAAAAGTATTTAAATTAAATATAAACTAAGAACAATATAATTATTGCAAAAATAAATAAATAAAAAGAAAAAGAAAATAATAGAGATGTATGTTATTTAGACTGGGTCAAGCCACCAACTCGGCTCGAATTGGCTCAGCCGATTTGACCTGACATCAAATCTAACAGGTAGGTAGGTTTTAGACGAATTCTGAAACAGCAATTTAGCTGGTTCATTAACTTGCCAAATTGGCTCGGTTCAAACTAGTGAAAGTTGGTTCAGTTCAAACTTAGCTTGATTCAAAGCTCGTAGGCTTTAGAATTAGAAGAAGTGAAACTTTTTTAATTTAAATATTGTGAGGCAGAAGAAAATTTCAAACATTCAGAAACATTTTGTTATCTATAAAAAGATTGTATATATTTGTATCTGTGCATTCACTTAGTTCTCTACGGAAAAAAAAAAATCTACTCATTCTCTTGCGCATTCATTCGCTTCTGTGCTTTCATCTACTCAATTTATTTAGCTTATGAGTACTTTTATTATCTAGATTATTTTTGTTGCTTATATTTAAATGTCTTCCACCGATTATATATTTTTTTTTTCAGTAACCAAATCATCAAGTTATAGTTTTTCTATATCAATATTTTCTTTTTATATTAATAAAAAAAATGACAAGTTTCTTCCATGGTTTATCTTTTGGTAAGAAGGATGATTCTAAAAAAGATGATAAGGAAAAATCTGTTCAACATAAACTTGAGCAATTTTTTGACATAGAGGATTACAATCTCCACGACTTCACCAATAGGTGATTGGAAAATTTAATGATGCCACCCCCAAGCTTTGACTACATGACTCCTAGAGGACAAAGTGAACCACTGCCACAAGAGAGCAACGAGGAGGAGGAGAAAGAAGAATAGAAAGACGATGCTTAGGAAGTGTTAGAGAAAGAAGTATTAGGTCATGGACGTGGTAAAGCCGACTCTACAGGTAAAACCACTTATTCCACTTAAATATAATATTTTTACTAAAAATTTTCGTAAAATTATAGGAGAAGATAGAAGTACATGTGCAATTGCAAATATTGTCAATCAAATTATGCATGGAAGAAGGGGGAAGGCTATGGAACTTTAAATAGGCACAAGCAATTGAAGCACCCAATGAAGTTTGATATAGATAAGTCACTGCAACAAATATCCCAATTTGGTGGTTTACAATTATCGAGCCTATTTGGGTATTCTGCTAATAGGCAAAAAGTTGCTCTGGTAGAATACTTAGCCAAATGTTACTTATCATGGAGTCACGTATCTTCCACGGATTGCTTGGAATACAAATGTGAAGCTTTACATCCAAGCTCACAAAGGTATGACCCAAAGACAATGCAATAAACCACTGTGAAATTATATCACAATAATAAGCGTGAATTAGTTATGCTATTTAATTCTCTTGATACACAAGTTTCTATTTGCACAAATATATGGACCAATCCATGGTAGGATGATTTGTACATGAGAATTACATGTCATTAGATAGATGATGTATGGCAAGTACAAAAGAGACTAATAACACTTAGGATTTTTAACGAATGTCATACGGAAGAAAACATTTTTCGTATAATAAGTATTATTTTAGGTGAATACCCATACTAAAAATATATTTTCAACTGGTTTTACCAATACAGCTACTAACACTGCATCCATTAATGAACTCAAAGCGTTATGTCGACCTATGTTAGGTGGGACTTTTTTCCACATATAATTTGCTTGCTATATTTTAAATCTTTGTGTTAAAGACAGTCTGAATTATTTAGATTTTAAGATGTCCCCTATAAAACAAGTAGTTAGCTTTTTAATTGACCACCCATTTGTAAATAAGGCATGGAAGAAATTTGTATTGACAACAGAACGTGACTGAAAAAATTTAGAAAAAATGTTAAGCATAGGTGAAATTCCACTTATCGACTTTTGGAAAGTATAGTTCCCTATAAAGATACATTGTGTTCTTTTGCTATGATAAATGTCCCAAACATTCCACTGTATCCTAGTGATTGGGATGTATAGAGTAAAATGCTAAACATTCTTAGAGTTTTCCATTAGTATATATTTTCTCAAGTATACTAGGCTAGTATTCACTTTTTCTTAATGAATATCGTAAATATACTATCAGTGCTACTTGAAACCTAAGCCAACCCATTTCTTCAAGTGGCTATTAATGAAATGGCTACAAAGTAGTTGTTATATTATAGACAAATTCTTGCATTTATTTTGTTGCTTTTATTTTAGATCTACATTATTAAAAAGACATGCTTTTAGAATATCTCAACCTGTATTATCAAATTGTTGATACATTTTTTGAGATAGAAGACATCTATGTCGTTACTACGACACAAGAACAACAATGAGTGATCCATGTAATAGAAGACTTATTTTGTAACTTTCTTACTGCATATGGTAGTTAAGTTCCCGTAACTCCCCCATTGTCCCCTGGCTCACATGTTGCCACATATGGTTATACCTTCTCTATGCAATGAATGATGGTGCAAAGGTTGAAGCGGCATCGTGTCGGTTTAAGTGAGTACACAAAACTTGACCACTATTTTAATATGAACTTTGAATTTGACGACAATAGTACCATAGACTTCAACATCTTAGACTGGTTGATGAGGCATAGGAAGACTTATCCAATTCTCTCTTGAATGGCTCACCAAGTTGTTGCCGCTCCTGCATCAACAATAGTTGTTGAACAAGTTTTTAGCATAATGAGCCTTATCTAAACACAACGGCAATCAAGATTGTTGCCTATTAATATTGAGACGCTGGCTTGCGTAGAGGATTGGTTAAAGGCAAGAAGTAGAAATAAGATTCATAAGAAATGTCTAGTGAAGGAGATGAATACTTTAGCGATTTTTTTATGTCGAGGAAAAGCTTCGCTAGCTCAACTCTTGATATCAAGTAAAATACAATAGTTTGAATAATATTTATTTTTGTTTTGCAACTATACTATAAGCAAAATTAATTTGTAAGGATAGTAGTATTACCTTTTTTTTTTTTTTTACTTTTTTGCACTTAGTTAGAGATAATTTATAAGAAGAGTAGTACTCCCTTATTTATTTTTGTTATTTACTTGTAGAGTCTAATAATAGTGTATAAGAGATAAGGTCAAATGTTTTCCTCTTTTTCTATAATATTTTTAATCAATCAATAAATTTTGGGGTTAGCATCCCCCCTCTTATGTACGAGGTTTGCCACCAATTAATGAAGCAAATATTATTTATTGTTGCGAAAATGGTGGATCAATTTTAAAAAGAAAAAAAAAACACCCAAAAAATACAGAGGGATAAGAAAAAGAAAGGTGAAAAAATTGAAAAACAAAAGGGCGGGTTCAAGTGAATCGGCCTAACCCTATCGATCACGGGCTGATGCTGGTTCACTCCCCCCCTTAATCCTTGACCCACGGCGGGTCAAGGTTAGTTCTGAACCGATTTAGTGTCTAAGGCTCCCTTATTAGTTTGCTTCAAAAATGGAAAGTTACTTAGACAATATCCTTAAAGTCATTATTAAAACTCTAAAACCATCACTAGAAGAACTATAATTTAGCACTTCAATGACAATTTGAGGGTATTGCATATTATCAAAAGTTAAAAGAAGATAAAAATTCGCTTTAAAGTTTAGGGATCAATCTGTTATTAAGATATATTTGTAATTTAAACATATAAATAAAAACACTATTCGAGAAAAATCAATACCATTCATCAATAAATATAAGAGGAAAGATTAGAAAAAAATATTCACAAGTCATCTAGAATAATGGGAGTTACATGGAGCTTATGCTGATTCGAAAATATCCTTAGACCATAATGCGCCTAGATCCCCAATAATTTCCATAATTAGCTATATTGCTTGTTTAATTTCGTAAGATGAAATAAAGGAATATTTAGTGGGCTTCTAGACCATGTTTTCATCTAAAACTAAATAATACAATTTTCCAGTCTCCAAGCATCCTATTTAGGTGGTGGGATCTTTACCCTATGAGTTGATATAAAAGCAAATATAATATTTGTTGATTTAAAAGAAAATTTAATATTTGTTCATGAACCCATCATCTCTCTCTTCAAGTACATCGTATTGCTATCTTATATGTATTTTTATTTTACTTATATAAATTTGCTCTTTTAATGCAACAATTCTAATTGTTTTTATGTATTTTTTCTAACAATAGTTTCCTTTATAATTACTTTGCCATGCCATAAACCTTATTGACATGATAGTCTACTATGTGTTACCTTGTCATTTGGTGATTACATGTAAAGCTTGAGATTCATACACTCTCCTAACCTTCTTGTTGAAAGCTTTTGTCACATAAATGTTTGTGAAAACTAGTTGATGAAAATGGGTGAACTATGAAGCTCAACATGTATTTGCTATAGCCACGCACACTCAATATCACACTACATGCACTCATCAATATTAGGGTAAATTACACCAACCGGGCATATGATCCAACATGGCATTACTATGTCAAGAAAAAAAATCATAGTATATATATAAAAAAAAAAAAGAAATTGAAAAAAGTAAGAAACTTAGAATGATGATGTTTTGGCACAAACATTAGGGCTTTTATCAATAAGGTTGATTGTAGTTTCTTTTGTGCCTTAATGACTAAAATGGGTTGTAGTCAAATATGGGTTAAATGGATTAAGACATGCATAACTAATGCATGTTATAACCTTTAGGTAAATAAGAAACGTATTAGATCTTTTCAACCTTCTAAAGGAATTAGACAAGGGAATTCCATTTCCCTTTTCTTTTCCTTTTATTTGCTAATAAACTATTGAGGATGATTCAAAAAGAAAACACACAAACGAATGTAAAGGGAATCAAAATTAACGCTCAATCCTTAGAGCTAACAAATTTCTTTTCTTTTCTTTTCTTTTTCTTTCAAACCATTCTCTTCTTTTTACTAAAGTTTTTGAAGATAAGTTGAGCAAGATTAAAGATATTCTTAATTTGTATTGTTAAGATTTAGGCTAACAAATTAGTTTTCAAAAGTCCTCCATCACCTTCAACAAAAATACACTAGAAATTTTTCAAGAAAGGAGCTATGAAATTCTTCATATATTGAGAACTGATAAACCTAAAAAATATTTAGGTTTACCTACTAAATGAGCTAGATCTAAATACAAGGCTTAGCATCTAGTAAGAGGGAAAATTGATGGGAAACTTCAAGGATAGAAGAGCTTGTTGTTGTCCCATAGAGGGAGAGAGATTCTCATTAGGGTGGTAGCATATGCCATTTTAAATTATGCCACAAGTGTGTTTCAAATTCCAAGAAATTGGTGTGTACATATAGCATCATCACTCCCCCATAAACATAAAGGAGTAGATCCCCTATACTATCTTCAAATTGGCCAATCTCCCACTCATCACCATCCTCATAATACCAACATGTCAAGTTTAAGTACAACATATACAAAAACTGTATATTAGTTTCATCAAAGAGATGCATTAAATTTGGCACACACTACTCTGAGTTTCTCCATCATGCTAAACTTATTCATCAAGTTGAATACCACCCTTCTTCCCTCACCATCCTTTCCACTAATAAATCCGGTACTTTATCTATCTTTATGCTTATTAGTGGGAAAGTCACTTACCTATTACGGGAAAAGGAAATAAATATTACTTAAAAAAAATAATTCCTAAAATGTATTAATTGAAAAAGCAATTAAAAAAAATATACTACTTAAAATGGATACTTTAAGTGCTGATTTCAAGTTACTTTGAAATTGATACTTTAAATACCGATTTCATTGTTTGTAGTGTTGATTTCAATTGTGGATAGTGACTAACATGAAATCGATACTTCAAGTGCTAATTTTAAATGACATATTTTTTGAATTACTTTTTCAATTAATATATTTTAAGGATTATTTAAAAAATAATAATATTTATTTCCTTATCCTTCTTTTACCATACCATTGCTAAGTTGGAGGCATTTTTTTATACTAGTGTTTGGTATTTCTTAAACTTATGTAGTGCTCATTACTTCTATCTTGCTTTGCTTGAAGATCATTTTTAAAGGTACTCTTCTTAGTTTATTATGTGCAAGTGAAAATGGGAAATTTCTTTCTTTCTTTCTTTTTTTTGTAAAAGTTGAGAGAGAGAGTAATTAGGAAGAGAAAGGGGGCTACATTAGGAAGAGGGAAGGAAGAGAAAGAAACTCATATCAAGTAAGGGATATCATGTCAAGAGAGGGAGAAGAGAGAGGGGATAAACAAAAAGAGAGATAGAGAAAAGAAAGAGAAAAAGGAAGAGTGAAAAGAAAGAAATAAGATGGAAGAATTTGACAAAGAAGAGGAAGAGTTTTGCAGTGAGAAAAAATAAAAAAGAAAAGTGAATGAAAAAAAGAGGTTGCAAAAGAAAAAAAAATAAAAGTGAGTGAGAGGGTTTTTGAAATTCAAAAGGCAAGAAAGAAAGTTAAAAATCGTGTGCTCCTGAGAGCTCGAGCATCGAAGTTGTTGTCTAGCATCTCCTCTGATTGACCATCTAATTTTTTTTATATATATATTATATATCCATATATGGAGAACTAGGTGTATAACATTTCAACTTGTGTATAAAATATTTGTTTTTCTTATCTATATATTTGTGATTTTTGATCAATTCCTTATCAAACTTTACTTTTATGCTTGTGTTTACCAAAGAGCAAATACCAAGAGAAAATATATTTTTGATATATATGTATTCAAGATATTTATGCAAGTGAAGAAATTTTATAGATTTAGCCTTCATTTTACTATTTTATTCCCTTTTCCCTCCTTTGAGCATGCAAATATATATGTAAGACCATTACTTTTTTGGATAATAATTTTTTATGACTAACTCAATTCACAACTTACAAACTCGATTCTAATTTACTAACTCATGAATTTAGCTATCATATGCATGTGTATGTGTGTGGCGTGTGTACATATATAACATATACATACCTAGATGTTTGTTTATTCAATTTTGTTTCAATTATGCTGAAATTTTAAATATTTAATTTCTTCATATATTTTTTGAATTTATTGGTCACTGTATTATTGCCAATTTTATAAGGTTTAATATGTCAATTTATTTTAGATATTTCTCTTTTAAAAAGAATTTTACCTTTATTTGATATTTTAAACTCTTAATATGTTAGAAAGGCTTTTACCTTTTATCACTATCTCATGTCCCCATTAAATAATAACCAGTCGATGCCTAATCCACCTATTTGAAAAGGTTATTAGCCTAGGCACATGCACAAATAATACACCAAGCAAATTTGAACTCGGATATATTTAGATTCACATACTAAATACTAGGTTAAATGATTAGCCAAAACATGGTAGAATGGTTACTTACTTACACTTACTTTTTGCTAGTTATTAACTCTTGGATCTCTTTATTGTAGCATCTACAATTCATAATCATATATGGAAACATTTAATACATTTTCAAGAAATTTGTTTTATTTTATTTTTTATTTTGGTTCTTCTTAGATAGCTCTAACATTTCTTGTCTTTTAAATATGGTTTAGGTCAATACCAAGGTTAGGAAAAGATATAAAATAGAGTTTGAGTGAAAGAAATCTATGATCAACTTGGAATGATTGTTGTGAACAAGGGCTTGCTTTATTTGACCACAAAAAGGTGGGGGTGGTGGTTTAGGTTAATACCAAGGTTAGGAAAAGATATAAAATAGAGTTTGAGTGAAAGAAGTCTATGATCAACTTGGAAGGATTGCTGTGAACAAGGGCTTGCTTTAGTTGACCCCAAAAAAGAAAGGGGGGGTTGACTACCTAGATCTCTTTGGCTTAGTTAGATTACATTTTTCCTTATTATTTTCATCTTGACTAGGGTTTACGTCTTGATCTACCACCCTATGGGGCCATTTCTACTAATTTTAAGATTTAAAGTTTGATAAAGTTTTTTCTTAAATATTTGTAAAATTTAGATATTTGAGACTCACAATTGTATGCCTAAGTCCTACTATGTTAATTATTTGCATTTTCATTTGTAGGAATTTAGGTTGATTAGGTTGGATTTGGAAAATTAAATTTTCAATTTAATGATTCTTTGAATTAGTGGCTCGAGTTCTATTTATGCATTTTTTGGATAAAGTTGTTAAGTCATCTAATTACTCTAGAAAGTGAATTTTTGGATTTTGTTAATGGTGTTTTCGCTATAGGTTTTGGCATGAGGTGAGGTTAGGGTTTAGGGTTTGGTTTTGAGTTCAAGAATCAGAATTTCAACATTCTTTTTGGTTTAGATCTTTGAGGTGTTGTTGTTTAACTGGCATGAAGATTGAAATCATCAAAAGGATTGTAGAATGATAACTTACTTTGGAATTTGTCATCACATCAATGTGGTACCCTCTTTAATCTATCGAACAAGTGGTCTTTTATTGGAGTAAATTGTGACAGAAAACTTAAATATCCAATTATATTGTTTATGATGGTTTTAGGATTTGTTCCTATCTTGTGACAAATTTTACATGTCATTAAGTTTTCCATTAGATGCTTAAACTAGCATCATTTATATTCTCATTAATGATTTTATTAAGGGTCATCAATTAAATATTATTTCCTTCTTCACATATAAACATATATATTATTTATTTTATTTGAATTATAAGTTTAGTGTGTTTCATATTTTCTTTCTTTCCCTTTTTTTTTTTTTTTGGTTATGAAAGTTTTCCCATTTCATATTTCATTTCCATGTGTCACTTTTGACATTTTCTAAGATTTTGAATAATATATATAGACACACACACAAAAAGAATAGCCTTATTAAAGTTTGATGTGAAACTAGGAGCAACCAAGTAATTGTATCATTCTCAATCAAATAGGCTTTTTTTTAGGTATTAAGAGTCATAGAGTAAGTTACAAGTAATAAATGTATGTGTATGCCATCTTTATATCCTATAGCCACACCCAAGACCTATACTAGTAAGTTGTACTCTAGTAAAATTTACTAAATAATATAATATATATTAATAAATTAAAAACAACTTTATATTTTCTCCGATCAAGAAGAGAATTAAAATAATATTATGTTTATGTTAAATAGAAACAACCTAAGTCTAATACAAATCCTAAATTTAAAGTTTGTTGTCTCTTACTAAATGATAATTTTCATTTCAATTTTTGTAGGTTTGATAATTTTTGTTTAACATCATATAAACTTAAAATAATGAAGATGAGAAAAAAAGAAGAAATTGCTTTTTGATACATAAGTTTTATAGGTTTTTTACAAGTTTTATAGATTTTATATATGGAGGAATTTATAATATTATATATATTATTGTTTTTTAAATATAGCATGAATTTTAAATTTATAAAATAGAAAAAAATTATAGGTTTTACATAAGATACAAATTTTAGAGCAGCATCAGGGTATTGCCGTATGTTTTAATTTTAAAATTTAAAAACTTATACTTTATAAAATAGAGTTCGTTGATCTATGTATCACAACCATAGACTTATTGGATCCTCATCTAAATCTAGACTCATTCCACAAGCCGAGTCCTAGACATAAAAACTTATACTTTATAAAATAGAGTTCGTTGATCTATGTATTACAACCATAGACTTATTGGATCCTCATCTAAATCTAGACTCATTCCACAAGCCGAGTCCTAGACATGTTGTATTCAAAACAGGGCACGAACTGACTTCTCTCTCACCACACCAACCCCCACCCTTACGACCTTAGACTCTTTGTCGGTGCATGCGTCCGCAAGAAACAAATAGCATAAACAAAGCAAACCATCACCTCGAAGCAAAATGACTATGTCGATAAGCTGGAAAAAAGAAAGTTGTAAATAAGATAATCACTACATTTTTACATTCGATATGATTCATGTTGTTTCAAGAAAATGAAAATATGGATATAGCAGCCACGTAATTATTGTTACACTCAAATCTTAACCTATTATAGGATTTGAAATTGAAAGAATCAATGTACGAGGATCCACCGGATCAATTGTTCTCAAGAGCAATGATACCACCAGACCGAAAAATGTGAATCTAATTTTAAACCGACCCAAAATGATTGATTATCTTGAAATATTTTTCTTTCATCCAATCCAATCAACCTTCACTTACACGGCCGGAGAGAGGAAATCGAAATAGCATTTTGGATCTGTTTGATTATTGTTGGGGGTCATTATCATCTTTGTCCCCTTGCCCCCATTTTTCATCCACATTTGCGAAAATCATGTCCATGCTATCGGTGCTACTGCTCCCAGGATTGAACATCTGATTCGCCAGGTCAGTCACCAGGGACGCCGAGTACTGGTCTATTGACTCTTTACTGTATGGGGTGGAGGGGCCAGCCCCGTCGCCGCCTTGACTATTACTCACCATCGAGAGCCATGAGTTTGGCCGTGGTAGTGTTGATGATGATGATGGCAGCGGCTGAGATGCAGTAGCTAGGAATGGGACCATTTGACTCAACGGTAGTGGCTGTTGCGGTGGCGGAACGGAGGGCGCGGTGGATGACATGTGACATGTATGTTCGCCACGGTATGTCACTTCATATGTAGAAGGATCATTGTCTAGTCGTTGCACTTGTTTTTTCGCTAGGCAACCATATAATTTCTGATGAGTGCACCTGAAGTAAGCTCTGAGGAGAGAGAGAGAAGAAAATTAAAAAGAAAAAAGAAAAAAGTTATAACCCAATTTTAAATGGGAAGATTGTAAAACCTATGTGAAATTTGTATGCTTTTTCATAATTTTATAGTTAAAGGTTTGAAGCTGATAAATAATATATTTGATTTATCAAATTTTAGATAAAATTTTAAATTATTAATTGTTATATCAATTGAATTTTTAATCAATTCAATATATTATATTAATCACTTTTTAAAAATGTTATAGTAGACATTCATTGGTTAAAGAATATAAGTAATAGAGCTATTTATTAAATCAAATTGAACCAAGCCAAACCATACCAAACTGCAAAATGTATTTCTTTTATATTTAGGTTGGATTTATTGTTTGATTAGGAAATGGTCCAAATAGTTTATAATTTGGTTTATGAGTCAAATCAAATGAAATTGCTTAAACCCAAATCAAATCGATTCTCATTAAAAATAAAAATTAATCGACATTTTTTCAGTTTTAAATTCTATTAACATTTCTATCTTACCCTATTTACTCTTTCCTTTTTGTGGACTCTCACTCTACTCTCAATCTCCATTATCCATTCTTTTTCTTTTACCTTTATCTCTTATCTCATAAGTAGACAAATATATCTTCACTGTTACCTAAAATGTAATTTCATTATGATATAACGTTATATAACTCATATGCTCGCCTAATATTCTTTAATATGAACATTAATATATAGATAAAAACTTCTAGAATTATTAGTAGGCGGCTTAAACTGAATTGAATCATATGTTAAGTAGTTTTGATTAAAACCCTAAATCGTTAAAAACATTTTAATTCGTTAAAGGTTTGATTCAAACAATTTTAAATGCGGTTTGGTTAGACCAACCATCATGAACATACCTAATAAAGAGGTCTAGTGTAATTGATAAGTGTAGTTTCCATTGAATATATGACATGAAGTAATTTAAGGCTCTATATATAAAATTTGAAAAATACCAAAATTAGATAGTGACAGAATTTAAATCACAAGCCGTATATCAATTACATGTTGGAAAATATAATTGAACAAAAATGAGTTACTAAATGTACAAGAAGAATAAGCCAAATCAATGTGAACACATTTTGGGGTGGGGGGGGACCTGTGTGGATGTCATAATCGTGTCACGTTGGCGGTCAATATTTCGTTTAAAATACGAACCGGGTCATCAAGTCTGGATGTTTCGTGATATTTATATAATTAAATAATTCGTTGAATATATAATATAAGACCATCTCTTTCGAATGTAAAATACGTACATGCATAAGAATGGACATGCTATCATAATTCTCAACCCCATGTCTTGACATTAACATGAATATTCACACACACACATATATAAAGAATATCATAATAATTTATAATATTAGTTTGTAATGTCTAACATCATATGAAAAATATATATGATCATATAAATTAAAAATAAAAATAAAAATAAATTACTTTAAAAAGGTTATGTAAATATATCTAATATAAACGATGATAGATAAATAATAAACCAAAACCAAAAACTCATTTTCACTGTATATAATTTATTTACTACCTTTTAGGATGCGGTACACCCAGTCGTTACGAACCAGGGGCGTCATGTATCGGGCATATTATGATATTGGTGTCAAGCCATTGAATTCGTCAATTCAAGTACACCAGAATCTAAATTGAATTTTCGAACATCATAGCCCGAAGACCCAGCTGACTTGACGGAGGTACAAGAAAGGCACTTTCTTTTTTTCATTTATGGAAACTTAGGATATGCATATTTATAACGACCTAGACATTAAATTACAAGAACCGTAGTAATTTAGACACCTATATAATAATAATCGCTGTTTAAAGTGATATATTTCTTTATTTACTTAACTTTTTATCCCTACACACCAGATAATATTATAACCATTAAATTTTAAATGAGACAGAAATCAAATGTAAGACAAACGAGTACCATAGAAGTAAATTTGAACAGAATAGCTAGATCTAAATGAGAAAGGAAGTATTAAAATATCAAATATAAAAAAAAAAATCTAAGATGTAAAAATGAGAGTCGACATAGATAAATTAATTGTGGATGTAAATTTCGTATTCACAATTGTAAGTCAACTAGCAATGTCCTATCTAACCAAGTCTAACCTGAATGTACCGGCAAATGCACGACATAACGTGAATGAATATCTCAAACATGACCATTTCCTCATTACTAAGAAAATATATAATATGTACGGTCAATACAATTGTCAAACTAGTCACAGTAATTTTAAGAAAAACATAATTTTTAAGAAAAAATAGGTGAATTCAAGTTGAAGTGAATAGTCATTATTTATTTTTTTTTCCCCGAAGAATTAATTAATTACAATTAGAGCTATATATGTCTTATCCGAATCAATAAGAAATTCTATCATCGAATCCACATAATCCTCTTACTTTATTATTAGAATCCCAATTCTTAAAATAAGTCTTATTAGTGTTTATCTGACCGAGTAACTCCTTTCGCTATCTTTTTAATATATAATAAATCTTTTAACTAAAAGATTCATTATTTATGACGTATTAATACAACTTATTCTATTGATTCATGTTCATAATTAATCGTACCAAATCTCTTATCATTCTTATATTATATTGTTTCTTTATTGAAAAGTGCTACCATTATATTGCCAATTCGAGATAACATGTAACCAAAGGGAAAAGGAAAGTTTGTACTACCTAGGATAATGCGATCCAAGAATTTCTTTTTGCCCGTATTTTCTCCAAGTGTATCCATCCTCGGGTGGAATTTCAGTATTTCCCATCCGGGGGGCAGGAACCCTAATTGTTTTCTTCTCCTTCTCCTCGCACCTGCCCAATTTTCAATATAATTAATATAATCAAATATAAGACACTATTTGATTGTTATAACTAAAATATAATGGGAATAGATGTCACCAAATTGACAAGTAAAGTGCATGGAAATAACGACGCATTTGCTTGACATCTTACGAAGTCCCATGTAATAATAGTAACAATATTACTTTGTAAGGAGACTAGTCAAAAGTAATCATCAGCTTAATAGTATTTGGCACTAAATAATTAAGTAAGCCTTTTCTTTTTTTTTTGTAAATACTAAATAATTGCATGACCAACTCGCCTTTTTCATACGTAACATTGCACCATTAACAAAAATGTTCAATTTGGGGCCTACTATTTGTATATTTAAGAAGCTTGTTATGGAATGATTTACATAAATATTTTGTCCCACGCTTTAACGAGCTCTGACATGGGATTTTGGTGCCATATTTAGGGTTTAGTGCCGCTTAAAAAAAAATTAAAAACTGTTTGTATAATTATGAAACATTCAGTTGGTATTAAGTATAAACAAACGAAATCGGGTTGATGAGCTTAAGTTGAAAATTCAAAGTTTAAACTTACATTTTTTAGCTTAAACTAAACTTAAAGTGCTATTTAGTTAAATATATGTTTTTGGTCAAATATGTATCAAAACTCAAATAGTTATAATTGATTAGCTTACAAGTTTTTTTAGGGCAAACATTTTTTAGCTCGGAGTCAACTTAAGTTATTCCTTTGAGATCAATCTAGGCTCGACTATAATCAGATTTAACTCAAGCAAATGTGAAGCTAGATTTGAATAGCTTGTGGACTGGTTTAAGTCATTTACACCCTTAAATGATACCGATGAAATGTGCTGTATATCAGTTATTGTTATACAATTTGTTTATGGGTAAACAAAAATGGCTAGCACGTTATTAGGTGCTTGGAGTTGCTATCCATTTTACAAGAAATTGTGGTATGAAAAAGACAATCCTTAGTGCATCAAAAAGGACTAGGATATTCTTTTGAAATTTACAAGGATGGAAACTTAGTTACGTGGGTTTTATTTCATATACCACCCTATAAGGAGGGAGAAACTTCATGGATCTTGTTAAGGAAACAGCTCAGAAATACTTTTAATTTTGTGTGCTTTTCGGTTTGTTTCACCAGGACAATCGACAAGTCAAAAGGTCACCATATAAATTGATTATTACGTGGACAGCAAAAGAGAAAAAGAAGACAAAATAACCGCCCATAACGTACGAAAAGTGGCCCGAGGTTTATAGTAAAACGCTGTTAAGTTTCCGGAATTGCTTTTTCAATCCATGCAAATGAAACATAGACGACATAATTGACACTGGAGGATTGCTGATAAATTTTTATCATGCGGTTGTTTATTTATTTTTTTTTGTAAAACTCAAATTGCAATTTCACAAATCATTCACTATAACTGTTCGAGTATCATCGATATATGCTGGTTACTTATCAATATTCATACTAATTAAGTGTGAATGAATTTTGTTTCTATACATGAATATGTTAATGAGTAGTAAAGAGAATAAACAAGCATTAATAAAAGTACTGAAATAGATAATTAATCATCGGTAGTAAACACCAATCTAGAGCGGGCCAAAGAAAATTAATTAACATGCCCAATGTCATGATTGATATAAATAAAAACTACAGCATTCTTGTAAGTATTTGCTTGGGAAAAGAGAAAACTAATATGACGAAAATAGGTATCCACTCTAGAAAATAAGTTATTAGGAAATTCATTTTGCTGTTTTTCCTTCATGAAAGAGCCTTACCATTTCTTTTACGAACAAATGACTATACAATTGATCACGACATAATTCTTAGTTGGACCTTTTCATAGCTCTGAACCCATTTCTCACACATATCATAACTATACTATTATTTATCATAAACCGGCTTTATTGGTTGTCTTGCGCGATAGATCGACTAATTACATGAAAAATGCAGCATTTCATGATCATGTGTGGAACAACGGATCAGGTCTATACAATTCTAAGACACAAACAACTGGCATTAATATTAGATATACGATTAGGGGTCAGGCTCCAAGGTTTTCTGGTTCTGCTTGATGTGTCTTTTCATGTATATGCCCGTGCAACATCTCTAAGTAAATTGATCATAAGTTCACTGCACATTTTCTTTTAGTCGATCACAAGTCATTTATTATCTAGATCTTCACCTATCCCGAACATATACGCCTATGTTGAGATGTTTAAATGTAAATATTTGGTTGACTCTGATTGAACAAAGATTATTTATCCCTGAATGATGCTTCAACATGTATTCAATCATGTTCCTATGTATGAGTATGAGATCAAAATGAAAAGATTGGATACCCACCAAATAGCCTTCATTGGTAGCAGTACGTAATTGAAGGAGGTATAAAACTAGACCGAGGTTACGTTTAGGCTAAGGAAACTTGGTATTCTCCGACACAATTTTCCGAATTGATCACGCCAAGTAATAGAAAGCAATTTATGTCCTAAAGTTGCGCAGAAAACCAAGCAGCATACTATGATATTGCATGTACTGTCCACTTAGAATTGTATGCATATATATAGATATAGATAACTTGCTCACCTCCTTCGGGGTCTTTGGACAGAAAACGGTGGAGTCGCTCCGCCAAGCTCTCTAGCAACCTCTTCCCCGGCAGCGCCAACAGCCGGCGGGCCCTCCGTTCGTACATCTGCCACTTCAGCCGTACTGCTTGAACCCGTTTCGTAGCGTGACTTATGCTGCTGCACCGTATTCTTACTCACAGGTTGTACATAACCTCCTGGTGTTGTAAACCAATGTTGGAAATTAAATCTATATGGGATATTCTCCTGATGAATAGAGTTTAGTCTTTCCTTGGCTTGTGTGAATACCCTTATGATTTCCTCACAATTATTGATGAGAGTGGTGTGTTGGTTAACAATATTTGGTAGGTTTTGTTCAAGTTCTCTAGCCAATTTGCAACCATGTTGCATTAAATCTAACGCATGCCTATCTCCCATGGTTTATTTGAATATTTTGGGCAAGGTTTCAATATCTGTGTATGTTTGGTTTGTAGGGTGTATGTGTGATCTTTGGGAATGAAGTACGAGAGATATATAAATAGGTTGGTGTGCAGTCTTTTTGCATTCATGGGCTTAAATTTCTAGTTTTGTCCGGCTTCTCTGGTAAAAGTTTCATGGAAATTGTCATTATTTTGGTAGTCGTAGTTATGTTGGAACACGGTGGAAAGATATTCAATTTATATATTAAAAGAGAAAAAAGGAATAAAAGAATAAGGATCTTCGATCATTACAAGAAAACAGAAAAAGGTTTAGACGTGGATTAAAATGAAGAATAGTAGAAAAAGTACTTTTGTCTCTGTTTGCACCGCGTTGTTTTGCTACTTAATACCTTTCGGGTCGAAATAAGAATTTGGAGAAATGATATAAATATACTCTCATAGAATTAAGGTAAGATATTTAAAACATGCTTTTACTTTTTTATAACTTTAAAAAATACATACATATCATCCAAATCATTTCTAAAGTTTTAAAAATTATGACTAATATATTTCTATCACGATATTTTAAGGTTTCAATAACTATGCTGAGCATACTTATAGATTGTCTAAAATTATAGAGTAATAAAAGTATACGTAGGTGTTTAAGAATTATATTCCTATTTGCCCAACAATTTTATGGATATATATGCAAAACTGTTTTATTTCTTTTGTTATAGTTATGGCATATTAACTTAGGAGGGACTTCTATGATCACATTAATCTAATTATTTATTTAAATAGTTATGAAAGTTAATATAATAAGGATTTGAATAGTCAAACGGTCCTACTTAGGAAATAACCATTAAATAAGAATTAGAAAATAAACAAAGAATGGAATTTTATATACATATATAAAATACCCGGTGAATGATATCATTGGTGCAGATATATGATGTCAAAAATGGAGGAAAATAAAATGGTGGTTTCATGGAGGAAAAATAACATAACAGGGCGGGGCTAAGGAAGGAAGGACTTATTTATGGTCCAAGCTACTCGGTGATACTACTACCTTTCTCCATATCAAAGTCTATGGGAAGACCATGCCTCATTGAATCACAGCGTTGGACCCCTGCCACACGTAGAATATTCCAAGGTTTGAATATATGACCGGTTTGCTAAAGTGCATACCTTCTAGGCTTTCATAGTCATATTTGGAAGAGTGATTGTGGGGTTAAAGTCACGGATGATTTGAACCTTTTTAGGCTTCCATTGAATGTACTCATTTATTGTGGAAAAATCCACTGTGTAGGATTTCATTGCCCTTTCATCCTATATATATATATATTGTTATTTTATTTTATTTATATCTTATTTTAATGATACTTAAAAGTTAAAAACACCAAAAATAAGAATTAAATTGGATTTTTATTTGCATTGCATTGAAACAAGCATAACTTCAGAATACTCGAACGTTTAAGGGTATCAATATAAAGTGTGTGCTTATTTATTTTAGGACATTGAGTTTGGAAAGAAAATACCAAACTATATCCACGGCTTTCAATCTTATCATCATTAAAACAGTATTAACTATTGAGATGGTCTTGGTTGCTCTTTTTGGAAATTCAATTGGAGTCAAAACCTAAACACAATTTTTCTATAAATGTTTTATGAGTTTTTAAAGCTTAAAGATCATGGCAACTCAATGAAATATATTTGCTTGAGGAACATTCTACTAATCGTCTCCCACTCTTTGATAATTAATTTTGCAAAGAAACCTACATCATTTGATTGAACCAAAACGATGGCTAATCATTAAAAATGGTCAATATGTTGCTATGAGCTATTTAATAGACAATACTATGCTTGAAGAAGGGTTTTAATGAGAAAAAGTAGAGTTGTGCTTTGAATCATAAAGCTGAACACCTTCTTTTTTATTCTTTATGCTCTTTAAATTATAAAGCTGAACACTTTCTTTTTTATTCTTTATGTGCTTTACCAAAATTAAGGGATATGAATAGTTCAGTACATATTCATACTGTAGTATGAGTATAATAAGATTCAAAGTAATTAATAATCCACAATTTATAAAAGTTATCAATTATTGCACAGTCTAGTATTATATCTTCTATTTTCAACTATTTTACAACTCTAA
The DNA here is from genome assembly GCA_037954665.1 of Laguncularia racemosa. Classification (NCBI taxonomy): domain Eukaryota; kingdom Viridiplantae; phylum Streptophyta; class Magnoliopsida; order Myrtales; family Combretaceae; genus Laguncularia; species Laguncularia racemosa. The sequence continues at coordinate 5,969,871 of JBBMOL010000006.1, forward strand.
AACTTTTAAGCAATCGAAAAACTAATCTACCATAATTAAATAGTAACAACTTATTTGTAATCTTCTTTAGTGCACTAGCATAAAACCTAACTGTAGCTTTAGGTCATAGTTGCAATATTTTAAAATTCTCTTGTGCTTGAAAATTTTTCCCTCAAAGGTGTGAGCTTTACCCAATACATAATTATACATAGACAAGTGCATGCTATGCCATAGATGTCACGCAGACATATATCCTAAACCAATATAGCAAACAATAAGCTATTTAACTTTAAATTAATCAACACAAGCAACACATCCTTAGACATACCCAGATTTAAAGTAACTCATGATTTTGCATATATATATATATATATATACACTATGTAACAAGACCGATACCAAAACCAATGGTCACTTCCTCTCAATTTAATACCAAATCAACCATTAGTATACTAGTTCACCATAAACATACATAACGATATCCTATGAATACCAGAACGACTTAATTGCAACTTCTTTTTAGCATTGATGTGTGATCAATATGTATATATTTATATTCTATCATATTATGATAATTCTTTTTTTTTTTTGTTGCCCAAATTTCAAGTATATGATCACTTGGTTGTGATTTCATGCTTATTGGGTATTAGTTGAAAATGAAATCAATAAAAAGTGAAATTGTAACTTGATTACTAATTGTGTTTAGGTTGTAACTACATAGACTTGGAGAGGTTAGTGATTTGGATAAATCATTTAGTGATCATATGACATAATTGCCCATTGAGGAGCCCTATATTGAAATGACCTTGTTAGCTAATCAAGAACTAAATAAATTCACAACGTAAAAACTATGGTTTTGATTTAATCTGCTAATTGTTTAAAATTAAGGGAAAGTAGTTGGAAAAAAGCTAAAAACTAAACTCACAAAACTACTTTAGGGTAACTTGGTCTAGGGAAAGAGAAGAAAGCAATGAACAAATATTCTTGAACAAGCAATTCCACTACCACACTATGGCTCCTATCTCAAGGTTTTGCAATTGCCCAAAGGGTTCATTTAATTAGCCTGTAAGGATTGATTGGGCAACCTTACCTTGGTCAATTAACCTCCTTCAATATATTCCTTCGATTGAAATGAATTTCAATTGACCACGTTCCAAAAATACTTTCAAGTATACCTTTTTATGTTTACTTTATATATACTTAGTTCCTATGGCTTTCAAAATGATTATTTAAATATTAAACCTTTTTTTTTAAAAAAAAAAACAATGTTTTTAGACTCTTACAACACTATTTTATCATTAAAAAAATCATTATTCTTTTTTTTAAAAAATATATTGAATACAACAAATTATTCAACAACTAAAAAAAAATAGTTCTCTTTTTCTAATTTTTTGTTTTTTTATATTTAATTTTCATATTTTTAATTATTTTATCAAAGAGAAATAATTAAATAGGATTTAAAGGCATATTATGTAAAAATTGAGCTTTTAAACACTCAATTTATGCAAAGATTGAGAATTGAGCATATATTGTGTAAATATGCAATGTATCCTACGTATTTACGAAAAGGCCCTATGGTTTAGCCTCCTTGATTTATTAATTTTAGATTTCAATGTTTATTTCCATAGCCAACCAAAGCAACCGAACCAAAATAATGGAGTTAGTCGATTCGGGCATCATTAATTACAAATTTCAACATTCATTTCGTAATTGTTTTCAATTTCAGTTAAGTTTATAGTAAATTAATCCTGGATCCCTTAGCGTTCAAGAATCAAGATGGATCATTATTATAGACCATATTGCGTGAAACTTAGCTTGAAATGCTAAATGCCAAAGCCCATTAATAGGCTGGACTTTCCTCTTTACTCTTCAGATCCAACCCTTACCACTCTCGGGCTAAATCCCAGGTTGCAGACAAGACAAGCCTATCCTAGGATCATTGGAACACCAACTGCGTTTGGGACCTAGCAGGAAATACATAAATGTTTTTGAAATTTTCGTTTTTAGAAAATCTTTGGAGCAAATTGAAATATTCAAATATTAGAAGAACAGACGCTCGCGATAATCTGAGATATAAAATACGGAATTGTTTAGGATTAATTATATATTGATTGAGTAAATAACTTGATAAAATGATGTAGTTATAAAATAATATATGTTCAATTATGGAAGTTCGTGACATTTATCTTGCTTTTATGAAAATGTATCATACCTTCTAAAAAAAAAAAAAAAACTATTTTTTCCACATTTTCTATCAATCCATTTTTTTTCTATATTTTAGTATTAAATAATTATACATACATTTTTTTCTTAAAAAAATGTTATGAGCAGTTTTTATTCGAAAAAGCTCAAAAATATGAAATGTTATAAGAATATAGTCGAAGAAACATACATAAGATTTGATAACTAGAAAAAAAGTACAATAAAGGATCATAGTCTCTGCCACTTATTTAACATTTGAGGCATGATCAAGCACAGATGTATATAGGGACAACTAACTATGGAAATACAAGTTAAGACAAGAAATAAGTTCATCATTCTCCTATGGTAGTGATGGACACAGCACAATTTCTTGCTCACATCTCTTGCAAAGGAATAAATTTGGAACTTGTTCATTGTTAGGAATCTGAACACACCTCGTATGTTGCCAAACTTCACAAATATCACAACAAATCATTCTTTCACCATCATCATCATCCTTCACACCGCAAGTACAATCAATTATTCGATCGTTTAACCCACTGCCTTCACATATATTCTTCATTATCATTCCATTTTCACTAATGCTTCCCTGGAAAACAAGTTTTCGCCCGACTTCAATTACCCCAAAAACCATTTCATTTTCCTTCGCACTCAAGTTAACTATTGATTCGATCGTCAAGCTCCTCAACCCCCAATACAACTCTCGAAAGGTCCTCTCCACCTGCTTCTTGAGCTCATCAACTGTAGCGTTTTCTTTTAGCATTATACATTCAAAGGGCAGCATTGACATTGAATTTGTATTTTCTTCATCTAAATTACCAATACTTCTTAATGATACGGTACAAAAAAGCTTGAGCTTGCCTCTCTTGTCAATTTCTATCCTAGAAGCTAAATCATCATTATATTGTTTAACAAGGTGTTTAGCATCGAGAATAATCCTAGTAGCAAGAGGTACAGTGGTATTAAAAAATGTGTGCAACCTAAGGTTTTGATGGTCTTTCAAAATGTTTTTGTAGAGATAAAAAATGTCATTATAGAGTTGGGTCCTATTAATTTTAGATCGAGCTCTAGAATTGGAATTGGTTATGACCAAACCCTCTTGATTCGTTATTGGTTTAGTGGTTTCTTCCAATGAGTACTCTAGAACCTTAGTCACAGGATTCAAACAACGTCGAACTAGGAAATTTCCCACTACATGGTTTCCTAGGGACTTGAGAACAAAATCAAGCAGTCCCGTATCTCCAATATATACCCTAGCCGCATCGCGAAGTTCTTGTCTAGACACCCACTTAACCCTAGCTCTCTTGAGAGCATCAACAATCACCTTAATTGCCATTTCAACTCTTTTAGGAGACCATCGACATGAAGCGTTCTTCAATAACACTCCAAAACTAGAAGATTGATTATTATCGCAATTTTCCGGTGGATTATGACTATTAATAAGCTCTAGCATGAAATGGAGAAGATCGCCAAAGGTTACTAACATTTGATTAGAGAAGGATTGGTATTTTGAATAGATTTTTAGAATTTCATGAAGAGAGTTTCCAAAGTGGTTCACAAGGAAGCATAAAGGTATGGCTCGGATAGTTTGGATGGCTTTCTCGAACATTGGAAGTGTGACACCAAAACTTCCACGGTAAAAATGGTAACCCCAATGACCAAACCATGGCTCACCATAGGCTATACCATGAATTAGCCTTAGTTCCATGCCTTTCTTGTGAGAAGCATCACTCAAACTCACTTTCCTGCCAAAGAAAAAAATCAACTTCAAGTAATTTGATTGCTCTTGGAATATTTTGGCAAAACTAACAATGTTGCGAAAAGTGTTACGATGTTAAACGTAAGGGCAACATTAATCTAGCTTGAAATTTCAATATGAATATCCACAATTTGAGAACATCAATAATGGCTTCATATTTTCTCTCCAATGTAAAATTCATTTTTTTAATAACTATGCACTTTTTTCTCCAGCTGTCACAAAAACTCTCAAAAATTGTGGTGGGCCTTTTAAGGTTAATCTTCTGGAAAGATCAGGGAGGTAAATGCATTTTTTGAAGTTATGAAACAATGAAGTCATGTTATGAGAATATAGAAATGATATCCACATCTAAATTCTAACCTATAGTTTTAGGAATCAATTTGCAATCAACCCTTAAGATTCTATCTAATATATGCTGTTTATTTTGTTGTTTACATTCTGCAAGTTTAAAGATAGAAAATGCAAATCTACCTAAGAGAATATCATTGAACCACCGCTATAGTTTAAAGGGGATTTTTGTGTCATTTCAATAAGAGATTGCATTATTGATTTATTTCAAGAATTGAAAATATGTCTTCTTCCCAAAAGTAAGAGGAAAAGGAATAGAAAACCTTGCTCTTAGTCCTGAACATAAACGATCCCAGAAGTCCATGATTTGGAAGCCAGTCAAGTCTGAATTTGCCTCCATTCCTTTGATACATAGTAAATGCCCAAATCCACTCGAGTGGAAGACCCCATGCATGGTAGTGTAACCCTCCAATAATACTTCCATGGAATATGTACTTATGTCTTTTGTAAAGTGAGAATAGTTAGATCCCAGATGAGCACCAAGCGATCTTGCATTATTTGGCTTGGATGGCAACAAAAAATGGTACTTCTTGCTGCAAATTAGATGCTGGCCCCAACCTGAGAATTTAGTTTTGATATTAACGCATAACTTGCAAGAAGCATTAGTAAATCTGAAAAAGGAAATCACTATTTATATGGTAAGACTTTTATAGTTAAATGGTATGGATGGTAATATTTTAATGGGATAGAAAAAGAAAATTAATATTTATATTAATTAGGAATTTTTTTCCAGTTTTGCCAAATACTAATTAATAGCATTTGATGGCATGAGTAAAGGAAGATGATTTCATCGGCTGAGTGACGGGCGGTGGAAATTAATGTTGACAATGAAAGTCTTTTTTTCTTTTATTTTTTTATAAAGTACTGAAAGTGACATTTTTAGTTTGAACAAAAGTCAAGATGCGTATGTTTTAAGGAAAATATTCTTTCATAGTACAGTAAGAACTTTGTAAATGCATACGGTTCTGTAGTAAACTCAATAAATTGCGATAGTTAGTAATATGTTTGTATTTCTAGCTACCAATATATTCTTTCTCTATCAAAGCAAGAGAAATATAGAAGACTTAGCATAGATGATAGTGAGAGGAAAAGGTAGTGGCCTATTGGCCAATGGTTGTATTTAACTATTACTGAAATTGTCAACAAAATGGAAAGTTTTCCCTTTTCTTTTCTTTTCTTTTTCTTTTTTTTTTTGGTGCAAACATACTTTTATATTGCCATAATGATATTTAGTAATTGTAAATGATAAATTACAACATATCATAAAATGATTAGAATATGTTTTCCACATAACAAACATATCCTTTGTTGCATGTTGTATTTTCTTTTCTTATAAGTTTATAATAGAAAAAATATTCTTGAAATAAAAAGTACCCTAATTATTAACAATAAATCTTGTTTCTTGAAAGGGTGTTTCATGATGGTTACATATACGTATTGAATACTGATTTTGTTTAGAATATGTTATTTAGTCAATTTCCTGTTACTTCAAGTCCATCAAACTAGTCGTAGCTAGCCGTTGTAATGAAAACTACATAATAACAATTGATTAAGCAAAAGCATACTTTAGCTTTCATGTTTCTTTTTTTAATTACCCATGTTTTATTTTTCTCATTTATATAATCTGAGTTTTTATAGTTGTTCACTTTATATACCTGTGTCATTATTTTTTTGGTTCATTAACATAAAATTTTACATTTTTTCACTTTGCAAATTTGTATTATAATTTTTTTTTTCAATTCTATAAAAGCTAATCAAATCAAAACTTTATTAAATATATAACGAAAGTGTGCATACCCAAAAAAGTATGAATATTTATATCATGTATATGGAAAAGAAAGAAAAAACAATGTGCAAACTGGAAAAAAAAATTAAAAACTAGGTTATGTAATTGAAGAAAAAAGAAAGCACATAGGTTATGTAATTGAAAAAAAGAAAGCACATAGGTGTAGAATGTAAAAATAAAAATAGATAAAAATTATGCTTTATGTGATTAACCCAAAAAAAAACAACAACACTATCATGAGAATAACTTTTTATTTTCTTAGATGAAGAATGTAATATCTATGATGATAGCAAAAAAAAAAAAAGCAATAGCGGTTAAAATGTTAAGGTCTTTACCTACATGTAGACAATGCTTGCAGTGTCTATCAAGTGATGCCTCGATCGGTTCTTCCATGACCAACAATGACACAAATGAAGATGACTGGCGATTGATTTCAAGATGAAATGACCAACAATGCATTCCATTGCCTAAAAAATCATTCTCAGCATTCCCATATTCAAGAAGAGATTTCACATTCTCCAGAAAGGACCCATCAAAATTTGTGGGATGCCCATGCTCCCCAAATGTGCTAAACCTAAAACCCTTCTCTCCTCTCTTTCTCTTTTTGCTTCCACTTTGTTGTTCCAAATGCAACATCCTTTCATGCTCTAATTAACTTTGTAAAGAAAGGAGGAGGGTTTGAAAATATAGTGCATATGGTCACACACTATAGGAGCCTAGAAATAAAATGGGAAGTAATGCACAAAAACCCTCTCACCAAATGCATGAGTGTCAAAATAAACTTTCTTGCAAATCTATCGCAAGCAACAAAAGTTATGACAAGTCTCTTAAAAGTAAATTAGAGGCACCATGCTTTTGATCATGTGACCATCATCCACATGAGGGCAACCTTAACATAGTTATATAAATAAATTCATTAATGTGATCATACAAACGTATGATAAAAAAGAACATGAGGAAAACACAACATCTCTTCTCCAACTACTATTATTAAGGCTATTTTTCTATTTGAAAGCATGGGATTTTAGCTGTCCACTTTTTTAGATTAGGACCAACGATAACCACTCAAGATCAACACATAACTCTATTGGGCAATTGTTTTAACATCTTATGGTTTCTTTTTTTTTTTTCCCCTCATCTATTCTATTCAAAGTAATTGTTTATGAAACCAACAAATCAAAACCTTATTAATCTTAGCTTTAGACATTATTGCATTCAGATAGATTTTTCAATATATAAACATTATATGAAAAATCTAACCTAGTGAAAGCATAAAAACATATTATAATAAGGATAAAAATTACAGAAAAGATATTAACTAGGGATCAAGAAGATTGTGAATATGGATTTTTTTTTTTTTTTCAAAATAGACAATCTTAAAGAAAGGGTTGGTTGTTGGGAAGATGAAAATTGGTCAAGTCTTTTAGTCAAAATGCGAAAAAATAAAATAAAATAAAATAAAGAGTTAATCATAGAAAAGTCTATTTGATTGGAATATCTGTCGTGTTTTACATGGCGATAGACTAGAGTATACACAGGATCATGAAATTGAGAGAACATATTGCAAGACCCTAAAAATCTATTTATTTTTGCAACCAAAACCCATATTATAAACACAAGTTATTCTTTTCCTGTCTTATTTGGAAAAATGGGGATGGCCATGCACTAGTTTCAACCATGCCAACTCACTTTTTTAAAATGTTATCTTCTTAGTATTTTATTATTCTAAAATTTAAAATCTGCACCAAGTATTAAAAAGATGATGGAAATTTGAATCAAACGGACTTTTTTTTTTTTTTTTTTTGCCTTCCTCAGCTTCAATTCATTGGAGGAGAGCTCGGAAAGTCAAGTCAAAATCATCCATTTCCGATACAATGCACTTGCGTAACATTTGTGTTCATTATATTGAATATTTATATAGAATAGAGAATAAAAGTAATGGCGTGGGCACAAAGTACGGTCCAAGTCTATGGATATTTAGTACTCCTTAATCATGCAAACCATGTGTCCATGTTGCTCGATTCCAACGTTTTTCTGTTCAAATGTCGATGTGTCTTCTCCCGATAAGAATGACTGGAATTAGTCAGTCATAGGCCCTAAAGTGGTCGAACCGGGACCAACTCGTCCAAGTGCCAGTTACATGACGGATCTCGAACCACCATATCTTATTCATAACTTTTGGACCCCTCGAACCAATATATATATTTTAGGTTTTAATGGTTTTTTTTTTATAATTTTCCGTGTATTCTATATTTTGCCAACTTTATTATATAAATAAAGAAAAAAGATTCAAATCTATTCCATCTTATTATTCATGTCAACTAAATTACAAAATCTTAATTCCCTGTATTATATTTTTAAGAGTGCACAATTGATATAAATTAATAATTTATTAATTGGTATTTTCCCGTTTAATTAGATTAATTGACAATGTCTTTATTTTTCGAAGAAAACTACTCTCTTTACAAGAAAATACAATACCAAAAATAATTAAGATAGTAATGCTACCCTTACATGAAATAATAAGAAAGGAACACACTAAAATAATTCAAATCTAGAAACTATTACCATTTTGTAATACTCATATTTTTTATCCATCATTAAATTTTACAAATATCTTTATAACACATATGGTTGCCACCATTAGTGTTCCTCTATTTGATGCTACCCATACATGTTAAATTTAAGTAATCATTATTTTGTACTTAAAATCATTTGATGTAGATAATTGGATTCAAGCAAAAAGTGGAGATCAAGACTTAAAAATAGATAAACATAAAAATTACTTGGATGTTCCGTTGATTTTAGTACCGATCCATAAAGTACTTGAAATTATGGAGGAATGGATGGACAACATTCAAAGTTAAATACATGTTCCAATTAGTATTATGACCATCTCCTTTTGTAGCACTACCTATATTAGCTAGATATAAGTATTCAGTATTTCTATCTTCCACTAATTTTCTCTTCGATGGAATCTATTTCTCTTCAATTACTTGGTTGAAATTAGGATCACTAAGGTTTTCTTGAATGGTACGGATGTTCAAGTAAGTAACTAAAGTGGAACAGGTTAAAGGAGAATATAAATTCATAAAAGATGGAGACAACAAGCATTTACACCTAATCAATATAAGAGAACATCCAAAAAAGAGATAGTAATAATAGAATGATTGTAATACATAATTAACAATGAATATTTTTCATGTATTCCTCCATAAATTTACAAGTGTCGTATGGTATTAGAAATGAAATCAACATCTTATCAAAATAATCTCCATCTTCATTTCTTATCTAATATGTGACCTCTAGATTCTGCTTTATATTAATATCACCTTTTTAAATATCTCGGACAATATAACTAGCTACATAAACAAAGATAATGTTATAAAGTAGTTGTAAAATTTAGTAATGTATTAAAAATATGAACATAGGAAATGTTTTGGAGGAAAGAGAAAAATATACACAAACTCTTACGAGATCAGTTGTGCTTGTGTGAATGTGATAAAGGTAATCCATATCTTTATGGAGTTACTTGAATGATCTCTTGAAGTTGAACTTGGTTTCTTTAAAGCTCATATATATATATATGTTTGCAGCCACCTAAATTGATGCTGGTTTTTGTTTTCAAGGACTCATTGGGTCGGCGCGCATTTAGAAATCAACAAAAAGAGTCGTTGTCGAGGTATGAGATCAACTTGCCTCCTGTCCATGTCTATTTATGCTCATTTAGGATTCGGTCCTAAGTCATGCAAGCATCCCAATGGCTGTAATATGTAAAGTTAAACAGAAAATTTGTGGAGGCATGAGTTTGGACCTGGCCGTAGTCTCATGGGGAACAAGATGGTTATTAACCCCTTGATAAGCACTATAACCAAAGGGGAGAGTCCAATATAATGAAAAAAGAAGAAGCAAAATCCGTGGATTTGACAAGCTCTAACCTTATAGACCCATCCATAGACTGAGCTAATGTTGAATCCCATAAAATAGATTAGTGATTATATTATTTGATCATTTTCTCAATGATAGTAAAAAAAATGTAATTATAATAAAAATAAAATCTATTAATAATAAAAGAGGTTGTCGATAGTTTTTCTAAAATTTTCAATAACTTTATAAAAGTTATTAATAATTTTTTAATAATAAATCACCATAAATTACAATAAATAATACTTATTGATGGTAAAAAAAAATAACTATATCAAAGTAACTATAATATAGAATATTATAATACAATACGAGAATAATTATTATGAAAAATGCTTTCTATCTTCCAAAATTTGGGATACAAAAATTTCTATATAACATGGATAAAATAAAATTTTGGAAGTTAACAATACACTAAGCTTGGATTTATAAGTTCTCATAATATATAAAGCAAAATTTAGTCTATTCCGTCGCTTTTGGCATTGATTTTGTCTTATTTTATATAAAATATCTAGTGTATGGGCATGCATATTTAAATGAATGCAAACTAATTACATGTTTACTTAGTTGAATATAATAGATTAATAAGGAAATTTATATTTCTTAAGAATAAAAAATGCTAGCTATAATCATTTATTTGTTTCAAATGCCGTGAAAATAGATTGAGGGTGGACCTAAATAGGTTGAAATGTCCATTGAATCCTTAGGTAGCATTTGATTTACATAATTTTAAAGGATTAGACAAGACAAAATATTTAGTTACATATTTGGTTTGCGAAATAAATATGGTATTGGATAAAATGACCATTAAATGTCATGACAAAGTTAAAAATTTTGTACTATCTTATAGATAGTATGGGAATCTTACTATTGGATAAAGTAAAAGCCTTTTAAGAAACTCCTAAAATATATCTCTTATTTTCTAAAAATACATATACCAAATACAGTATAAGAGAGTCGTATAGTGGTGTATAATTTATACTATACTATCTTATTCTCCTTATATTGTTTTGTAATAACAAAACCTTACCTTACTCTTTGTATCTATATCACACACTTGAACCCATTGTTTGACAATTTTAAGAGCAAAAATAAGTAGAAATTGGTTGAAAGGAAAAAAAATGAAAAGAAAATTTAGTCTTTAATTCTTATATTGGATTCAATGAAAATGATAAGAAATGCGATGAAAATGCTTTATTCTAATGTTGTTTAGTTAAGATGATGAAGAGAATAGAGAAAATTAGAATATTGGATAGACTAAAATATTCTCTACGTTACTTTTCAACTTTTCTTTAGGGTTGTTTTGATAATTTTACATTACTTCCACTTATTTACATCCTTGTTCTCTAAAAGTAGAGAGAAACTATGTAGGATTTTTTTTTTTTTTTTTGCCAATAACATTATATATTACAACTTATGAAATAAGGGATTTGAACCTAGTCTATCTCGTTGGAGATCCATATTTATATTACTAGGTTACAGTGATTTTCACAAAACTATATATGTAGGATTAAAAGTGGAAATGTTTCCATTGATTTCTCTTGATTTCCTTCCTTTTCAAATTCCATTTTAAATATCTAAACATTTTGTTTACATTTATTTTCATAATTTTATATTGATTTCATGGTTACCAAACACAATGTATCTCAATAAGAAACTCGAACAGCCACTAAATTGAAATAACCACTAACCAACACTTTGAACAACCATCGATTGAAACCTCAAACCACTGCCAACATACTAAACCCAAGCAAACCAAAATATATAGGATACAAGCTTTTGGGCTTGTCATTTAGGCCTAGAAGTAACATTGAGTGTTGCAATCGTCCATTATGCTTAGTGGCTCATAGCTTGTGGTGGCTTTGGTGGTTTATAGTTTGTGTATGATTTGGTTCATGGGCTAACCTAAATTTTTTATTTTTTATTTTTCCATATGTTGGCTTTATCGTTAAGTTCTATTACTAAGATGCATTTGAAATCATTTTCTTGCATATATAGTGGTTTGAACCTTTTATAGTGTCTATACATGATTTTATTGTATATTTACAAATAAATTCAATATTTTTAATATGAGATATCACAACTTAATGGATTTCAAACCATGAATCAAACTGAATTGAATTGAAATTTCATGGCTTTGAACAATTCTTTAATGGAATCATTTAGTTGAGAATGATAACAAAGTTGAGAGTCAAGGCATCTCCACCCAAATCTATCTTTAATTACTAAGATAATATAAAAAACAAGTTACACACTCCAAAACATTTATTCATGTAATGTATAATTAGCACTTTGAAAACCACATATTCTCTAATAAAACGCACTTTAACAAATTGCAGTAAACAAGTTTGAGCTTTGAGTTCAAACTTCAACCTATTTGGCTTGATGAATTTGTATACCCAATCAACTTTAATCGAGTTTAAATATATGTTAGGTTTTATAAAATTTAAATCAAGTTTAGTCTACAATATAAATTTAGTTAAAAGCAACATGTTTTTCTTTTCTAAATAGTAGGGTTTAAACTAGTATGGTCAAGTGCAAATCAAATTTATTAAGTAACACTTCAAGCTAATGTTAAGTTTGAAAATTAAGACCTAAAGTTTCAAACTTTAGTTTCCAATTCAAGATTAAGTTCAATAGAAGTAGTATAGTTATTAAAATCATGAATTAATTATATAATTTTATGTATTTATAATTTTATGAGATTTTTCTTAGTTAAATTAAATATAAAATCATTATGATACAAATTTTTAATAAAATTATGAATTTAGATGTATAATTCTATAAATTTTTTATTTTATCATTTTTATATAATTTTACATAATTCTATTGATTTTATAAATCCTAATAGTAGGTAAAATCATAATTTTAACTGCTATGACTATCAGTATAATCTACTTTTGAAATTTAAAGGGAAAAAAAAAACTATCTGTGAACATTCATAAAATTCAAAAAGGAAAAACATTTAAGAAATAAGGAAAGACCCTTGGTATGGACATTGAGAAGACACACCCCTATTCACTCACGAGGGTTGACACATCGGATGGCTAGTTTTCTTTGATCCTTTGAGCGTGTCCTGACTCCAGAGCACACTAGACGATTCTCTCTCTCCCCCACTTCTCTTGTCTAAACCGTTGGCATATATAAATACACTCTAAAACAACACACTGAATCTCACATAGAGAGAGAGAGAGAGATGTCTGACAAACACTGTAAATCTGATCTGCTAAGATCTCATCCTCCACCATCCTTATTACTCTATTGCATTCTCATTCTCAGCTACTTATTACAGGTGAATGCTTCAATTCATGTTTACCGAAACCAACCCTTCTATCGTCGTTCCAATTCCTTCTTCTTCCATGGTGGAAGTGAAGGCCTTTATGCTTCCAAGTTTCAAGCTTTGCAACCGAAAACCAGTTTCACAACTAATGAAGGAGATAATAATAAACCCATTACTGGAAAATCCTTTATCAGGTGTTTGATCCTTTTGTTTGTGTGTAATCCGATCCCGTTTTGATAAAGTTCGTTCCTTTTTGTGGAATCGATTTTGTGTGTGTGTGTGTGAATATATGTACATATAGATCGTGTTTCATGGACAAAGCTTTCCTGTTTCCATACCATGTCCTGTCATGTTCGACAAACTTAGCAGGAATAAAAATTAAGCGTTATTGTTGGCATTCCGCAGCCTGTCCATTCTCCTTCCAATCACATGCTCTAAACGAATTAAAATATTCCTGTCTGAATTCTCTTTTTACGTCCTCGTCAGTCACTGCCACGTATGAATTATATCTGATGCAAGCACCATTTTAGGCTTTTTTTTTTCCCCCTCTTCATATGTAAACAATATGTTTTACGAAGAGGCTGCTTTGTGTCTTCAACTGATTACAATTACATGATGCAATACACATTTTATGTGGTTTCCACTTTTGCTTTTCTATCAGTAACAGTATATCATAGGTGGGGACATGAATGAATAAGGGCTGGACTAAAAATGAAGTCGCGAAAACTTTGTCCGCGGTACTTTGTTTTCTGGTTTTGCTGAATTTTTCTTTGGGTGCCCTTTTGCATTTTTGTCGTATGTTAATCCTGAGTGTTTGTTTTTTCTTTTTATTGAATGCTCAGGTATATTGTGAAACTTTCAGGAACATTTGTCATCCTGCATAGTTTCAGAACTGTTTAATGCAGTCTCAACCCACTTGTTTCAGTTAATAATACCAACAATACAATGAACTGAATAAATTAGGTGAGCTGGGCTATATTAAATAATCTTGAGATTTTTAGGGAATGCTAAAGGGCCAATTTGCAGTTCATGAAAGTTTTGTTGGCTTATTTGAGCAGTAGGCATTGGTTTTATTTTATCATTCATTGAACTGAGGTTTATAGATTATTTGGACACTCAATATTGAGTTTGATCCATAAAAGTAGAGGTTTGTGGAAGAGTATGAGTTAAAAACTGTATCATCATTTCCATTGGCTTATTAAGTTCATCCTCGATCAAAGTTAGTCTTGGCAATTAAGAACTCAAACCGGAGAAATGTGAAGAACAATTTGCCCATTAGACTTTGAAACCCAAGAGATGACCATTTGCATCTGAATCAGAGTATCCTAGCAATTTGTGATTTAATCAAATCTAAGATGTTGTCTTGTTGAACAACCTACTTATATTGTTCTGGGTTAATTATGGAAATTATGGTTGTTTTTTTTAAACCTTTTCACTTTATATATCTCTGTTTTGGTTTTTTACACTATGCATACCTGTGTTTTCTTCTCTTTAGAAAATATTAGTTAGATGTGAAAAATAGGCATGTGGAATGTAAGGGGGTTAAAAAAAAAACCCAATCCATCACCCTTTCATTTCTGTAATCCAAATATTCTTGTATTTTTTTAATCACCACATATATTCTAAGTGCCTATTTTTAACATCTAATTAAACAGAGGTATGTGAAGTATAAAAACCAAAACAATAGTATGCAAAGTGAAAAGTAGTGAAAACAAGTAATTAACCCTATTATATTATTGTTTTTAAATGGGGGGCCATGGTCATTATTGAATCTGCCATGTTCAGGCATATGAATACCCTACAAGAGCACAAGATCTTCTACACCAGTTGAGTTCAACCCCCACTGTTTAGTTGGTCCTAAGATGTGGCCTTAGGGGTTTGAACGCAGAGTGGCCATTCTGATTTTTGTTATATGAACATCTGAGTTCTTCTATAAAAATCAATGGACTTTTCTTGACCAGGATTAGATGCAGGCATATTGGAAATGGTACGAATCACAGGTCATTCCACTTTTATATAAACAACAACTTTGTTCATTTTCTCTTTGGAATTTTTGAATGCAAACTGCCTGAGCTTGTCAATAGTTAAAATAACCACAGCTGAAGGTTATTTGATGTTCAATTGAAATAATGGATGATTCCAATGTTGTTTGATGTTTGATGTCTGTAATTTTTTAATCCATCACTTTTGAGGCCATATAATGCGTTTTTAAGAGCTAAATTTGTTCTGGGATGACACTTACCTATGCAGGTTTGAATCCATCACTTTTCGTAGAACTGTGGAGTCTGTTGCAAACTTGAATGAGATGCAGCAAAGGACTGGGCTAGTTGAAGCCATCCTAGTTGATGTCAGGGATAGGGAGAAGATTGGAGGAGCCTATTTGAACTCTAACCTCATATGCTGCACCACTAATCTTTCAAAGGCAGGACACTGTAAGGTAGGAGAAGTCATCATCCATGAAGACCATGATGACCCCAATGGACCAAAGCGTTTTCAGACCTTCTTCGAAGGAAAAAATGAAGAAGCTAAAATGGAGCTTCAAACTGTAGAGATCAATCGAACAGGGATGTACTATCTGTATTTTATGTTCTGTGACCCTCAATTCTCGGGACTTATTGTTAGTGGAACAACTGTTTGGAGGAATCCCAATGGTTATTTACCTGGAAAGATGACTCCTCTATTGACCTTTTATGGCTTCATGTCCTTGGCTTACCTCATTCTAGGACTAGTTTGGTTTCTTCAATTTGTCAAGCACTGGAAAGATGCAATACAATTGCACTACCACATAACAGCTGTCATCGCTTTAGGGATGTGTGAAATGGCCCTCTGGTTTTTTGAGTATTCCAATTTCAATTCCTCTGGAGAGAGACCTATGGGAATTACTGTTTGGGCAGTGACCTTTAGTGCCATAAAGAAGACTGTTTCTAGGGTACTGCTTTTGGTGGTGTCAATGGGCTATGGTGTTGTGAAGCCAACCCTTGGCAGTATCACTTACAGGATAGTCCTTCTTGGTGTGATATATTTTGTGGCATCAGAAGCGCTTGAGCTTTTTGAAAACCTGGGAAATATCAATGATTTTTCTGGGAAGGAAAGGATTTTCCTGGTGCTAGCAGTTGCTCTTCTAGATTCCTGTTTTATCCTTTGGATTTTCTCTTCCTTATCCAAAACTCTGGAGAAGCTTCAGGTAGTTGCTCTCTATTTCATATGAATTTCTCTTTTGGTGTGTGCTATTAGTACATTTTTTAATGTGTGAACAAGGTACATGTCTGCTAGATAGTAAATTGTGGATTAAGCAGAAGATGGAAGTAGTGGAGATGAGAATGATAATATAGATGTATGGTCGCATGAGAATGGATGGAATAAGAAATGATTTTATTAGAAAGAAAGTTGTTGTAGCATCATCAAAGAGCAGATGAGTGAAGCATGATTGAGGTGGTTTTGCCATTTATAGAGACATGCTTTAGGTGTTTCTATTAGCAGCTGTGACACTTTAGAGGAAAAAATAGAATGAGGACAGGGGAAGACCAAAAAACACATGAAGAGAAGCAATAAAAAATTATTTGACATATTAATGAAAATATGATCAATTATAGAATGCAATGCCAAAACATCTATATTGTCAATTCCACCTAGTAGTATGAATCGAGTATTGCTACTGTTGTGAGCAAGGCAGATGTCTGCATAGGCATACATTAATAGGTGTTACAGTAAGAAGATGCTTCTTTTTAAGCCATCAACCAAGGAGATTGCAACCCAATGCAGGTGAAATTTTGGTGGTCAATTCTCACAGCAGTAGCTATTCATTTGATAATAATCATGAAAGTTATCATTTCCTGATATATCTTGATGTTGGGCATGGTGTTGGATAACCTCAGATTATCAACTACCTGAGTGCATTTTGCATGTAATGCTGTTTGCTTGCGGAAGTTTTATCCTTGAATTTTATGGATGTTCCATTTATAGAGAAAACATCGAGCTCTCTGGAAAAGATATACAGCAGGGAGATTTTACTTTTAGCTTTGACAAGATATGAACTAACTGCATGAAAATAATGAGAACTCCATCCATCTATTCTTCATATTCTAATTGAGTCTATTTTATCATGCTGTCAGAATTTTTATTTATTGTAGGATCCTATTTAATGTGGTGACAGATCCGTAGAATAATGGTGAAACTTGAGCTGTATCGAAAGTTTACTAATTGGCTTGCAATTTCAGTGTTGCTCTCCATTGTGTGGATCGGCTATGAGGTAAGTTTCTATCATAAGCTATAAATATTAGGCACACACACACACACACACACACACACACACATATATATATTGGTGGTGTAGTATCTGCCATATTACTACTAGAATCCTGAGCTGCAATTGGTGATTTGGTTGATGATAAGAAAAAGAATCTCTGTCCAGTTCTTTATCTTAAGGATAGAAGAAAAAAGGGTCTTAAAGTTTTGTCTTTCCCATATTCTCATTTCATGATGTTTTAGCCTGGTAACCATCTATTTTTTCTGGTCTCCATCCTTGTTCTCAAATTCTTAATCCTGCAGTTGTATTACAATGCAAATGATCCCTTAAGTGAACTATGGCAAAGTGCTTGGATCATCCCTGCTTTCTGGACCCTACTTGCATATATGCTCTTGGTGGTCATATGTGTCCTGTGGGCTCCATCGCACAACCCTACTAGGTAAAAGCTGATCCCTTTATCTTGCTCCTTCTGCGCCTTTTTTGGGCATTGCTGCTCACTCTGTTTACATGCATGAGCCTAGCTTTTGTTTATTCTGCTTTTCTTGGTATGGAAGAGAGACCACTTACAGAGGAGAGGGAAATGCATGCCTGACTGAGATATTCAGTGGACCATAAAGAAAATAAAGATGGATATTCATTAAAAAAAAATCATAGATGGATAATCCAATAAAAGGCAATAAAGATGACTGGACTTTTCTGCATGCAGGACTGACAAATTATAGCTTTAAGTTAGCAAATGAAATTAAATTACTCAACTTTCCAAGTGACTTTTTATATACAAGAGGCCATGTTTGACTTAGAACAGCATTTTTCTTTTTGGCTTAAAGCAGGATTAGGCCATAACTAGACTGACTACCTTGGGCATATGAACCATGACTGATTTTCTGATTTAGCTACCATGAGATGACCTTAGAGTGATTTGAACCTGGCAATTCATGCGATCTGATATGCCATGTTGACCATTAAGCCAACCCCTTACTGTCAGGTCAAAATTAGCAAAGGGACTTGATGTGAGAGCATTAGTTGGTTTGTTGATTAGATCCTGAAATTGATTAGGGTAGAGAGCATGGGTAAGCTCTACCATCCTCAGGTTCCATGTTTAATTCCTTCTCTTAGAGTATATAGTGTATGAAGTATTGAAAAGAGGCCTGCTGGAAAGCTCATTTCAGTAATCCTCAAAGGGGGGGAAAATAAAAATAAAAAAAGTAAAGTGAATTTCCCTCTACGCCATTTTCTGTTTATAACTGCAAAATTGGTCACATTAGAAAAAAACTAGTAATTATTTCTTTTCAGCTCTGTTCAATTACTGATCAAGGAGCAAATCTTGTAGATTCTTCTGCTTTGTGCGTTCAACGTTTTGCAAAATAATCCTTTGGAGTGTTGCTTTTATTAGAAACATAGAGAAACAACAACAGAAACTAACCTGCCCGTATTTACAGATTTGCATTCTCTGAGGAGACATGGGATGATCAAGAAGAAGAAAGTGTCCTGATCTCGAGTAGTGGAGTTAAGGTAGCTGCAGATTTAGGTGCCAAGCTAGAAAGGAAGGATAGAAAGCAGTCAGTTGGAGGAGAGCATCATGTACTTAGTCTTGGTGAAGATTTGGTGGAAGACAAGAGAGAATAATATCGCTCCCATTCTTCGGATGTATTTATGTCCTAGGACCAACCTCTTTAACCATCGTACATCCAATAGCTGTACAGCTGAAAGGAGGGAGTCATATTATCCAAATGACACATCCAAGTTACATAGAAATCTTTTTAGCATTTTTCTTTTGTTATTTAGATGTGTAAAGCTTGCTTGAGGAGAAACCATTCAGCCATGTATAATCTACCGACTTGATTGGTATTCTTGTTTATTACAGTATATATTAAGTTCTATGGAACCCAAGTTGTCTTCTTTATACACATTTCAATTGAAAGTCTGTCATTCAAGTGGGATTCTGAAAGTTTACAGGCTTTATCACATGCTGTTACATCCTACATGTATGCCAGAACAAGACCATCAAACTATTAACAGGACTTCCTTTACGCACTTATCAATAATCAATATACATGGGCCACCATTGTATTGAAACTGCCTGTTGTTAGAAGAAGGATGCCTGTCCCTTTCAAGTTTCTTTAAATACAAGAAATGTTGAAAAATAAAAACAGCATCCATGAACTCTTGGAAGCACTACTCTCTTATACCGAGAGAAAAATATTTGTTTCCTCTAAAGGGTTCTTACCATATAGTATATGAACATGAATTATCATTCTTTGTAAAATGCCATTTCCACCGAGGTTTTGATGGATTATATGTCATGATAGCAATTCTTCACTAGGTTGGAGTAAGATTGGTCCTCCCCCTTTTAAATATAGTATGCCAGCCACAAGACTGAATTGGCAAAAAAAAGCATTACCTTTTCCCTAAATCCTATTCTGGGTATACCAAACATGTCAATATTAAGCATTTAGTCGAGGTGACAATTATCACTTTCAATCTATTGGCATTGACATATGAACATAAACTTGTTGATGCAAAATTATGTCAGCTAGACATATAGCTGCAGGTGTTGCCTAATCATGCCTCATGAGATGCTTGTAAAATCAACTCCCACCAACTGTTCTCCCGCAAGTCAGCTGAGGTTTCTTTCTTTTACCAGTTTTCAATCTTCAGATATCGTGGCCTGTGCAACCAGGCTAGAGACTAAAGGCCATGCCTGTATTGTCTGGTGTCTCTGAAGAAGGGCAATTCTCACTCAAAGTGACCCCTGGAGCTATAAAACAGAGAATTTTTTAGCTTTACTTGGGAACATGATTGGATATATGACTATGCTTGACGCATCAGTAAGCTAAGGCTCGTTTTATGAATGACAAAGAAAGAAAATAAACTATGCTACCTCATCATGCACCCTTTCTCTTTTCTTTTCTTTTTTCAAGCATATATGGATACAAGCATGAGCTCTGCAATAAAATGACCTTTTAATTCGTTTTTTGGTCTTCAGAAAGCCTCAAGACACTCATAAGCCAATTTCCCCCCCATATTTCTGCTCAAATTACTTAATGTCTCATAAATTTCCACTGTTCTTGGGGATGATGAGTCTCCTGAGTAGAAAACACCTGTTTCATCCCTCAATTCAACCCTACTACACCCGGGGCTCTTCTTCAATCCTCTTTCCTTCATTGATGTCCTTACATTTTCCACCTTGTCCCAGAATTCAACTTCTCCATAGAGATTCAACAATTGAACATAATTACTTCCTGTGCTTGATTCCATCTTCAAAAGTTCGGCAGCAGCCAACTCCCCAAGTTCAACATTTTTATGGAGTCTACATGCAGATAACAAGCATAGCCAAACACTTCTGTCTGACTCTATGACCATCTTCTTGATTAAACTATATGCATCTTCCAGGTATCCAGCACGACCTAATAGATCAATAACATTTACATAGTCCTGTAGTTTAGGTTCAATGTCATACTCTCTTCTCATACGATCAAACAAATTCAAGCCTTCATTGACAAGGCCGCAGTGCCTACATGATGAGATCAAGGAAAGGAAAGTTACATTGTCAGGTTCTATTCCTAATTTTTTCATATCATCAAATAATTCAAGGGCTTTAAGGCATTCCCCATGGTATCCATAACCAGCTATCATGGAATTGTATGTTACCAAATTTCTTTTTGACATGCTTCCAAAAATATGTTGGGCATAATTTAAGAATCCAGACTTGATATACATATCAATTAATGCATTCTCTATATGAAGATCCAAATGAACTTCTGTTCTTATAAGATATCCATGAGTAGCCTTTCCCACAAGCAATGATGCTAAAGATGAAACGGCCGCTAGCAGACATGTCAAAGAAAAAATGTCAGGAAACCAACCTTGGTCTGCTATTTCAGAGAAAAGACTAACGCAGAGGTCTGGAAGGTCATTCCTAACATAACATGACATCATGGAATTCCAAGCCACGAGGTTTCTACATATCATACCAGAGAAAACATCAGCTGCCATACCTGGCAAACCACATTTGGAGTACATGTCAATAAGGGAAGTTGCCACGAAGGTATCAAAAGTAAGTGCACATTTCATTGCAAATCCATGGATTCCATATCCGAAAGGTACATTCTCCATTCCCGCACAACAATTGACAACACTAGACATAATGTTGGAGTCAGGCTTCACCCCTTCCTTTAGTATTATCTTAAACAAGTCTATAGCCACCTCATATTTCCCGTTCTGGCAAAAACCAGAAATCATGGAACCCCATGAAACCATGTCTCTTTCTCTCATGCTAGAAAAGACAAGATAAGCATCTCCGTCACATCCACACTTTGAGTACAGAGTCGTAAGTGCACTCTGTAACAAAACATTACACTGTAAGGGTCTCTTAATCATCTCTGCATGAACTGATCTACCAAGATCAAGCAAGCCAGCCATACTACAAGACGACAGTATATTCGACAATGTAATAGTATCTCCCCTTATTCCACTCAATCTCATCCGATTTTGAACCTCCAAAGCATCATAGACATGGCCGTTACTGACATAAGCCGATATTATTGCATTCCATGATTCAAGTTCTTTATTTTTCAACTCATTAAAGATATTCTCTGCATCTTCTATCAGTTTCCACCTAGCGTACATGGTCAACAAAGATGTACACACATAAGGATCTTCGTGAAAGCCCATCTTGATCACGTCACAGTGAACTTGTCTCCCAAAACTGACATCACTGTCGCAACATGCACTTATAGCAGTAGAAAACGATGCAGAGGAGAGCTCGATGCTCTCATTCCTTGCACATGAATAAAACTTCAAACTATATTCCTGAAAACCAATCTCACAAAACCCACTAATCATTAGATTCCACACGACTACATTGCTCCGATCCTCCAATTTAGCGAATAAAAGCAATGCATCCTTCAGCAAACCACAGCACAAGTACATATCAACTATTGCACTTTCTAGAAAAGGGTCTCGTATAAGCTCATTCCTAAGAACAAAACCGTGGATTTGCTTCCCCAAAACATCATCACAAGCCCCTAAAAGGATGGCAAGCGAGTACCGATCTGGCCTTATACCCAGAGACTGCATTCTACCAAACCGAGCATAGCCCTCCTCGAATTTCCCAAACCTAAAGTACCCGTCAATGATAGAGTTCCAAATAGTGACATCCTTAACCACTTCCTCATCCCCCTCTCCCTCACACAAAAAATCAAACACCTTGACCGCATCATCTAAAGTTCCGCACTTTACATACATATTTATAAGTGAAGCTGCAATAAAGAAATCAGATCGAAAACCCGCGACAACAATGGAAGAATGAAGGATTTTTCCATAGTTAAGATTGGACAGAGAAGTGCAGGCTTTGAGAAGAGAAGGGTATGTGAATTGGGTTGTGGTAATTGGGGAGTGCAGTTTGAGGGCCTTTATGTAGCTGGAGTCTTTGATTAGGGTTTTGATTTGGGAATTGATAGTAGGTATTGAGGAAGAAGAGTAATGGGTTAGCGTGGAGATTGTGCGTGAAATGTGTGGATTAAAGTAGAACATGTCACTCACATCAAGGTTTCGCTAAACTGAAACAGAATGTCTAAATTGGAGGGAAAATGGGAGACTAACGGTTATTCTAAATTCAGTTTGTCGTTTTCTTTCCCTTTTTGTATTGTTTTATTTGGATGGTGTTATTGATTAATGAGTTATAAATTTTAACCTAAGTGTAGATATGCTCCCAACTTTTATACTTTAAAAAAAAAAAAGAAACTTAATAAATGTTAATAAATTAGAAAATAATTTATAAAAACTACAAACAAGCCTCATAAGCTTTGACCTTGATACAAAAATATCTCCTTAAAACTTATTAAATTATACTTTAGTATCCCTAAATGTTAAACTCTTTATGTTTACCAAAACTGCAAATATACTTTATATTATCAATTTATCAAAAGTTTGAAGATTATTCACAACATTTAAAAGTTTAAATCAAAATTTAGGGAAAGTTATTTACAATTTAAATTATATATTACATTTTTAGACAAATTTTTTTCATAATGTGAGTAAATGATGTTGAAAATTTAAAAATTTTCTTTTTTTATATATTTAACAAACATTCTAGGACATTCTTTAAGAAGGCTTTTACTCATTATTTATACAATTTTCCTATCCTTTTCTTCTTCTTTTGCAGTGCCAACCATGAGGTTTTGGTCAAACAATTTACTCAAATGAAAGATAAGATATAAATGAAACATATAACAATTGTAGGTAACATCCATATTAGCATATAAAATGAAAAATATAATATTAATCACCAATATTTGGTGACCTTTCTATTTGATTCATTAAAATTTTTCTTTTTTTTACTTAAGTTTTCAATTACTTAAAAAATGAAAATATTCCATTAACTCCGTTAGATATTCCATTTAAGTTTAACTTGTATCACTTCTCGATTGACACATGATAATTATATATTTAAAGATTAATAATTAAAAAAAAACTAGCATGATCATGGTTTACCACCATGAAAGACCTAACAAGTCATCACTCACTAGGAATTTTATGGTTGGAGCAATCATCCCTAGGAGATGGCTAGCTACCCTTGGCATAGAGGTAGCTAATCTACATTATTCCTTCTTATAGAAGTTTTTTTTTTCTTTCTAGTTCTCTATTATTTAAGTTAATTAAATATGTTTATCATTAATAATTTACTAAATTAGTTACCATAAGCCAATTAGAAGGTGAGTCAAACCTCAAAGGAATATTTTACAAGATTCAATTGGAGGACTTGTTTCGTCCATTTTTAAAACATTAAGAACCAAATTGATGTAAAGATGTAAGCAAGACGGGTTTGAGCCGGGTTCAGCAATTTTGTTACCCATCCTATTATCCTATGGGATTCCCAAACCCGGCCTAAACCTTATAGGGTTTTTTCATGAAATACTCACTACTCATCTCAAACCCTGTAGGGTTCTAATAAGCAACTTGAAACTCATCATAAACTCATTAGATTTTTTTTAAATATTCTATTATTAGTTTAAAATCTTTACTTATTCATTATGATTATTTTTATAAAATATAGCTCATGTTCTTGGAAATAAATAATATTTGCACTTTCAACATATTTAATCATATGTATTTTAATATTATTAAAAAATCTGCATGTTGGTAAATAAAGTTGCTAACGTAAAAACATTGTTAATTATAGTAAAATAAAATTATTGAACTAACCATATAACTTAATAAATAACACAAAAAAATAAAATATAGTTAACAAATCTTAATAGAAAGAGAAAAATTCTGAAACATATAACAAATGCATTAATCTTATATTTTTTTTGGAATTCTTACTTGACAATTGACTCTTATAGTCTTCAAATCCTATCTTCTTCATCATCTACCTTTGAACCTATCGAAAGGGGGAAAAAACCCATAAAACACATTAAAGATTAGGTAAAATCTTAATAGAGACCTTTTACGGAAGTTAGCTTAGAGAATTCTTAAAACCTAAATGCTCTCTACGTAAACTTCATGAAAGCATTTATTTGTATGCATTAATTCGCAATGTACACTAAATCCCCAAGCTAACAAATAAATTACTTAGAGATTTCTTAGTAGCCTTAATTTTTACAAAGTAGCATAGTATACATAGTAACTTAGAGTAGATTGCAATAAGTGACTACTTGACTAAATAGTATTCCACTCATGCAATGGGTGTATGGGCTAGCCCCCTCCTGTCACAATGGTGCAGGGGTCAAAGGCTGTTGCCTCATGGCCAAGTAAAAGGAAGTTCGACGCAGAGCTTTTTTGTTGTTAAGTTATAGCAGCACTGAGCAACAAAGATATATCGATCGTGGGCATTTGACCAGCGACCATTAGATACCGACAGTCATCTTCTAAGATTACCGACCTTTACTTTAAATATCGGCTTTTCGTAAATTTAACATAACATAAAAAAGCTCTTTTTATCATCAGAAACAACTTGATTTCCGACCTCTCGACTATTAATCCAAACCCAATTAGATTATTAGAACAAAGAACTGAAAAAAAAAATCTTTAAACTAAACTGGGAAAGTAAGAGTGGGATCTAAGCTTACCACCATAGAGAGACAAGAGACACCGGATAATGACGGAGACGAAGGAGACAACAGAGGCAATGGAGATGATTGAGACGATTGAGACAACAACCGAGACAATGGAGGCAACAGAGATAACCAAGACGACGGACAGATGGAGACAACGATTGAGGCGATGGAGATGATCGAGATGATGAAGACAATGACTGAGATGACGAAGACAGCGTAGGTGATGGAGATGACCGAGATGATGGAGACAACGATTTAGACGATGGAGATAATGACTGAGACGATCGAGATGATGACCACGAGACGATAGACGAGCCGACCAATGATAGTCGATGAGTGACCGACCATAGCTTGCACAAGAAGAGGAGGACGAGATCAAGACGATGAGTGACTGACTGCAGCTTGCACACCCGAGGTCGAGACGATGCGTGATCGACGGACGATAGCAGCTTGCGCAGGAGGAGGACGACGACGAGATTGAGCGAGACGAAGACGATGAGTAACCAAGGGTTTCACTGTTTGTGGCTTCTTTTGATTTTTTTTAATTGTTGTGCTCTATGTGGACGTCCTTGTAGTTTAACTGTTTGAGTGTTTAAGTTTGACGATTGACGAGAGACTGAGGGAGTTGGAGTTTGAAAAGTGAGTAAATATGTGACTATGAGTAGTATAATTATAAAATTAGAATGGACGTTGGATTGTGGCTTGGTCTGATTTTTTTTTTTCAAAATTTTTTATTAAATATATAGTAATATTTATTAACTAAATTATATACATATATGTGTGTGTGTGCGTTAACGGGTTCGGGTTTCCAACGAGTTTAACATTTGTCCTATTACCTTTTTCAAACCCTATAGAGTTTTTAAAAAAAAAAAAAAACCCATAACCCGTCCCAAACCTTATAGGGAACTGCCTTATAGGGTTTCTAGTGGGATGGGTGGGTTAGGAACCCGACAATACTAGTCCCGCTTACATCCCTAAATTGATGTGGATATTACGAGGGTCATTGATCGAGGAGTAGAACAGTTGGGAAGTCTGTGCAAAATGAGCTAAAGACAAGATAAAATGGACTTAGAAAAGCAAATGGAGGACTTGGACGCAACAAAGGCAATCGACCTACGAATGTTGTGACTTGTGAAGTGTAACTCATGAACACTACATGGTCGACCTTTCATAGCTTGGTGATTGTGCTTCACTTTTCCTATGTTCCATTGTTTTATTGTAGCTATATTATTTTAATTTAGTATCTATTTTAGGAAGTCAAAGTCCTTTATGTCATTTAGATAATTTAAGTATTTAAAGTATTTTTTATTTTTTCTATGGGTTTATTTTATGGCATGTGTAGACACCCCATTTTTGCTCCCTATATAGATTTTTTAAATAAATAAATAAATATGATAAAAAATAATAGTAATAATAATAAAATGCCTGATTTATGAGATAGTAAAGATTAAATAAAAGTAATAATAACAAGTAACAAATAATAATAATAATAAAATTTTCAAAAAAATTAAGGAAATATAGGTCTCTAAATCAAGCTTAGGAACTTCAAGTCAATAAAAACTAATTAACGATGATAACTTATATGTAAATTGATTGCATATAATAAACGAGAAAAAGTACCAGCCTAACTAATCTACACTCGTACCCGAAACAATGGAGGAAAGCCATAGGTTGTGGGATTGAGTCACACATATGGAGCTTTACCCTTTTTTTTTCTTTTTTCCTCTAACTGGGTCATGTGCAGCGCACATGATCGTCTTCCCCAGCAAACCAACAACTGCGAACAGAAAAGAGAAGAAATCGCAAGCAAATTCGGGTGCAATAAAACATTTTTTTTTTTCAAATCTTTTCAGATTATCATCGACTTGCAACTAAAAAAATTCATATAAACCACAAGAACGAATTTAATCTAAAGGATGTGTATCAATTTTTCAAATCTCAAGAAGATAAAAACGGGTCTTAACCGTATGCATGATTCAAGCTTATCAATATGATTTTTTGCGAGTCTATAAATAGAACTTGAACTTGCAAACTCGGGGAAGGGAGAAGAATCATGCGAAATCACTTCCAATCTCTCATTCTTTAATTTTCTCTCTTTAAGACCTCCATGAACATGCTTCAACTTCTCTCTACTTTTACTCACTCCATACATGGTATTAATGGACGCAATTGGCATTACTAGATTTCTAATGTTCTTTAAATCAAGAAAAATCCGATCTTTTTCTTCAATTTGATCGGAAAAAAAAAAAAAAACTTCAAGACCCATTTCCAATTGCCATTAATGTTTTTGAATCGCTACACTCCAAGCAACTTAGGTGAAAGTTGTTGCCACGATCGGGTTCCTCATCCCAGCAAAGGCCAGGTTGACATTTTTGCCACCATTGACACCCACCGAAGAGCTACCGCTAATGAAGACCCCCAGCTGTCGCATACGTACCCAATTAAACCCGTATCCAAGCCTGTGAATTCGATTCAAGCCAAACCGACTCAATTCAAACCCGACCCACGACCAAGTAAGTGTTTTTATTATTATTAATTTAGTTTAGATAAATTAGTTTATTTAATTTTGTTAAAATCTAATTGATGAAAATAAAAATAAATCTGATTAATAAAAATTAGGGTAGATTTAAAAAAATAAATAATATAAATGTAATTAGGTTAATAACTTTATCTTAATTAATTTAATTTAGTTAAGGATAGAGTATATCAAAACCGTATGAAAATCAATTAGGAGATTTAATAAGGTAAATAATTAAGAGGGAATCATTGTGTAGGCCTTAGGTATTGCGGTGTAACCGTTGCCTAGGGACGATTAGGTTCCCAACTAGTTTTTTCTTTTAAATAATTAGTAATACTTAGCTTATAATATAAAAATATAAAAATTGAAAATAAAAAAATAGTTTATTATCTTAGATATGGTTTTATTCTAAAAAAAAATGTTTTCTTACCTAGAAAAATGATTTTCAAGAAATAAATTTTTAACTAATGTTTTCAAAACTAGAGGGTTTTTTTTCTTTTCTTTTTTTTCAAAATTGAGGAATAAAGTTTAGGTTTAGAATTTTTCTTTCAAAAAAATTAAAATAATAATAAACGTAAACTTGATCTATTTTTATAATTAAAATTAATCAATCCACTAAAGTTTTATGAAAACAGAACTACGTGAGTTTGATCCTGATTAGTAGGTATGTAGGAACCTATGAAGCAACCACATATAAAATTTAACAAAAAAAATATTTTATTCTTTTCCATTTTCAATTTACCATATAAAAAATTACAAAAAATCTATCCTTTTAAAAATTCAATTTATAATATAAAAACATAAAAGTATTTTATCCTATTTTTTAAATTCAATTTTAATTAAAGTAGAAATACAAAATTTTTGTTCTCTTTTATTTCATTTTAAATAGGAATAGAAAATTTATAATTAAAAAAAATGATTAAAATTTTTTCATGCTATTTTGATTTATTTCATGCTTTATATGAAAAACATTATGTCTTGCACATGTGATGGTAAAGGGAATTTATAAAAAGCTTTTAATTCATTTTCTTAAAAAAGATAACAAGTGGTAATCATTTAGGTTTTAATAGGATAGCCTCGAGTCTAGATTTTTTTGTTAATATTCTTTCAAAAAAAAATTTAGAAAAAATTTGTAGACCAATAGTTAGTTAAGGTTAATCTATCTAATTAACCTTAACTTATTTTATTTTCCAACTTAGGTTGGTGGCGACTCCAATTTTTTTTAAAATAATTTAAAATATAGCTTTTTTCTTAATTCTTATTGTCAAGTAACTTATATTAAGTGGGCTAGACTTAATATGGGTTAAATTAAGGAAAAATCCAAAATTAGGTTCGTCATCATATCCTTTTAGTCATTTTAGTGTTTAGAATTATGAATCTTAGCACTGATAATTCACATTACCATGTTGTGTCTCGTTTCTATATCTAAATAGGTTTGTGTCTGGAAAATCTTAATCATGATATGATCCGTTTATTAATCATGTATGAAATCTTAAACCCGTAATCTAATTTGTTCAATAAGCATATCTTGCTTCTAGGTTAAACCCATTTATCACTTAAAAAATTATTAATAAATTCATGTTAAAATACATAAAGGAAAATTTTCTCTTTACCTTTTTAGTAATTAACCTCTATGTATTTCATCCTAACTTTACAATACATTTGTATGTATGTCATTACAATATTAATAGAAAAAATGTATAGATTTTAAAAATATATGAGAAATTTTTGTGGAGTGCATGTATTTGCTAATATTCACTTTCCAAATTAAATTATGATGCTAATAGAAATGTGGAGTCTTTTATGGGATTAACAAAATTTAAACACAATTATTTAGCCATAATATTGAAAAGTCACCTGTTTGGGAATTAAAAGAAAACTAAAGACAAATGAATATGTTTAGCAAAATATGAACCAATCATAAAAAGCAAACATATGTCCATTATTCAACCCATCAACATGTGAACTCAAGAAGAAAAGCAACACAATTAAAGCATTATTAAAGTCATTACAACTAACAAAAACACTAGCCATACTATCAATGATCCATACCAATTATAATCATACCTAAGTCTGACCATATGTCAATGAAAATGAGGCCCACTTATAACTATCTAAGGAGTTGCAATCAATATCTCAAACAAAAGAAAGCCTTAACATTACTAAATTAAGTAGAACCATGGCTTGAAGGAAGGTTACTATTAGTGTTAATTTCCAAACTCATTACATTTTCCATTAGATCTTTAAGGGAAATTCTTAAAAAATCTACACATATAAAAGAATTGTATCAACATGGTAAATTATTTTGAAAATTTATAAAGAGTAGTTTAGTTTACTACTTTCTTCTCCATAAAGCCAATTCTTTGTACGTAAAAGAGTTTCTACAGTTTCTAGCTGCAATGAGTTATGACATTGGTTAAGGATTTGACCTCTAGTACTAAATGCGGATTCTAAAGCCACTGTAGATATTTAGATGCTTAAATATCATGCGCCATTCGTGTAACTTGAGGGCAGCATAATTGATTAATTTTTCAATAACTTAACACATCCAATTCAATCATTGTATGTCACTCCTTATCCAAATATAACTTTAATTTGGATTTGGTGGCACCTCTAAAGATTTGTATACTTTTGAAAGATTGAAATTCCTATATAAGGTTAAAAAAATTATAAATACCATATATAATGAAAGTGACTTTAAAAGTGTAAAAATGGTATATAATCATAAAAAATAAAGTTACTTATAAGTCGTCACGCCATCCATCATTCATATATTCCTTACCTTTTGATTTATTGGTACCTACATTTTAATATGAAGTTACACCATGTTTTTTTGCATTTTCATCAAAGAGAGAATAATGCTCTTTTTACTTTCATAAACTCATGCCATAAATCCCATGACAACTTTACTGAACAAAATCAAGTTTATATTGTAGATCTAATGTGGCAACAATTGCCAAAATCAAATTAAACTCATACCACTACTTTTCAAATTTGACAAACATCCTAGTTGTCATCTCTCTCAAATACACTTCACCTTTACTTGTATTATTTATCAATGCTTGATATGCCCTAAAAATTGATGGGAAGTACAAGTTGGCAGTGGAATACTTTGTTCCAAAAAATTGACAAGTAATATCATAAAAAATCTTTGAAAATTTACTCATTTTATCAATCTTCTCTCATTCTTCAAGAGAAGGATAATGCTTGTAATTCAAATCACTTAACTCTAAGTGAAAAAACACACTTTTATAATAAACAACATTCTCAAGTATAAGATATGTGGGATTCCATTGAGTTGGAACATCTTGTCTCAAACCCCTATCCTTAGATAAAGACAATAAACTCACACATTCAGCAAATTTTACCTTTCTTGTTTGATACCCTTTTACATACTGAATGCTTTATTTGATCTTATCCACTGTATTATCAATCTCTTTTAAACCTTCCTAAATAATTAAATTGAGAATGTATACACAACATCTAATATGAAGATAAAGACCCAAAGCCAAAGGTCTACCTTGCAAATTTAGTTGTGATTTCAATAAACTCATAAAAAGATTGGTTGAAGCTAAAGGTGGGTGTAGTGTGGTTTAGTCTAGTTTGCAACCCCTCCCCCTTTAATCAAACCAAGCCAAATTTTATAGTTCATTTTTTTTTAAATGAACCTAACTAAATGGTTCGATTTGTGAATTTTTTGAACAAAAAAGAAAAAAATGGTTTGATTACTATTTCAAATCGTTATCACTAAATTTTAAATTTAGTCATATTATTAATTACAAATTATAGTTTAAGTAAACTAGAACTTAGATTACAACACATGCGCATGCCATACAAATTGAGAACATAGACTTCACTAAAGTAAAAACATGAATATGTAAATTCCATGAAACTTCAATGACTAA
Source organism: Laguncularia racemosa (assembly GCA_037954665.1). Classification (NCBI taxonomy): domain Eukaryota; kingdom Viridiplantae; phylum Streptophyta; class Magnoliopsida; order Myrtales; family Combretaceae; genus Laguncularia; species Laguncularia racemosa. The sequence continues at coordinate 6,001,878 of JBBMOL010000006.1, forward strand.
TGTATTTAAGTTCCATTGATAAATTTTCAAGAAAAAAAAAACAACAACTAAAAGTTGCAGTTGTATCACTCTAATATAAGGAAGTAGTGTAGCACAAGATAACTCTAACAGATTTACAAATAACTCTAGCACCATGAAATTATATGATCTCCAAGCGTTAGCTTCATTCTTGAACCTAAAATAACAGGAAAAAAAAATAAAGAAGTTAATTGTGCATAAGTTTAAAAGAGGTAAAGCCTTAAAATTCATAAAAATGACCTTTATTCAATCAAGAGTAATATGTGTACCGGTTGATTCCACCATCTTACCAACTTTCACATTTGAAGAGTTATTAAAAAAAATAGCAAAATGTTAGCACATGAGAAAAATATAGAGAAAAAGTCAAATAATATCAACAGTTTTAGAAATCAAGTGAAAATTTTTGTACCTAAGTAAAAAACTTCTAATGCTTCAAGATCTTCCTCCACAGATAATACTGTCTTGAGATTTTTTTATCCAATCTTGTGTAAAAATAAAAGCTTCCACCATACATGGAGTTAATGAACTTCTAAAAGGATTGAGTACTTGACCACCTATGCTAAAAGCACTCTCAAAATTCATTGATAAAGGAATTTCCAAAATATCTCTTGCCATTAAAGAAAGTATAGGGTATCTATATGAGGATCTTCTCCACCAATCCAATATATCAAAATCCTTATCAAAGTCCTCACACTCTTCCCCTAAATACTTCTCTAATTCATTTTCTTGCACTCTTTTCTCTCCTTCCATCTCACGATTGAAAACAGATCTCCACAATTTATGATCTTCATTTTTATCTTGTGGTTGTAGATCCTTCACACAAATTTGAGAAATAGAGTTAGAGCTTTCCTCTTTATGCCCAAAACTTAAATCATAATGACTATATAATCTTGAAAGGGCATAGTAGATTTTACTCATGAGTTGACTTGCTTTTTCAGTATTATACATATGTTTGATCATCTAATCCATATAAAACAACTTTTGATGGGGATCAAGAACTATAGAAACAAAAGATAATACATTAATATTGTTAATGTTCCTCTAATACTTATCGTGCTTTCTTTTCATTCTCTTAGCCATCATTCTTACAGATATAGTGTCACAGTTGCATTGCTCATTTATTTGGTAACCAACACCCAATATTTCCTCGACAAATTGATTGCAAGTGGCATAAAGAGACCTTAAAATGCTCAACATAACATCACAAAAATGTCTTTAAAAAGGGTAAAATACCACGGCCATACTCTCAATCTTTCTCTTTAGGAACTCCCCACATTTTATCCTTTCCAAGTTCTACTCTAAACTTTTCATTGTTAAATTCCAAGAATATAAGGCCATTTGAAATTTCATAGTTGGCTCCAACATTAAATAAGTTAGAGTTCTACCTTATTTCAACATCCAAAGACAACAATGCCTTACTTTTAATATTTTCTTCCTCCACACACCTCTTAAATTTAGCTAATTTTGATGGAGTGGATCTTACATATTTCACAGCCGAACGAATTCTAAAAATTGAATCATGTAGACCTTTCAAACCCTCATTGACAGTCAAACTCAAGATATGAGTACAACATCTCATATGAAGGAATTCTCCCTTCATTATTAGTGTGTCTAGGATTGAAATCTTTTTTTTTCTTTAAATGTTGAATGTAAAGATCGTTTGAACTTGCACTATCAATAGTGACCATTAGAACCTTAGTAATACCTCAACACTTTAAATATGTTACAATGGTGTTCCCAATAGTCTCACCAAAGCGGTAAGGTATTTGACAAAAAATTACAATTTTTTATTATAGTGTCCAGTTCTCATTAATGAAATGACATGTGAGACACAAATATGATAAATTTTGACATGATGTCCATGTGTCAATGGTCAAACATACCTTACCTCCAAATTTAGAAAAAAAAAATACTTTTTCAACTTTTCCCTTTCCTCTTTAAACAATTCTACACAATCACATGTTAATGTTCTACAAGAGGGAATCGAAAATTTTGGTTATAGTACATTACAATAACTAATGAATGCCTCGTACTCAACAAGCTTAAAGGGAATCTTAGCAACAATGAACAACCTAGTAAGCTCCTTCCTACATTGTCTTTTATCAAATTGATTATTCCATTGTATAGAAATCTATTTATTTTTTAAGATACTAGGAAGAGTTTTTTATTTGCTTAACTCATTTTTATTAGCAAATTGTTTACACCTGGTTAAATGAGTGCATAGTGCACTAGCTCCATTTCCACTAGTATATTTAAATGTTTTATGACAATAATTACATTTTGCCTTACGACTCCCATGCTCATTAGGTGACTTCAAAGACATATGATCCCAAACCAAAGACCGTTTCTTATTAGTAGATGATGTGGATGCTGGAGATTTAGATGAATTACTAGAAGAAGGCTAGGCTCCACTACTATTAACTTGATAATTTTAGTCCCCATGCTCATTTGCATCAACCACTTAGTTGTCATCATCCATTGGTTTGCTCATGCTTTGTGCATCAAACTCAAACATAGACATCTAAAAAAATTGACAAAGAAGAATATTAATTTAATAACAGAGCACAATAATTGCATGGAATTGCACTACTATCAACCAACAAGGAAATAGCAACATAACAAGCATTGTTGGATGGATGAGAATGTAATAATTTAAAACTAAAAACTAAAATAGTTTCTAGACATTGTCAACTAAAACTCAATAATCAACTACTATCCATGTAAATTTTCTAGACACTACCAAAGAAGCATAACATGTATTACACTTTATTTAATGTTTTCATTGTTGCCATGTGAAAACTGCAAAACAAATTAAAAAAAAAAACATATATTAGTTCCTTCCTACCTTCTTATGTTCAATAGATCCTTAATTTAATTTCTCATCTTTCTAACATACTAAAAATCATTAAACATAACAATTCCAACAATTTGATTCCCCTAATGAATCTCTTTCCCTTTAATTGTTTATAATAAACTCACTTTCTCATGTATAGAACATTATTTTAGTTAGTAATAAAACCAATTACTCCACATTGTGCAGGCCAAGATATGAAATATGTACAAGTTTTATAATCTAAAAATCAAAATGTATAGTAAAAGATCTTCTATAGAGCTTTAATATAGTAAGAAATCTTACTCATCACAGTCATAGACCTAAGCGTACGTAGGAGGTGATAGAGAGTGCACGAGGGATGATAGAGAGCGTGTGAGGAGTAACATAGAGCACACAAGGGGTGACAGCAAGTGCTAGTACGTAAGGAGCAAGAGTGACCACATGACTATGGTCACTAGTCTATGTGTGTGATTATAGGATAGGAGGTGAGCGAGCGTGCAACACCCACAGGCAACAGTAATAGTGACAGTCAAAGGGTTGAAGAGTGAGGAGTGAGGAGAGAGTCTAAGAGAGAATAAAAAAAGTGAAAGTGTAAAACTTAGGGTTTCAACTTTCAAGTGTAATGGGCCTTAGTAGCGTGAGTTATGTTTTGGTTCAAATCGATCAGTTCCATTCATCTAGTTGAACTAAACTGCAAATTGATGCATCATTTTCAAACCAGATCAATAACCGAACCAAACTTGAAAAAAAATTGAAAATTCGGTTTAGGTGGATTTTTTGCCCAACCTTAGTTGAAGCATTATCTGAAGTCACACAACATACTTTACTTTCTATACCTCAATCAGTTAGTAAAGTCATTACTCTCTCAGTCAATGCTACACCTATATGTAGAGGTGACATATATGTAAAGCTCAAAATCTTCTTTTGCAAGACTCAATTTTTATCAATAAAATGTGCAATTACAGATATATATCTATCAGTAGCTATTGTTTTCCACAAATTAGATGTCAAACAAATTCTACTGGAACAATTCGTAAGCATATGTTTAATTCTAGTTTTTTTCCTCTTAAAAATTTTCATCAAATCATCTTTCGAAGTATTCCTAGATATATGCACAATATTCTCATTTAAATATTCAAACAATACTCTAATTCCACTATACACCACAAATGAAAGAGGCGGTTCCTACTTTACAACTACAACAACTAACAATTCATGAAATTTTTTCGGATCAAATTTCATGGTATTAAGTTTCACATTTGCATATAAAAGCATTTGACCAACATCCCAAGCTTTATTTTTAGAACATTTATTTACATTTCTCCTTAAGTTGCCTATTCCAAACTTACTATCACATTTCATCTTGATCTTATAGACTTACAGGTTGCTTTTGTAATAACCAATTTATTTGAGTACTTCTCATAAGCACAAGTAAAAAAGGTCTAAACCGAAGATGTAAGCTTCCTTTGTCATTTAGAATCAATAGTTGATGTTACAACTTCAACTTCAACAACATCATCCTCTTCATCTAGTCCTAGCACTTCCATCTCATTGAAGTCTAATGGATCTTTGAATGTTAAATCCATTTGCATGCCAAGCATAAGTGCAATGTTAATTTAAACTATCACAAATCATCTCCAACAAAAGATCCAATTAATGTGAAGAGCACTACAAACGATGTGTGTTTTATTGTAATTTCACGTTGAATAAGTTGCTCTGAATTTTTTCCATTTTTCTTTTTCATAATTGATTCGCTCTTAAATTAAATGAGAACCATGCACACACCAATTGACCTTCTAACTAAGTACTCAGTACTTGAAATCAATAGCAATGGTCACCAACTATTAGCTATAGCAAATTAACCTTCTAACTAAGCAAATGAAAAAAAAAAAAAACACACGCACGAAATGATAGAATATACCTAAGATACAGCTAGAATGTTATGGAACAAGTAGGTAAAAAAACACACACATAGATTCACATACGTAATACAAGTATATTACACATATAAAGTTGGAATGCAAAAAAGAAAAAAAAACACACACACACACACACACACAAAGATGAAGATAGAGCTGAAAGCCTAGAAAGTAGAACGAGAAGTTTAGGGGAAAAAAAAAACCACACACACATAGACACAGAAGGCTTACTTGAGAAGTTAAAGCTTGTGGCTGCAACTTGGAGAAGAAAAGTAGAAGATGAAGACCCCTATTTTGAGTTTTAACTTTTAACTTTTCTTTAATCTTTTGTTTTAATTTTGGAGAAAAAGAGTACAAGACAAATGTAGAAAATGGACCTGGATGTGGAGTGTGTGGACAATGGACTTGTGATCGTCATAGCTGTGTTTAGTACATGCATATGAACTATTTCTATTCTAGAACCTAAATAAAACGGGAAAAAAGAATTTAAAAAATAAAAAATAAAAAATGTAAAGTTAAATGGGTTCACGGGTCAAACCTAGACCTACTTACAAGACTTATTTTAGTAAGCAAGTTTGGGACCTAAACATGGATTTGAACATGAATTTAGCCATGCTTAATCAGGTCTGATTTGTTTGTACCTCTTGTCAATTTTTCCTATATACAAACTCATTTAAATGGTGTCGTGTCGTGTCGTGTCCAAGTCTAACATGTCAAGTCTAAAATTGCTAGCCTTAATGAACCTATTCCATTACTTAAAATTGAGACTTTAACATTTTATCCATAATAGATTAGTAAGAGTTTCCTATGATGTTGTTCTTTTCTTGTCAATCTAGGATTAGATTATGGTGAATGCCCTATTATTTCAATTTTTGTGAGTCATATTGGAGATCTATTTAATAATCATTACTTGTGATCCATGTGTTATACTAGATTCTCTACAACACAATTATTTTTTATGATCATGATTCATATCGATTATAGGATTTAATCACAACTAGTTCATTTTGTTATTTGCCGCATCATATTTAACTAGTGATCCACCATATCCTATTTATTTTATTCATACATTAAACATAGAAAAACCCGTAAAAATACCATGTTTTATTCAATCTATCAATTTCAAATCCTAAACCCTTCATTCCATATAGACTTGATTCAAACCATCAAGGTTGATCCATTTCATATTTGTATCAAACTATGGAAACAACATGTTGGCCATTAGAGAAAATTTGTGGTAAGTGTTGATTCATCCATCGGTTTAATTAAGGTCAGGGTTGGTAGTTATAATGTAATTTGTATTTGGTTGGTTGTCAACTAAAAATTTGTTGTGGTTGTCATTGGAGTAAAATTGTTGACAATATATGTGGGTGGAGTTATTTATCAGTATTAGTCATAATTAGTTAGTTGAGAATTGAATCTTGCTATTGTGGGAGGATTTCATGGTTTGTGAGTTTTAATTAATGAGATGATGAAGTTTGGTTATCACACTTACTGTAGTGTTCAAGGGAATGTATATCATGTGCTTATTGATAATACATCATATAATTTGATTTCAGAATTCATTGTGGATAAATTAGGCTACCTATAACTAAACACCTATGTTCTTATGAGTTTGTTCATTATAATGAAGTTACCTAAGTAACAAAGTAAGTAAAGATAACTTTCACTGGCTATAGATACTAGGATGAATTTGTATGTAATGTAGCACTCTAAATGATTGTCATATGAGTAAAGAAAAATTGTGGAAATTGCAATGTGCAATCCTATATGATCCTCCAAGGAATTGCTATTGTTTTGATAAAGAAAGGAAGGTTATGTTGATTCCATCGTCTCCAGAGCAAGTACAAGAAGATATAGATGTGATAGGAGAAGGGGTGTAAAGGAAATTGGCAGAGAAGAGGTCCAAAAGGGCATCTATTGAGAAGAAACTAGAAAATAGTGAAAATGCGATTTCCATCATGGCAAAAGTTCAAGAGGGTATAGTCACAGAAACTAAAGTTCAGGTTGTTGATATTAGTGAAGTAGATGACAGCTCATCGAAAGAATTCAATATTCTGCTTCCATTATAAGATCTTCATGACTTCATCCGTTGCTATTTCATTTGAGTTTCATTAACAGATGCCATGATAAGCAAAAAGATGACATGTTGGTGATGGCATCGCTAGTTTGATTGAGCTGTTGTGTTCTATTCGTGATGAGTTTTTATAGGATAGTATTGGAGTTACAATTCTAGATTCAGTTCAAATCTTTTTCCAAGAGAAGGGGTATGGCATGGACATCATATGAGTTATCGATCAAGGAAATGAGGAGTTAGAAGTCCGAGAGTAAAACAAGAAGATGAGACGAATTCAAGAAAAGTGGATGGAAGACAAGGAAGCAATGAGGGAAATCGAGCTGTGAAGAGTGTGACCTATCAACAATGTAACCCGTGAACAATGCAACCCGTTAATAGTGCAGCCTATGAACAGTGTGTAACCAGCCTTACATGGCTCGACAACCATGCTTCCCTTTTCCTTATGTTCCATTCTTTTATTTTAGTTGTCTCGTTTTAGTTATTTAGTACTTATTTTAGGAAGTCAAAGTTCTTTAAGTCATCTAGATATTTTAGGTTTTTAGGTATTTTATTGTATTTCTTTTTGATAGTTTATTTTCTAGCATGTCTTTTTTAGTCATTTTGGTGCTTGGGCTTATGAACCTATATAAGGCGTGATTGTGGCTATCTAGCATTAGATTGTAACAAATATCTTGTTATTTAGATTTCGTTGTATCAATAATTTATTTAATACTTATTATTTAAAATCCATGCATCATGTTAAATTTTTTATAACATGATTACTTTTTATAGTCGTGAATTATATCGATCATAAGATTTAATCACAACCAATTCGTTTTGCTATTTGATGCATCATATTCAAATAGTGGTTCATCTATATTCCATTCATTTTATTTTTACAATAAATACAAAAAAACTCATAAAATACCTTTTTTTTTTCAGTCTATCGATTTCAATCCCTAAATCTTTCGTTCTATATAGGCTCAATCTAACTTATTAGGATTGAGTCACATCACAATTAAAAGAGAGAGAGAGAGAAAAGGGTTTAAGAATTTACATAGAAAAGTAATCAAAATTTGAAGATTAATCTTATATTTTCCCCAAATATAAGAATATACATGGATACTTTATGAACTATTTTAGAGGTTTTGTTTATGATTTTTGTGCACTTACTCATAATTTCAAAAATATTATTTACAAACTAAACATAAAAGTGCATTTAAGTAAGTAAAGATTTTTTTGATAGTTTCATCATCATTGCATAAGAAAAGTTAGAAAATCTTGAACCACCCAATCATATATGGTTTCATATACAATGGTGATCTACAAAGCATTTGTTATGTGTAAAATGTTTATAAATTTATAAATTATAATGATCTATATTCTAAGAAAACATAATTTACTGCATGAAATGGAAAAAGAAAACCCATTTATTCTGGAGTTTAATTTTTTTTTTATTTCAAGAAATAGATAATCCATGAAATTTCTTATTTAAATTTATTATCCAATATGAATCTGAATCTATTTTTTACTTTACAAAAACTTCGTGAAATGTAAACATGGGAGTCCTAAATTTGTAGAAATATTATACATCACATATAAATTTGCAGAAATATTATATATTTATCTATGATTTGGTTTGCCTCTCTACTAACTTATCCATATGATATGTTAATACCATTAAAACTTATTTATTGTTAAGGACCATAGAATATATCTCATTATTTAAGTTAAGAAACTACTTAATTAAAAGGTGGCAAGTGAATAAAAATTATTAAAAAATTAAAATTTAACCTACTCTATAGCATATGATATATATAAAAGATCCTATCGCCACCTAAGTGAGAATAAGTTTTAAAGTTTTACGTGTCCATGCTGACACTAATTAATCTGAATAAAAGTTCTTATTCTATTTCCATTAACAATAAATAAAAGAAAACAAATTTGAGTTGAAAATGTAGGAATAAATTTAGTGGTGGTGGCAGACCATCAAATAAACAATAATAAAAACAATAAAATAAATTTGAATTGAAAATGTACGAATAAATTTAATGGTTGGCAGACCTTCAAATAAACAATAATAAAATGATAATAAAAATAATAAAGGAATAATGATGAAGCATCTCGTGAAACAAGAACATCGCACACCATCCACACACGTTGTCTACGCGTATTAAGTAGCTGTTTCAACTCAACAACTAAAGCCACATACAAGTACAACACCCCCAAAACCCAACCCATCGTTTTCTTCCTTAAACAAACAAACCAACCACACACACTTTCTCCTACCAATCATACATTGACAGTTGAGATCCACACCCAACTTGTACCTCAACTATTACCTGTATCGAAATGCCAAATAAAGAAATTTTTTATTTACCCTGACCTGTTTTTTTCTTTTTTTTCCCTGAAGTGTGTCATCAATGCTTAAAGCTGGAAATTTCCTTTCTAGACCCTTCATAAATCCCCTAACAGCAGCCATAGACAGGACCCACGTTCAATACAAGATTTCACTTCCTATGTTGTTGTCACTTAATATAACTCTTTCTGTGTGACTAGGTTTCAAGCCGTGAGTTGGGTCATCTTTTCTTTTGACAACATAATGGTGAAGAAGAAGAATGCTAGTGGTAACAGTCAGATGTGTCACCAGCAGCATGAGAAAATGAAGAGGAAAAGAGGGAGCGATAAGATGAAAGCATGTTGCTGTTCTTATCCTTGTTCTGCAGTCTCTTCTGTGTTAAGAGGAGCAGGAAGATGTTTGTTCGTGTCGTGTTATCCTGTCGTGCGATGTTTTGGCTGGGATGACAGGCGACATCATCATCATCAGCATCTCAGCCATTTCTATTGAAATACTAATTGCTTGGTTGTAGAATTATTCGGTTTTCACTTTTTGTTACCCTGTACTGATCTTCCACAAAGAAGGGGAAAATCAAGCAGAGTTATGTGCACAATATAGATTGGTCTTGCAATTTCATTGATGAAAACTTGTAATTTGCTGAAGCATCAATTTGTGCAAAATATGTAATTTATTTACTCTTTAATCACAATATTTAGAAAAATGTGGCTTCATGTAGATCCACTTCATCTATATATAGAAAATTAATAAATGATGTATCTAATTTTATGTACAACCTGTCCTCAAAAAGATACACCTGGGCAGTGCAACGAAAAATTAAAAGGCTCAACACTATAGGTCGGATTCTAGATCTTATGGAAAAAATTTCCTGTGAAACAATGACGCCCTGTATTTAGGGGCTTTTCCCTAGTACTCCCTCACTTTGTGAGGTAGAGAAGGAGCCTGATGATGAATATATACCGTAAAGCAGTCGAGCATACAAATTATTCATTGCGATGACAAGGCTATTTGACAAAACCATGTGCCTTTTTGCCAAAATATTGCGCTCCTTTCTATACCCACCGACAAATTGAAGAAGCGACTCCACTAATATGAAAAAGGACGCTGCATTAGGATCAAACATGGTCTTGTCTAGCCCATTAACAGTGGAAATTTTGTCAAATGAAAAGAAAAGCCCATGTCTTACAATTTTATCACACGTCTTCGGAGAAACGAAAAGAGAATCTACTACCCCAATACTGTATGCATCTTCAATTTTTTGGGTAAGTTCAATTTACCTTTAATTATTATTTTTTTGAATAAAGGTCACTAAGCAACTTAAATAAATGGAATGAAACGACAATACAAGGATTTGAACACGACATCCTGTTCTGGTACAATATGAGTTTATTATCAGTTCAACTCTATTAATGATACACATGATGCAATTACAAAAGATAATGACCTCCCTCCTACTGTTACAAGAGATAAGCCAAGGATTTAAGTCCCTACCGTTACACAAGACAGGCTTCCCTATTTCCTATCCCAGTTACAAACAGAAAAGTAACTAACTGATACACTGATCTAACAAGATCTTGATCCTTTATGATACAATGTCAGAGAAAAAGGTTACCCACAAATGAATAGAGGATAAATATTTGCCAAGATAGGCCTGAAAGGAAAATACATGCCATAGGAGAGCAATAAAATGAAAGGGAAGCAGGATATATCATGCGTATTTTCTGCAGTACCTTCAATTGTGTATTACAGGTCAATACAACTTGGAGAATGAATAGCCATTGATTGTGAATATAATATGTGCATTTTAATATAACTGTATCCAAACAAAATCTCCTACACAAATCTAGTAATTGTGGTAGTTGATTCATTGGCTTTCTAGGTGATTGATTTGATTGAAAGGAAGTTTTTGGCTCTTATTATTTGATGGTTGCCTTTGGAATGGAAGAATTGCAAGGTCCTCCTGAAGTCATAAACGGTACTCCTTTGAATGTTGCCACACCTTTTTCATCAGTAAAGAGATGCTGCACCAACAAATGAATCGTATGAGTACCAGCTTAAACAAAAAGAGAGACAGACAGACACAGACAAGGCAGACAAGGTGAATCGAGGTCTCTGATATTCAAACATAAAACATTTAACCTTTTTTTTTTCTCAACATCAGCATAGAGCTCCCAAAGTTAGCTGATCTACTAATTACCAACAATCATGTATCAGGTCATCTTTGACAGGATTATAGTTGATGAGGCACGCAGAAAGAGGGACTTGGTAATAGAAAACAAAGACTTACTGGTGTTATCTTTTCCAACTGTTTCTTCTTTGGGTTTAGAACATCTTCTGGCTTTCCATCATATCTGAAACAGAACATTAGAAATGTCATGTAAGATAAAGGGAAACAAACGATATTCATCTGCATCATCATTGTGAACAAATTATCACAACTATTTGTAACTGTAATTTAGCTTCATTACCCAGCAAACGAAACACGCTCTCCAACATTTGCCCCTTCAGGAGGGAGCAAAGGCTCCACAACCGAGTGATCCTCATTAGAAGCACAAAGCACCTGAAAGATAATTATGAGAATAAAGATATGCAAGCACGATGACCCAGTTCCCATCACCAGATAAAACACTACCATCAACATTATGAAAAATTAAAACTAATAGGCACCTTCAAAGAGACAAAACACAAATATCAATGATGCTGACAAATATTACATCATGAAACCAATTAATACTCAATTTCTTTACATAGATGATGACAATGTGGAGGAACTTGCACTTTGGGGCTCTCATTTTCAAAAAATTTCTTTCTTTCGAGGGGAGGCATGAATGCTTCTTAACATTACAAGCCATCTGGACTGGAAGATGCAAATGACAGCCTGCAATTACTATTGATGTTAAAATATTAGGACCATGCAAGAAATAAATAACTTTTTTTGCTTGCAACAGGGATGACAAGGCTTAAGTGTTAAATGAGTACATTTATAGATTGATTATATACAACTGGCACACATAGGTTCCTTCAAATAATAATATTTTCCCTTAACAACCCTCCATTACAATCACCAGGAACAAAGAAATCACTCTCAGATCATTTTACTCAAGTATTATGCCCAACTTCTTTACTGTCACAGTGCAGATCGAGCACAAGTCATGATTTGAAAAGAGACAGAAAATTTCCTTTCCACATACTTCATGTGCTGAACACAACAGTATTTTACAATGACCAAAGCAAGATGAAGAATAAAATTCAATTACACTAAAGGAAGATATATACCAAGCCTTCTGACATGACATCTCTTAGCTTTCCAGGTTTTACATTTGTAATCAGTACAACACGCCGGTTCTGCAAGAAAACAAGGAGTAAAAAGAAATAGGACTGTCAGTAACTCTCAAGTAATTATAACCCCAATCATTTGTCATTCTTTGTTGGTGGCATAAAGAATAATACCGTTAATGCTTCTGGAGTGCAATACTTCGCCAAACCACTAACCACCTGTCTAGGTTTAGCCTCTCCAACATTAATCTCCTCCACTAGTAAACTGCCAATTGATTAAGAGACATCAAAAAATGGTTTCACATCTGAAAATGCAGCAGACCAAGCATATGCTTTGGACAAGGAGAGTAAGATTAAATACTTGAGTGGGATACCTATCAGCAGAAGGATGCTTCCATGCCTTACAGATGAGGCCCACCTGTATGTTCAGCAAGCTCACACTGACTTCTTTATCTTTGTCAGCAGCTGGTTCTGCTTCAGGTTGCTTCTTCTTCTTCTCCTGCTTGACATCTTTTTCCGCCTTGCCTTTTTTCTGATAGTTCCACAAGAAATGAGAGCAAGTTAGGGGACCAGAACTCAAGAGTAAGCAAGCAATGCGTGCAAAGAGCTTGAACAAGTTTGTAGGAAATATGAACTTGCAGCAGCTTCCTTGATTAAGCTTTAAGATTACTATAGCCAACTAAACTAAAGATTATGATACAGTACACTGGATTGAACTCCTTGCCTCTTTTACCTCTCTTCTTCTAACCACATGCAGGTTCATGAATTTTTTCAAATTTATTAAAGGAATACCAAGCATGTGTATACAAGAATCTTAAGGAAAAGTATGGCTCTTCTCACTACAAACAAAGGTCCCAAAGATAAAAATCAGATGTAGAGAAGATACATTCAAGCAAGCAACATGTGCAGATAATTTAAAAATTAATACAGAATTTTAAATTTTTTAATCAAGAAGTTCTTTCATTTTTTTATTGGGTAATTCAAGCTTTCTGATCAAGTAATAAAATATCCAAATAATACACCAAACAAGACCCAAAAAAAGCTAACAGAAGAGCAAAGGCCCAAAAAAATGCACTAAATTTAGAAAGTAGAGCTCCATGCAACATACCATAACTTCAGTTTTCTGTGCTGATGCATCTGCTTCTGGCTTTTTCATACTCGAAGTGAATTGCACAGTTTCCTTTGTGTTTGCCTTAGGGTCTGCTTCTTTCTTCTTTGTGCTTGCATCATCTACCTTGGCTGCAATTTTGCCAGGCTGCACTCTCTGCAAGGACAAATACAACCAGTTCTGTTCAGTTGAAACAAGTTTTTTGGATAATTAAGTTGAAACAAGTTGAATAAACATAGATCTGTCTTTGCAGTTCTGAGAAAGCAGCCAGAACAACAATCAGGATATCAGTTTGCTAAACTATAAGATGCCAAGAAGCAGAAAAGTTACTTCAGAAACAATAACTTTATATAAAGAAAATACTTTATATATGCATAAGATTAAAACTTAAATCATATAACAAAATCATTGAGTAAATGCCATCACAATCAGCTTTATAAATTTGTCACCAACTACTGTGGCCACTAATCACTTCCACTGTTTAAGTGGCTAACCACCAGATCACTCAAAGCTAAATCATGCTGCACTAACCAATCCTCTGGCATCACCTCTTGATGATGGCTGATCAACTAAAAAATGTACGCCAACATTAACAAACAATCAAGCAACCAACTCCATTAGAGCTAGCTAACTACCATAGCTGTCCACAATATTCAACTACCAACCGAGTCTCCTTTTATATGGGAATAAAAGGTAGCTAGAAAATATTGTGACTATACTCAAACATTCTATAATTGTATTCTCGAAAAACAATAGTTCCTTGAAATTAGAAAACCGAACCATTTCCATGTACTTTTTCTCCATTTACTCCACGCAAGTTCATATGATTATTTTACCATTATCAAGTGTCCAGATTTTGAAGCTGTTCAGTACTAAAGATTTTCCTTTTACTTTTGTTAAAGGGCCCAGCATATAGGACCTGCTACCTATCCAATTAAATATAGCCAGTGCAATATTGGTAGCCTCAAGAAATGTGCTTAATGAGATTTGAACACGAGAGGATCTCATGCAATTGATCACGAGAGTTTTTTTTTTTTGGGGGTAAAATGTCAGATTGTATATTCACTATGAAATCAATATGTCTGTGGCCTGTGTACAAAGAAAAAGCAACACCAAGACAAACTCCCAGGGATACCTAAGATTTCAAACTTAGGACCAACATAACAAAAGTGTACTAAGGTCGAGAACTTGGCTAAAACAAACAAGGGGAGTTCAAAGTAGTAGCTAAACAAAAGCGAACAGTGTGGATAACATCAACGGCTGTTCGAGTACTCAAACTAAGTCTTTTTCATTTCTTTCTTTCCATACATTGTAGATTAAAATCCCAAAACTAACTTCCAAACTAAACCTAGGGCCCAACGAGTTGAAGTTAATCATGAGAGTTTGCATGCCTCAAAACCAAGGAAAAACCCTTGCGATTTGCTAATTGCTTTTTCAGCCTAAAGATTTAATAAATTATTTGGAAAAACACAATATTTTACATAATGTTGATTTGTTTACATCATCTTCAGCCTGGGAACTATATCCTTCTCAAAACCGTGGTCTACTATTCTTGAAATTAATATTCTAGTCCTATCTCACACTTTTGGCAGTAGATAAACCAGATAAACTCTTTCCTAATGAGAACATCATTCTAGTTAAAGCCAGCCATCCTTGATATCACATCATCACAAAACCATGAGCACCTATGTGTGCAAGCAGAAAAAAAGGAACAGACACTGATACATTCAGAACTAAACTAACTTTGCTTACTTGAAAATCAAATGCAACCTTCTCCAGAGCTACCTTCTCGAATAATTCTCCAAAATCCTCTTTGCTCTGTAAAAATAAAGCAGTTCAACATTAATGTAATAGCAAGAATACCTAAGGTGGCTGCAGACTCAAAAATCAACACCCCACCCTCCCCACTCTTCACCCACCCAAAAAAAAAAAAAAGTGAAGGTTTAGTGACTCTTGAAGAAATGAAACTTGAAAAAAGTGCATACGAGCAGAACTTTGTCATCAAGAAACCATCTTACTTACAAGAAGTAACCCACAATAAACAATTTTACAATCAAAATTAGACTAGATTTAAATTTACCTGGATGTAATCCATCCATCGTAAAAGATGTGGCAGCTTATTCCTTTCCTCATTTGAAGTACCAACCTGCCAGCAGAAAAACAGTGGAAAACTCTCATAAAGGGATGAAAGGAAATCTCAGTCCCAAGAATGAGTCATCAATGCACAAGCATCTAATGGTCAGAGGAAGATTTTGAATTCCATACCAATGAAGATTGAACAACTGAAAATACAATGACATCTGCTTCAGAGGGCTTGAGCCCATTTCCTAAAAGAACAGATTTCGTTATCAATTCTTCATTTAATTTGTTGAGGGTACCAACACAACCCTCAGCATTCAAGAGACAACTCTCAGCAAATGCAATCCATTTCATCACCTACAGCAAAAAGTTGTAATTTTTAGTCCAAGGTGCAAAGAAAGATATCAAGAAAAAGTAAAAGCCTATGTGCATGGCATCAAATCGTGCTGCATAATGTTTTCCTCCGTAAGCCTCAATGAAAAGCTTGACTAATTCTTCTCAAACAACTGAACATGATACCAAGGATACCATTGAGAAAAATATATATTGAAACTAAAAAATCTACCTCTTCATTGCTTTCCTGAGGTGCTCCCCTTCCAGATGCTTTCAAGATATCTAAGCACAAATCCTTAATATTACTCTCGACTGCTTTATCTAGAAATGGTTTCTGCATGCATCAATCTCCACATTTTAGAAACCAGAATATATGTAATACAGGGCAAAATAACAGCCGTAGACAAAAGAAAAGTTACTGCATAGAGGTTGAATATTCTTACCAGTAAATGAAATTTTATTTATCCCAAAAAAAGAAAAAGTTATCTATAGAATTAATCCATATTTCAGACAATGTGAAATGTCAGCGCTACAACTAACAAATTTGGTAAGTTAAAACTGTTTCAAGAACCTGCTATATTTCTGGAACTCTTGAGGATGGATGACCAAAAAACAATTATTAATACTACAATGTGGATCCCAATTGCACCCATCAAGCTTCCAGATAAGCCCCATCCAACATAGGATTAGACAAATAGTCTTCAAACTTCCAAGAAATTCACATGCAAAGTTGTTATCTTTATCTTATTTCAGGAAAACTACATTCCGAGTAGTTTTCAAGTCTTTTTTCTGAAATTGGAGCACCTTACCCCCAAACTACCCCCCCTGCAGCATAAAACCCCCCGCCTGTATTACCATTTCACTTATTATATGTAGCATTTCCAAATGGGAAAACGTGAAAATTACTAACTCAACTTTGGGTTATTTTTTAATTCCACACCTAAAGTTTAAAATTGTTAAATTTTATACTCAATTAAACTTTTACTTGTCAAATATACTGTCCCAACTCTAATTTTATACTTATACTTTTTCTCCAATAAGCATTTGCCACATCTATCTTTCTCAAGAAAATGAACTAAATTTTGTAAGTAAAAGTTCAATTATATATAATATTTAGTAAATTCAAATCTTATGGATAAAAATTAACAAGTAAAATTTGACTGAATATGGTATTACCAACTTTAAACTTTAAGTGTAAAATTAGAAAGTTACCCAAAGTTCGGTTGTGTTTCTAGACGCTTATACCTTCTATGACTTTGACTTATAAATGAATATGCACCCTTCCGAAGCCTGACACTGAATCAATTTCAACAGTTATAAATCATATCCCTTGCCCAAAAACCACATTTTCACGAAATTTTCCCAGTCTCAGCTCGGTGCCCATGTCCGTAACGCAAGAATACCTGCAACACCCACCTTTTACTTTTTTCAATAACATAAGGCAGTTTATGATTGGCGGAAACAAGAATGGTACACCGAACGGGGAAAAAGAAAACCCCGTCCCCCTCCCACTTTAGTAAAACACATTACAATCCGAACTAACTCTAATCACTGAACTAAACCTTACACTGAATTATTCCACAAAATGGCACTAAAAGTAACATACTTCACTAACTACACATCTCAAAATTCAAAGAAACAGATAAGAATATATAAAGTTAATGCCTAACTCAAAAACCCATCACGGGATGTAGCTCAAAAGCATATCCTTTCACATTTTCAAGTCTAGAAAACACATCTTTTATTTTCACATATTTTATTTTATCTTTTTAATTTAAAAGGGGGAAAAAAAAAGAAAATTTAATTCTGGAAGAAGAATTAAAGTTATTGAATCTTACAGGGTCTAAGGCGAAGTGTTTACAGAGCGAAGAGACGATCGATTGCTTTGTGGATTGATTTATTGCCATAGCTTCTTCAACCTCCAATTTTCACAGGTCTCTTTAGTGTGGAAAAAAATTAAAATTTCCCTGTTCTGTTTGTTCTGTTTTTCCCCCTTAGGGTTTAGGGTCTATTTGGGATTCTGGGCTAAAGTCTATTTTGCTTTCGGTTTGGCCCAGAGGTACCACCAGTCCGGTTAAGTTCAGTATGAACCAGTTGATCCTGTTCTGCAGCTTACGTGAAACTTCGCAAACTCCAAATCCAGGCGATAATGCAAAAAATCTTCTAAACTTTGATCAAGACATATAAACTCTTAAAACTTTTAAATATTATAAATTATTCTTTATATTATAATATATTAGTAAATAAATTTCTAAAATTACAAATAACTTTATTAAATTTTGATCTTTATATAAAAATACCCTCAAACTTATCAAAATGTACTTTAATACCTTTTAAACTTTAAACTTAATGTGTGTTTTTTTTAAGCTAAAAAAATAAATATCCTTTATGTCAAAGTTTAGAGATAATTTATAATATTTTAAAATCAATAAAATATATCCACACCTAAGTAAAAATTGATGAGGATTAGTTGTAAGTTCCCCAAATCTAATGCCACCTATGGCATGGAAAAAAAAAATGAATAGAGCAAGAATGGAACCATAATTTCAGACTCTATTCCAAGGATATAAAATTGTAATTCTCTTCCATCTTCATTAATAAAAATTTACTTCAATAGCATTTTTATATATATTTTTTGTCTTAGTTTTTTTCTTTGCTATTGTTGAAAATTATTTAAATTTCTTTTAGATATAAATTGCTTCATCCTTTCCTTGGATACGTTTGCAAAACTTTAGTTAGATTACATATTAGTATTTTCCCTTTATTTATTTATTTTTGGTAAAGGAAATTTAGATTTTTCCCTTTATTTCACATACTATTTGCAAATCCCTATATCTCATTGTTTATGATTATTTATTATACATATTATTTCTGAAAAAGGCAGGAGAAGTGTCTATATTTTTAAGTTTAGGCAATCTAGTGTCTTAATTTTTAAAATTTGTGATTTAGTACTTATAACTTTAAATTTATTTAATATAGTGTCTTTATTTGGGCAAATTAGTGTATGAACTTTTAAACAAAAACACTAAATTGAATAGATTTTAAATTTACAAGCACTAAATCGTAAAATTTAAAGGTTTGGATACTAAACTACTCAAAATCAAAAGTACAAATACTTTACTAGTCTTTATTCCTATTATTTAATGAATAACTTATGCAATCAAAGCCAACCTAAAACTTCATAACAAAACTTTATTAAATCTAGGAAATAATTTATTCCATGTTTATAAAATACCATAATAATATTATATATAGAGAGAGAGAAAAATATATTATGTTATTATATAGCAAAAACATATAACAATATATATGAAATAATATATGTTTTATAAAAACATTTATATTATAATAAACAAAACATGAATATGCACATATGCGTTTACATATTTTTTTTTTGATGTTATGATTAACTAAATAGGATTATAAATATTCTATCCGCATATTATATGTAAATATCTTAATAATAAAATATTTATACTGCAATATATTGTGTTATAATATAACAAATATATGCAAATTATAGAGGCCTAAAATTATTATATTAATATATTGGCTTAAGTTCATTAATTGTATGGTTTAACTCATTATACTAGGTGACAAGGTTTAGTGAGTTTGATTCATCTATTAGAATAACTCATGAATAATTGGTTTAGTGGGCTCAGAATAAAGATCATTGGATCTGTCTAGCTGCATCCAACCTTTCTCAAGTAAACTCATGTATTCATAAAGAAAGTTACTGGCCTTTAACCCTTAACAACCTCATTAAGATAACCATGGAATGAGCATACTCCATCTTGTCCATCAATTATTAAGGTAATCTGACTAATGTCGTTAGGGTTAGGAGCCTATAAATACCCGGCTATTCTTCCTCATTTCACACAATTCCAAATATCAAAGAAACGGTCTTCTATAGTAAAATCTTTGCTCTTAGGAATCAAACGAGCATTTAGACATAGAATAATCTTAATTACTCAAGAACTATAAGGTTGATGCTCGAAGTCTCCTTAACTCTTTTATATATCACTTTTGCATTCCAAACTCCCAAGATTACCCATTCCTTCTCTCAGTCATTCTCTCCTTAGTCATCTCATCACGTGCCGTCTACACATCACTTCTTTAAAGCCACATATAGTGCAATACCCATGTGATACTCACATGATTTTTTCTAAATGGAACCCCTCTATCTACATTTTGGTGGCTTTATTGAGGACTATAGCAAAATGATAATAGAGTAATGGCAACTCCTAAGAAGAGAGTGATTAGACTATCTAACTACTTCTTAAGGACAATATCCCAATGCTAAACCAATTGAATAGAACCTACCTTTACTACCTCAAAATACTAATCAAGATCAATCATAACCTACGACTCCTCCATATCCTACACAAATGATGTAGACTATGTAGGAAAACACTAGGGCTCTTAATTAATTGATGACTATACTCGCTCCCTTTATGATCGGATTAGCTGCCACTTACACCATGAAATAAGGTGTAGCTTCACCAAATGCTAGTACTGTTACAAAAATGAGGCACCACTCATGCAGCTCCACTAGTTAATCCTCTCACTATTGAGGAGGGTTTGCAAAACCAAACCCCTTCATCAAACATTACAACTAAACAAACTCCTATGTTTGAAGCAGGGAATGTTAAAGTCCAGCTTGGTGGCTCTTCATCCTTACGTGTTCCCCTTCCCAATATCCTTAGCAGATCTACTTGCCATTCTACTTTTGTCCCTACTTTTATAGTATTGGCTCTAAAGACTTCTTTTGTAACGAAGAAAGACTTTAACATATACTGGAAGGAAATACAAGTGAAGTCAATTGTGGGAGTACCAAAGCTAAAACTCCCATATTATTAGTTGTTGCAAAGCCCGACTTTAAGAACTATGTTAGTTCTAAGTTCATATTGTTCAATTTCAAGAAAAGAAAGTGCTAAAGAACATTTATTCAAATGTATTGAAACTTTGGAGGTATATAGGCTTAGCAGTGACTTGAAACTTAAAGAGTTCTTTAAGTCATTGATTGAAAAAGGCATACCTACACCTAGTATGTCAATCTCTTCACAAAGTTAGTTGATTCATGGAGAACTATGTGTAAATTATTCCTAGAGAAATTCTTCTACACTTAGGAGTAGGTTACAATAATGGATATGGGAAAAACATGATAGAGCTTAAAAGAAGACTTGATGGATTATATAGAGCACTTCAAAGAGCGCAACTTAGATATCTAGGACATATGTGATGAAAAAGAAATTGCAAAGATGTATATCTAAAAAATGTCCATTAAGTATGCGATTCACCTAAAAAAACTCAACTTGAGTTCCTTCTTTACACTTGTTGACATCATGAGAAGAACTAACAATTTTGTTGCAACGTAATGAGGAGAAATTGGAATATTAGAGAAACGAGCAATGTCTACTAGCTTAGCTTAAGTTAAGACTCCAAAGGGCATCTTTAAACACCCCATTTTTGCCCTAAGAATGAATAATAATCAATAATAATCAATTTTCAATTTTTTCCAATTTTTCTTTAATTTAGCAAAAATAATAAAAATATTCAAAATAATAAAAATAAATAGAAAAAAAACATCAATTTTGAAAAATGATTTCAGAAATGGCAATATTAAATAATAAATAATTTTTACAAATTTTTGAAATTTCAAAAAATACAAAAAAATAAAAAAATCGCATTGCATATATGCAATTTGCGAAATTAGAAAAATCAGGAAAGTGGGCTAGCCCAGCTAGTCCGGACCACGGGCTAAGGCGCGCGCGAGGGGGGCTCGGTCGCAAGTTCGAATCGCGGGGGAGGTAGTTTCCGCGTTTTGTTTTTCTTACTTATCCAGGACACGTGGCAACCTCTAATTGGCTGAAGGGAACGCACGCGCCGGCGCGTGATCGTCTTCTACCTCGGGTCCGAGATCGCCGGCGGAAGAAAAATTCGCATTTTGGCCGTTTCAATTCGATTTTTTGCACAAATCTAACAGATCTTTAACAGAAATAAGATAAACATTATCTAATGGAAATCAAATTGCAACAAATCAAAGGATTTACACAAATCGGAGTTGGTTTTTTTAACCGAAAATCCGATTAGCTTCGATCGAAGGAAATCCGAGCTTATCCAGCTCGGTTTCAAGTGCCTATAAATAGGAATCGAAGGGAGGAAGCCAGATAAGGAATCAGAATTGAGAGAAAGTGAGAAAAGAGTGCAAATCGGAGGAGACCCAAAATCGCGATTGCCGACCAGAGTTGAACCACCACCAGGAGACGATCTGGGAGCAAACCACCACCACCATTGGATTCAGCACCCTCAAGAAGCTAGGATTCGACACCTCACCCGCGATGAAAGACCGCCGGAACGTCGTGAACGAGCATCCTTCGCCGCCGCATCCGATCGATCCGACCCGACCGGCGCACCAACCCGGATCCAGGTAAGTCAGATTTTCCAGAATTTTTTTAATTAATTTTATTTATTTATTTATTCCGAATTGATTTATTATTTGTTAGTTATTTATTTATTCATTGGTTTAGGTTTTATTTTCAATAAGTAGGAAAATGTAGAAATTAGGTTTTTTTAGATTTTAATAATGTAGGAAAGAATAATAAAATATAGAAAAATAATAAAAATATTAGGAAAATAATTAATAAAATTTTAGATCTCAAAATAGGATAGATAATAGCTTAGGATAAAATTTTTCACAAAAATCACAAAAAATCATAAAATTTATAAAAATCATAAAGAAAAATCACAAAATTTATGAAAATCATAAAAAATTATAAAAAATCATAAAAAAATCATAAAAAATCATAAAAAACATGAAGATTCATAAAAATTAATAAAAATTCAAAAAATGAATTTTGGCACTTAGAAAAAACCATTTTTTTTCAAATAAATCAAAAAATTGATGTTTTCCTTAAAATCATTTTCAAAAATCAGATTAAAGCTTAGACTTAGATTTTTTAGAAAAAAATCCCAAAAATGTTAAAAACATAAATCAAAAGAGATTTCAAAATTAAAATTTACAAACAAACTTAAAGTTTTCAGAAAAGCGAACTATGGCTTGTTTGATCCTGACTAGCAGGTACGTAGGCACCCATTCGGGTCAACCCATAAAAATGAATGAAAAATTATTTTCTTGAAATAATTCAAAAACATAATAAAAAGAAACAGAAACACATTTCTAAATAAGAACAATTTTACGAGATTAGGTGGTAACCATAAGGTTTTAATAGGTTAGCCTCCGGACTTAGAAACTCTGGTTTTCCCTTTTCCTCTTTTCAAAAACGAAAAGAGGAAATAACGGCGACTAGTGGTCCAAATTAAGACTAATCCGCTCCTTTAGTCTTAATTCAATATTTCCCAACAACAGTTGGGTGGCGACTCCAAAAATCAAACAAAATTCCTAACTCAAGTCGAGGATCTACATTAGATGAGCATAGGGTCTCGTATTGATCATATTAGGAATGGGAAAATTTAAAATTAGACTCGACAACATCAAAAAGCCAAGAAATGATAAATAGCAAAACTTTGCACCAACCCTTCTATTCTCGTGTCTAATGGAAAAGTGCATGCTCTACTTAAACAATGGATATAGAATAGGAATATTAAGCTCCTAAGGGTAAACCATTTACCAACTTAAAACGAGAAGAATGATCCTAAGTTCTATAGATATTACAAGACCATAAGCCATCCTATAAAAAGTGTTAGGCCTTGAAGAAGATTTTCAATGATATGGTTAATGATAGAGAACTTTTCATAGAAAATAATAATGTCTACGACAATCTATTCCTGCACATAACATTGAGAGAGGTACCCGCAAATGCTGTGAGTCATGATCCCAAGATTAGAGAAGGAGATGTGCCACCAAATGAGGCATATGAAGAATAAGAGACTCCAACTAAGAAGGACTAAGGTGTATGCTTAGCCATGGCTACTGCCTAAATAAAGACTACCAATTTCAAAAGATTCCTTGATTTGATAAGATTTGACTAAAATGCATGGCTTGTAACCTCAAATGCACTCACACAGATCTCCTAAAGACAATATGGAGAATGAAGCATGGCACATCTTATACAAAGAATGGCATACACACATGAGAATGTGATACTCTTTATAGATGTAGACATGTATACACAAAATCTTAACCATAATCGTTCTTTATATGTAGAGAGTGTGTTTAAAGACTACTAGAAGGGAAAAGATATTTTCATTTATGCTATGAAGAATTCGTTTAAGCACTATAAATCACACCTCGCTAAAGCTAACTTCTTATGATGAATATGCTAAGTAAGGAGAGACAACTATCATGAAGCCATATAGTATTCCACTTCCCACTTAGGAAGAAACCCAAGAGAAGTAACAGAAAAAGAAAAAGATGTGTGGCTCCTATAAAAGTAAGAAAAGAAGAAGAGAAGCTGATGGGATTGAAAGTTTTGTTAAGACTGATGGGCAAAGGGTATACTACTTATGACAGTTTGTAGGATTTGAAGATGGATCCAAGGAAGCCTACTTGTTTTTTTTTTTTTTTTTTTTTTTTTTTTCTGATCCCATACTAATACAAGAAGTCTAACCCTCCCCTCTAAAGATGCAGGATCAACAAAAACCTCAAGTAGAGGAAATTGAAGAATTGGACCTAGTAAGACCAAGGAAGTCTCTAAGACCCATCTTCATTAGCAAGAACTTATTGCAGGGGATTAAGGCCCATTGAGTAAGGTTGCTAAGAGAGTACAGAGATGCATTTGGATGGATGTATGATGAAATGCTAGGATTGGACCCCAGTCTAGTGGTTTATAGGTTTAACATCATAGCTAGGGTCATGCTAGTGAAGTAAGGGTAGCAAATCTTTCATTTAAAAGTCAAAATCTAAATCAAAGAGGAGATCAAAAAGTTGCTTTAACCTAATATCGTCAAGCCAATTGAGCACCCCATGTGGTTGGCTAATATTATGCTAGTAAGAAAGAAGAATGGCTAAATACAAGCTTGTGTAGACTTTCATGATTTCAACAAGGTTTGCCAAAAGGATAACTTTCCATTGCTAAATATTGACACTTTAGTAGATGTTATGGCAAGACATAAATTGTTCTCGTTTATGAATGATTTTAGTTGTTATAATCAGATCAAGATGGCTATTGCAGATGCTGAGTGTATCGTCTTTTGGATAATAAAAAAAAAAATCCATTATATTGTTATACCCTTCAAGCTTTAGAATATAGAAGCTACTTATCAAAGAGCAATGACTACCATCTTTTATGACATAATGCATGATTTCATGGAAGACTATATTGATGACTCAATCATTAAGTCAAGGCAAACACCTTATCACCTGATACATTTGCAAAAGGTCTTCGAGTGATGTTAACTGTATAAGTTATGCATGAGCCCTTTGAAATGTATCTTCAATGTAGCATTTGGAAAATTCCTTGGATTTGTTATTCACATGAAAGGGATTGATGCTAATCTACCCAAGGTGTAGGCTATAAAATCTATGCCCTTACTCACTAACTTGAAGGAATTGAAAACCTTCATAAGGAAAGTCTCCTATATTAGGTGATTCATCCTTGCACTAATATTGATCTCTCATCCCTTATAACAACTTATGAGGAAATGAGCACTATTTAAGTGGAGGCAATCACAACTAAAGGCCATTCAAAAAATAAAGGATATACTCTCCTCTCTATAGACAATAACCATGCTTATTAAAAGATTACCGATGATTCTCTACTTAACATCAACTAATAAGTCCATTAGGGCTATACTGGCATAAGAACTCGATGGTAAGCTAAGGAAGTGAAGTCAATTATCCAGCTAGCATGAAGCATTGTCTCACACTGGTATTTGTTACACAAAAACTATGCCATTACTTCTTAGCACATAAGGTCAACCTTGTCACTTACTCTAATCTGATAAAATACCTATTATCATGGTCAGCCTTATTAGGAAAGATTGAAGGGTAGTTGTTCCTCTTATCAAATTTCAATATTACGATCATGTCACCTAAGGTTATCAAGTCTTAGGCTCTAACAAGCCTATTAGCTTAGTCTCCCACGACACAGGGAACCCATGCCACATATATAACCCCAGTAGAATTTCATGAGGACTCCGTGAGAGTAGAATCAAATGAAGAGTGGCAAGTGCAGTTCAATGGCTCCTATAGTAATATTGGACAAGGAGTCGAGGTAGTGTTGACATCTCCTAAACGTTGGGAGATACCTTTAGCTTTAAAGTTGGACTTTCACTATACAAATAATGAAGTTGAATATAAAGCTCCCTTGATTGGACTCATTTTCACCTAAAATTCTAGAGCATACCACTAATGCATATGTGGTGATTCAAATTTAATCATCAAATAAGCCTACGGTGAATTTTCCCTCAAAGAGTTAACACTTGTGCCTTACAGGGCTAAGGTGCAAGCTTTAGTTGGAAATTCAATTCAGTAAGGTATGAGCACACTAAATGTTCCACTAGCCACTATGCAAATGTACTTGCAACTGTGGCCTCTAAGTTCCCATTCTAGCTACGGAAGACAGCTTGAATGTTCAACTTATTTAGAAGTCCATCCCTTATATAACCTTGCAACCATTAGAAGAAGAGCATGAAACACAAGATGACCAGTGTACTCCCATCAGGGCACAATTAGCACATCCTAATGCAGCTACCATGGCAACCTTGAAAATTTTCATTTGCATTGATGGTATTTTATATTTTAAGGGTCTAGAAAGCATTTTATCACAATGTTTTTGTACAAAGCAAGTATGCTTAAAGTTAGATAAATACCATGAAATTTGGTGTAGCAAGGAAAGACCACCCTTGTATGACTGCATATAGCAAATAGGAAATTATTGGCCAATGATGGCTAAAGTTGGTGATTAGAGGTGCCCATACATAGATTACTTGAAGAATAACTTCTTACTTATGAATAGCATTGATGCTCTCTTAGTAAAGCATAAAGAAAAGAAGTACATCATGAGTAGGGACTAGCTATATACAGTATCATTCATAGGGAAACCCCTTAGGTGCATAGCACCACCTGAAATAGAGATTATATTAGCTGAGGCCTATTCCCACTCTAAAGATAATGGGGAACACCAAGGAGAAAGGAAGATATACTACCACCTGTTGGACATGGGGTACTATTAGCCCACTATAAAAAATGACACATTTAAGTTTGCTAGGAAGTGAGTCACATGCCAACAATATAGTGATGCAATCCATGCTCCCGCCATTGCACTACATAACTTGACTATTCCATGGCCTTTTTATACTTGGTTATTAAATTTGATTGGTCTAATACATCCACCATCCAAGGTATGCATTTGGATCTTGGTAGGCACAAAATGTTTCACCAAATGAGTAAAGGCAATCCCATTAAAGGAAGTTATAGGACTAGCAATGGCAAGCTTTATGAAGGAACACATCATTTGCTACTATAGAATCTTAAAGAGCATTCTCTCAAATTATGGTACGCCTTTCATTAACTCACATGTATGACAACTATTGACCTCTTACAGCATTGATCATGTGAAATCTACACCCTATTACCCTAAGGGAAATAGCCAAGCAGAAGTGAAAGTGCTTAGTCGTATGTACATGAAAACCACAAAAAGTCGTATGATAAGCCTCCACTGGCGTTATGAGCATATAGGATACCTAAGCATGGTCCCACACAAGTAACTCCCTTCTCTTTAGTAGAAGAATCTGAGGTAATGATGCCCATAGATGTTGTAGTCCCATTTGCACTATTGACTAATAATGTTGAGCTAAAACCAAATACGCTACGCATGTTAGATCTTGGACCTTAGAAGAGAGGCGAGACACTGCTAAGCATAACCTTGCCAATTACCAACAACGACTAAGTGTAGCTTATGATCGTTTGGTTAGAAAGTGGTCTTTTTAGCAAGGAGATGTTGTACTTCATGCAGCAGAGCATATGTGGTGAGGTATTTCAATTCCAAAGTTCACACCAAAGTGGGAAAGCCCCTTTATAATCCATGAAGTTTATGATAGTGGCTATTGCAAATTCCTAAATCCATCAACCAATAAAGTTACCACACCTATCGATTTTTAGTATATTAAGAAATTTCATATGTAAAAGTTATGATGTATTTGCACTTTGCTATGAATAATATATATGGCTTGCATCATCAAAAGCCTTTTCAATACATTCTCTCTCCCATTGCCTTTCTCTCTTCTTAGCCTTTTTCTTATCTTGCTCTTACAAAGATAGAGATTTATCTCCTTAACACATGAGCATAATTAACTAGCAGTCTCTTATGTTGTTGTCACTTGGTAAAAGCACAAGCTCTCAAATGTGCCATGATAAACTTAGCCTACAAAATACTAACTAGTAGGAGCATAGTCTCCCAGGTGCATGATGTTAGGATATTGTCTCCTTACTTATAAAATAAAGGAATAACAATATAGGCAGTAATATTTTATGAAGAAATGATAGATGGTTATGTATTGGGAAATATCCTCTTAACCATTAATGCTAATGCTTTCAATCACACAACAAATGCTACAATCATTGCATAAGTGCGATTGATTATTTTAAACATTTAACATATTGTTACTAGCAAATAAAAGCTTCGCTTTGATGCACAATAGGATAACCTAATATGTTTCATGAGATTGTGACTATCTCTTAATTTCACTATTAAGCTAAAGTAAATAAATGCAGTTGATTCAAGCAATTTAAGACATAAATAGCCTAAATGGTCTAGCATCATTCTAGGCATACATAAGTAAGCAAGTAACAATTATGTTGAAAGAAAAAAAGTCAAGGAAAATAACTTCATTGATTCAAGCTTGTTACAACAAAGTGCTTTGAAATGAAAATAAAAGTACAGCCATACTAAATTAAGGAAGACAATCTAGGCCTACTTTGGACTTAAAGTCCATATCTCCTAATAGTATCTTCATTTCAAGGTCTATCGCTTCAACTATTTCCTACAACTCCCGCATCTTTATCATTAGCTTGTCATGCAATCTCTTGTCAATATAATAGCTCAATAATTTTTAGGCTTTAGCAGCAACAAGCTCTAAGTTATCAATGCACTTAATCAGTTGCCTCAATTATGCTTCTAACAAAGAACACAAAGGTTTTTCTGAAAATAGCATGGCCTCCCCCAACATTATCACCATGGTGTAAGCTAATTCCTTCACTATCATAGGGGGTTCAGCTAAAAAATCTCTATTCATAGCATCAAGGGTCTCCAATGACTCAAATAGTTGAGAAGGCACAATAAAATCTCAAAAGGATACAGTCTCCTCTAATGCATCAATAGTCTCTAGAGTTATTACTTTGTCTCGAGGAGACATGGTAGTAACTAGGGGAGGAAGGATATCGACAAGTGCTTCATATAACTAATCTCCATAGGTGCCCGACCAAAGTAATGCGTCAGCATGATCATCACGTTTACTTACTTCCATGATTTGTTCATCAATACCACTAGTGACTACTCTAGCTTCAAGAGATCCATTGAATTCTTCAATATTGTCATCATCACCTCTATCATCTTTAGAATGAATTGATGATTCCTCATAATCCACCAAGCCTCGATCACCATCTTCCTAATCTAACATGATCGTTAGGTTATTGGAAATGTTGGAGCAAACTTTAGAGCTTATCTCAACCTACACAATACCTTAAAAAAAAGAGTTAGATGAAGAATAAAAGTAATAACCTAAGGAATATACGTATACATAATAACAATAAAATATATGCAAGGATGTTACCTCATGATAAGTGCACAGTTAACCTATCCATGGTCTTCTAATAAAGGTGATAACATTTATTCTTAAATGATCTCCCTATCTCTACATTATTGGGAAGCTTTAATTGTGATTCACCTATTTAGTAGTACCTTGGACATTGCTAATAGACTTAGACTTAGGCTTAGGTGCTAGTTTAAGGTAGAATTCACAATAGTACACAATTGGCACACAAAGCATGTAGCCTACTGATGTAAAGGCATATGCTTATAATTCTTTCAAGAAGTTCGACCGATGCATTAGCTAACTAGGGGAGGCTACCCCACATTGACTTGTAGAAGGAAAGAATGGTTGTCACACCTCAAGGTGGATGTTCTTGAAATCATATGGTGAGAGTGATCAGCAACATGACTGGAAAGTCTTAATAATTGTGATGATGTGAGGTACTCCTTGGTTAAAGCCAAATTGGCACATAACCCTCACTACAGGAATTTCTATATTTAGCGACGTTTGCATATTTTTCAAATGTCGCTGATTTTAATATACTTTAGTCATGTTTATTAAACATTGTAAAAAATATATCATTAGCGATGTTTATAAGTAAAGTGAAATATATAAACTATAATTGAATAACTTTTTCCATAATTTTTTATTTCAATGAAAAAAATAATTTTTTCTTTTGTAATCAGTAATAAACCATTTTTTTTATTTGATGGGGCTTTTTTAAAATAAAAGGAAATTGTTTTTATTAAAAAGAAAAAAAGAAATTGCTTTGGCGAGCCATCCGGGTAGGAAAAAGGGAGTGAAATGGGGAAGAGTTGAACCAGTCTTATAGCCAAAACAACTTCCAGTATGCTCATTCCATCGATCGAAGCACTCTGAAATCCCTTTCGCTTAGGTTGCTTGGACGAAGGAAAGCAGCAATAGGCTGATTTGAAGAATGAAGTGATTGCAATCCAACGCTATCTCTCGGTGGAAGATTGAAGATATCAAGTAGGAAACGTGAACCCTACTCTTGTTTTGTTATGAAGGTATGATTTTTGTTAATCAGCATTCACAAAAATTAGGGTTTTGAAGAAATTGTTTGGGTAATTGCAATTTTTTTTTTTTGGGTTTGTTTAAAATACAGCTTCTTGACGTTACTAGTAGTATTATTCTTGTTCAATAGCGTGATGCTACTTCTCTATTCGCTCGTTTCGGTTGAACAATGAATTTAGGGTCCAATAGTAGCTTTGCTGTCTAGGTAAGTTGTCCACTCCTTTCCCAATTTAATTAATTGAACATAGGGCATGATTGTGTGCAAAATGAAGCTATGTTATTATGTTGTGTGATGTTAAGATACCATGTTGTCCCGTTATGCCATGTTGTTCTATTATGCCTTGTTTAATGGAGAAAAGGGGGGTTTTAATTTACTTAAGGTCGTTGATCTTGAAGGTGTTTACAAGCCACAACTTCCTAAGTTGCTTAGGAAATCTACAACCATCTCATTCGAAGAACTAAAGGACTTTAGGCTAGCATTGTCGCTTGCTTGAGGTAAGTTGTTTACTGCATTCCTGGTGTAATCAATTGAACATAGGGTTGTGAATGTGTGCAAAATGAAGTTGTGCTATTGTGTTGTGTGATGTTAGGATATTCCTCATTTTAGTTATGCATTGTTTCAAAGATTGTATGATGATTCCTAATACATATGTACCCTTGTTTATAAGCAAAGATATGTCACAAGTTACTAATGTGCCTAAGAGTCGAGTATCATTCAGACATGAATAGGTGGTTAGAACATGAAGTGGACTCTTTAAATTATCAAATAAGGGTGTAATGGTTATAGTGAGGGTTTAAGTAGAAACATGAGCAATATGATGGATATCACTCACCACCAAACACTACACGGCCACAATCACTACTTGATCATATACACAAGTAGTAACCTAAGGCCACTAGCTACAATCTTTGCTAAAAGGATTAATAACAGTAAGGAAACTAAACTTGGAGTATGAACTCACAAGAACAAGGGGTTAAAATTTATTCAATGATAATCAAGATGAGTTAGCTTACAAAATGTTTGTCTTAAGGTTACAAGGATAAAAGGAGAAAGGCTAAATGATACATGTCAGAATATCCCTCCTATCATAACTGAAAGGGTAAAAATGTAAAGGAAGAAAAGGAAAAATTTTGTACATTCACACGCAACTATAGGAGTTAGGGACACATATGTTGTCTAGGCACTAGTCCTCCTTCAAATGATAGGTGGAGGCTTAGGGTGAGAATAGGTTAGATAATAATGTGGCAGGGATTCAAATAGGTCTAAAAACATGAGGGTAGGGAAGTCCAAGCTATATGAACTATAGGAATGGGTCATGACATCATCTTAAGTTAAGTTGTCTAGTGCTTCTTCAGCTCAATGAATAGTGAGAAGGTAGTAACGACATGATAGGTAGTGTAGGTCATAGCCAAGGATAAAGGTTGTCTCATCCTTGATTAGTTGAGAATAAAGGGTGTAGTAACAGCGTGATAGGTGGCTTGGCTTGACTTAGTTGTGTATGTTGTGAACATCACCTTTACTCACTTTAACTCCAATTTCCCAGAAAATCTAACCAACTGTGTAGCTTTTAACACACACACACACATGTTTTTTAGAAAACTGTCATAAATCATGACTATGGATCATTAGTAGTAGTCCATATTCTTTTAAATGTAAATCCCTGTTTTTGTTATTGTAAAGAAACCTTGTTTTGTCTACATTGATGAATTATAAGGCAAAGAATGAAATTTGTTGGTTCAACAAATATAGTGTGCCAAGGTTGATTTAATCAACTTTTTTTTGTGTTCTTTGCTGTAGAAAGATTTAAGGATTGTACAATGATTCCTAATACTCTAGGCGTAGAATACATAGGACATGAAGTATACAAATATAGCTACGTTACCCTGTTATGCCCTATTTGACAGTGTTAGGAAGGTTTCCATAGTTCTTAAGAAACCTGCCTTCTTTAGAGACATGGGACATGAAGTATACAAATATAGCTACGCTACCTAATTCACCTCTTAAAAGCTCATCAATTGCCTTATCAACCATCCACAATCATGAGTGTACCATCTGATTCTACATTAGTGTTGTAGCTTCTAAATTCTTGAGAATCATCCTTTTTTATTTTGTTCTACAGTTGAATTTTTAGCAATGTTTGCTGACTTTGCTATGTTAGCTTGTAGTTTATTTCCTTATAGCAATGTATATTCATATCTTGTATATAGAGGCATACAAGATGACCATTACATTTTTGGTGAGTCCCTAATCCGCATCATCCACTCTAGTCCTTTTAAAAAGCATTATTAATGTTTATATGTTTATCACTATAGGTCTAATCTTATAAGTTCACAATTGT
The DNA here is from genome assembly GCA_037954665.1 of Laguncularia racemosa. Classification (NCBI taxonomy): domain Eukaryota; kingdom Viridiplantae; phylum Streptophyta; class Magnoliopsida; order Myrtales; family Combretaceae; genus Laguncularia; species Laguncularia racemosa. The sequence goes on from JBBMOL010000006.1 coordinate 6,034,943, forward strand.
AAGGCCCATATATCTCCAAACCAAGTAAGCTTACAAGTTCACAATTTAAATGCTTATATGTTTATCGTTCCAGGTCTAATTTGGCTTTAAAATAAAGTTAATTATATATTTACCATTAAAGAACTTATGTTTGCATTATATGTGTGTCAAACATTATTGATTGCACCTTTTCCCCCAACAATCTTATTGTAAATCAATTTTTCATTTTGATTTGCTATGGGATTCTTTTGCAGTTATGGATAAGAGTTGGATGAATTGTAATATTGGAAGTGAAGAGTACCAACAAGGTGTTGAGTTTTTCATTACATACTTGTGCATGAAGTATGGAATGGACAAGAGGTTAAGTTGTCCATGTAGGAAATGCTTAAGCATGTCTGCGCACACATTGAATGTAATAAGAGCACACTTGCTTATTGATGGGATAGATATAACTTACTGTTGTTGGATATACCATGGTGAGCTATGAAGAATATGATTTTAGATCATACAGAAGTGAGGAGTTCATTGAGGAAAATGACGACAATCAAGTTAAAGGTCCAACTCCTATGGATGGATTTGATTTCCCACCCAATTTTGTTGATAGGCTATGAGTTGACTCGCAACAAGAGCTTTATTCGGGGTGTAAGTTATCAAAATTCTCATTTATCATAAAGCTACTTCACTTAAAAGTATACAATAAGTGGAGTAATAAGTCTTTTGATATGCTTCTCCAACTTCTTCATGATGTGATCCCTAATGGAGAGTTGGTTCCTAAGTCATACTATCATGCAAACAAGTACTTACGGGGATTAGGCATGGGTTGCCATTACATTCATGCATGTAAATATGACTGTTGCTTGTTTTGGGGTAGTAACAAGCACCTCACACGATGCCCCACATGTGGTACCTCAAGGTATAAGGTGTGTGGTGGACCTAGGAAGGGTATTCCTCAAAAGGTTTTGCGTTACTTTCCTGTGAAACCAAGGTTGCAATGCCTTTTCATGAAGGCTAAAGTCGCTCAAAAAATGCGTTGGCATAAAGAGGAACATAAACAACAAGAGAACTGTATGGGTCATCATGCAGATGGGCTATCTTGGGTCAATTTTGAAATGGAATTCCTTGAGTTTTCCAAGGACTCTTGCAATGTCAAGTTAGGGCTAGTCAGTGATGGGTTCAATTCCTTTGGATCTATGAGCCAATCATATAGCATGTGGCCTGTGGTTCTACTTACATATAACTTACCACCTTGGATTTGTATGAAGAAAGAGTTCTTGATGATGTCATTATTAATCCTAGGACCTAAAGCACCGGGGAAGGAGATTGATGTCTACTTGCAGCCTCTAATCGATGAACTTAATGATCTTTGGGTTAATGGATTATAGACATATGATGTATATTCGAAGTCTTCTTTCAAAATGCATGTCGCTTTGTTGTGGACCATCAATGACTTTCTAGCCTATGGGAACTTGTTTGGGTAGAGTACAAAAGGCTACAGTGCTTGTCCGGTATGCAAAGACCAAACATCGCCAATAAGGCTTAACAACAAGATTGGGTATGTTGGTCATAGAATGTGGTTACCAAATGACCATCAGTGGAGGTGTAGCTTAAAATTCGATGGAATGCGTGATTATCGTGAAACCCCTGAAGAATATAGTAGTAATGATATTCTTCACCAATTATAATCGATAACAAATGTACCTATGGGAAAACATCCCGACAAAGTTAAAAGAATCCATTACGCCAATGGGTTTAGCTGGACAAAAAGGTCAATATTCTTTCAATTGCCATATTGGTCAAAGTTGATGCTTATGCATAATTTAGATGTAATGCATATAGAGAAGAATATTTGTGAGAATGTTCTTAATACAATTCTTGGGGTTGAGGGTAAAACAAAAGATACCTACAAGGCTCAGCTTGATCTAGAAGACCTTGGCATTAGGAAGGACTTACATTTGTTAAAGTGGCCCGATGGTAAGTATTCCATGCTATGCGTTAGTTATTCATTTAACACTAGCGAGAGGAGATCGTTCTGTCAGTTTATAAAGGGAGTTAGATTACCCGATGGTTATACATTGCACATTGGTCGGTGTGTTAATAATTCAAACTCAAAACTTTCCAGTCTGAAGAGCCATGATTATCATGTTATTCTGGAAAGGCTGTTACCTATAGGTATTTGTGGCATATTGCCTAAAGAAGTCACCATGGCCATAACAAAGCTTGGAACCTTTTTTCAAAAGCTATGTAAACGCATTCTAAATGTGAAAGAGGCACAAAAGATGCAGACCGATATTGTCACCATACTATGTAAGCTAGAGTTGATCTTTCCCCCTACTTTTTTTTGACATTATGGTGCATCTAGCTATCCACTTGCCTGAAGGAGCATTGCTGGCTGGACCGGTTGCTTATCGATGGATGTATCCCATTGAGAGGTATGATATTGGTTTTCATATTCACCAGTTATGTGTTAGTATTATTATACCTTCTAACACTCTATAAATTAATGAGTGTAGGAACTTGGGTTCGTTAAAGTAATTTGTTAGAAATAGAACTTATCCAGAAGGCTCCATTGCAGAAGCATATGTTGTTAATGAGTGATTGACTTGGTGCTCACTTCACTTAGAAGACATTGAAACAACATTTAATCGTCTAGATAGGAATTTTGATACCTTAGTAGAAGGTGGTGTTGATATTTTCACCAACAGAGTTATCCCCTCCTACATATGTTGTGTTATCAAACAAGGAGGTTGAAGTCATGACATGGTATATCATCAACAACTGTCATGAAATTTAACCTTATATAGAGTAAGTGTGAATAGGAACTTCTCAAATTTTACAAGATTGCTATGAATTGATGATTAACCTAAGTTGAAAACTGTAATGTAGGGAACATAAGATCATTTTAATAGCACAATATGGTGATAACATAGATGGCATCCATAAAAGGGAATTTTGTCAATGGTTTATGGATAAGGTAAACACAATAATATAATGTTGTGTTTAATTGGGAAGTTAACTTTTTAAGATAAGCATTCACTTTTTAATTTGTCGATGGTGCAGATGAGACCATGCTATGATAGTTTTGACCTAGTGCTTAGTGCATTATATGCATTGTCCATAGGGCTCGATTCCTGCTATAAGAGATACAACAAGCTGATATATAATGGTGCTCGGTTTCACACATCAGAGTTTGATAGTAGGAAGAAGACTTAGAACATTGGAGTTCTTGTAGAGGGGAATCATGGGGATGTGCAGGCATCAATAGAATTTTATGAGGTTGTTATAGATATATATGAATTCAGTTACATATGAAACAAGAGAGTGTTCTTATTTAAATGTAAGTGGTGGGATACAGATAGTCGACATCATAATGTTAGAGTTGAGAATAGCATTAAGAGTATTAAGGTCACTCATACTTGGTATGTAAATGACCCATATGTGTTAGCATCACAAGCAAAATAGGTATATTACTTGGAGGGCAAGAAGTTAGGTGTTGACTGGCGTGTGGTGCAATGTTTTAAGCATCGCCATATTTACAATATGGACTATTTAATTGGTAACGTAAATTTGTTTGCCAATGTGGAGGCTCAATTGGCAGATGAGAGCCTGGATGATCTAGTCATCGGGGATAGGGGAAGAGGATATGAGCGACATTCAGTTGTCAATTGTGATGTTGATGTGCTATTAAGAGCCGATATGTGTCCAGATACGATCCAAGGAGAATTAGTAAAAAGGACAGTTAAAGCATCTAGTGGCTTGCAGCCCGATGCTAATATCGAACCTAATGATGATGAGGATGTAAACAAGGTACTCAATGATACACTTGTTGAATATGATATGACTGACAATGGTTGTATGAATGAATGTTACTTATTTTTCTTCTACATAAAATTTGTAATGTTTTGATTTTATTCACATAAGCTTTATCATATATGCTTTCACTTTATTTTACAGAACTCTAATGGTGGGGCAACAGAGGAAGACCAAAGAAGGGGAGGAAAGGTTAGTTGAGACACTTGACTTGCAATTAGAGATGAGGCGGATTCACACCATAGTGATAGGGAGGTTTGTGATAATGTTGTGATAAATGCCTCCGTAAATCAAGAAAGGGAGCCCACAAATTCAGTTGAGGAACATGCCACACCAAATGCACTGACACAAAATGATGCCCCCGCTAATAATGCAGTTGATGTGTCCATAGAGGCCGGTGGCATTCCTTTTGACCCTACTCGATCCTTAGGTAATCAACGTAACTGTGTACATGTAACTAGATATTGCAATTTCTATTATGTTTACCTCAATTATGATGGACTTGTTTTTCAAATATTTGCATTAGCAGTGAGCTCAATGTCATATAGAGGCAAGAGGAGTGCATATCGGGGACAAGCATTAGAAAGATAAAATAGAAGACGAATGAGTAAAATGGTCATTCAATTCACGATATGTGGTAGTCGTCCATTAACACCGAACCAATCAGCCAAGATGGCATCGGAAATAAGGAAGGCTTATCTGGATTTGCTACCACTCTCTGTTGAGGATTAGAGAAAATTTGATTTATCACAAAAACAATGTGCTTGGGAAAGAGTACAGGTGAAAGCAACAACTAATTTGTCTTGTCTCTCTATTTCAATAATTTTCTCAATAACAAGTGAATGTCAAACTATCATTTTCCTTCTTATCATAACCTATTGCATGGTGTTTCTAACATGTATATTACATCCTTAGCCCATTTTTCTTTTTGTAGAATCGTCTAAATATTGATGACATCACAAAAAATCCTAAAAAGTTTCATGCTATTGATCGATGGATGGGAAATATCCATAGAAATCATCGAAGTAAAACTAAAAGTGCATGGATAAATAATAGTGATGCAATCTGACCTAAGAGATCAAGTGATGATGATTGGAAACAGAAAACAGATGAATGGAGGAGAGAGATTGCAGAAGAGAAGGAGATCCATTTGCAAAGGTAATAATAATTTAGTCATGTTTTCTTAAGGTTTTAACTATATGATGTCATCAACTTCATGATGTCTTGATAAATAAAAGATTAGGGCAATGAGTGGGAAGGCTGCATGTAGAAAAGTAAAATATTTACACAGGTTGGGATCCAAATCATTTGAGAGCAGGAGGAATGAATATGTAAGTATTTCATTTTATTTAATTTTATAACACTTAAATTGATGAAGTCCTTAGCTTTATGCATATTGTGTGATTAGATTGAGAGGAATTACGAACCACCGAATGCAATCGAGCTCTTTAAGGTCACTCGATATAGTGAGCCAAGGTCTGATGGTGGTGGCAGTTGGATTTCCCAACAGGCTGGCCAGAATTATGTAAGTTGATGGGTTAATTTACAAATAAGCACTTCAACTATGGTTTATGTTTGTATATACATTTCTATTATGTTTACATTGTATACTGTTGTCATCGTTACTTTAAGAGGATATGGTCAAGATGTATCAAGAATCTCAATCCTCAGACAAGCCTAAGACTATGGAGGAGATAGTTGATGAATTTATGGGTGTAAACGCGTGAACTGACTATCATCCTAGTAGAGGATACGGACCACCAACTATTGGGAAAGGTACACATACATGAATTTATATGGAAAAGATGGAAGCAGTGTTGCAAGAGACACAGGGAAAGCTTGAAGAGGAAAAACAAAAACATGAATAACTAGAAGGAAAGTTCAATGATCAACGTCAACAATTGTTGTCAATGCTTCAAGAAGAAAGGGATCTATGTATCGCTCAAGCTCAAGAGGTTAGTTTAAACTTATACTTTTGAGTTAAAGGTATATGTGCTACAAGGTAAATGCATGCATATTGCTTTTATGTATAAAGTAGGATTGTTGTGGGTTTAGATGATGTAGGGAGTAATGTTGTCCATACTTGTGCATTATGTGTTGTCATATAGGTGTTAAGGGACAATATTCTAGAATATTGAAGCATGGTTATAATTTCTTTGGGCAAATATTGTAGAATATTGATGTTGTGCTTGCATGTTAAGGATGAATATGTGAGTACTTTGTGAATGTCTTACAGCTATCTGAGCTTTCTCAAGCAATAGCATGACTTGTTAGGAATTTTCCAAGTACTTCAAGTAAATAATCATAAAAATGTGATAGTATATTGTTCCCCACTCTCTCTCTATGTTAATTTAAAAAAAAAAAAAGATATAATTGTATGCTTGTCTTGTTTAAAGGTTGTATATTTTATGACAGGAACAAAAAATGCAGAAGACCTTGTTCATTCACCAAGTACATCTACTAGTGATGATACATCAAGTAGTGAAGAAAAATGTGATAGCAAAGATGATGAAAGTAGTGAAGATGAGGATGAGGATTGATGCGAGAAATAGGATGTTAGACGAGTTTATGTAATATTTAAAGTTGAACCTATTTGATGTTTTTTCATCTCATGTGGATTTGTTTGGTTAAGATTATCCTCACAAGTTTTCTTGATGTGAAAACATCATGTTTATGGAGGAGTTTATTTGAATATGTGGAAAAGAATTTTGTAGGGTATATATAATTGTGTATAACTAAACAGGTGCATTTTTGCGGATATGAAGATTGTGAATACAGGTTGAAATCAATGCCTATCAGATCATTACTATATTTAAACGTTGCTAAAATGGCAAAATTGTGGTTTAACTACGTTTGAACGTCATCTATCATAACTTTCAGTTATGTTTAAACATTGCTAATGTTACTCTTTTACTACGTTTAAATGTCGCCTATTATAACTGTCAATTACGTCTAAAAGTTATTAATGGTAGTCTTTTACTATGTTTAAACGTCACCAATATTGCTCATTTGTCGTGCTCTTTGTGTCCAATAATATTTAACCATGCTACTACTACATTTAAATATCACGAATCCTATTTGTATTAGCAACGTTTAAACGCTGGTAATGGTAGTCTTTTACTACGTTTAAATGTCGCTTGTAGTACTGATTTACTACACTTTTTTTTTCCTTTAAAATTTTAATTGTCATTTTACAACGTTTAAACGTCGTGTATAACCAATTTTTAGCAACGTTTAAACGTCGCTCAATATAACACATTTAGCTATGTTTTCACCTTTAGCAATGTTTACGAAATAAACGTGTTGGATATTTTTTTGTGACGGACCTTTGGCAACATTTATTAGCAACAGTTAAAGAGTCATGGTATATTCTCCTCAAAGCATATAGACATCAAATTCCTAGTTGTAAAAGAAAGAGTTCAGAGTGGATAGTTGTCTATAAAGTATATAGGAACTAACTCTATGATCGCGGATCCGCTCACTAAAGGAGTGCAACCCAAGGTGTTTCATGAGCACACTGCTCATATGGTGTCATGACCTTAAGTGACATTAAGTTTTAGTGAGAGTTTGTTACTTTGAATGCATTTATGTCATAGACAAACTTTAATTAGTTGTTTTAGTTTATTATGTTTTGAAGATATCTTCTGTAGAAATAAAGTATCTTGTTTGCCTACACTATGTTTTTGGTTTATGGTTTGATCTCACTAAGGTTTATGGTGGACTAGTAGAAAATGGACATGTTAAGATCACATTGCATGGAATTTTCTTACTACACATCCATATCATGATCCATGTCATTCAATGATATCGACATTGTGACCATTGATCGGTAGAGTTACGATAAATGTAATGAATACCACTTTGATCCTGTGTTGATATGACTGATGGACCGGATTGGTTATAGATACATTTTGTTCATGACAACAAATTTAAGCTCATATGGTTGCAAAACATAATTGTAAAGTTACACAAATAGTCTAAGTGGGAGATTGTTGGATCCTTAATCCAACGTTGGCCTTATATGTAAAATGATTATGTGTTGCGGGCTATAATATTAAGTTCAATTAAAAGTGATCGATAAGATTTGGATATTTGGGTTTTAATGTATCTAATAGGATATAACCCTTTTATGTGTAGAGACCTTATGGCTAATTTCTATTTTTATGATGGGCTAAAATAGAAATACCAAAAGATAACATAAAGTTATCTATATAAATAGTGGTTATGGTTCCCTAGTCATACGTTCTTTTTTTGTCTGAATCCCATCATTAGAGTGATTATAGAGGAAAACGTATTGATCTGGAAGGTCAACTGCACAATTCTAAGAATCGTTGATTGCAATGGATTCAGGTACGCTTCCGCATATCTATTGATTAATTCTTAATGATCAAACATGAATGATCTAGGGTTTTATTTGTGATGATTTTCACAAAAGGGTTTAATCTAGATTCATCAATTAATCTAGATTGTACAGAGTGTACTCTAGACTCAACACTGTCGGAATTGTCTCCCGATTTACTGGAAGCTCAAGCATGTGTTGGAGATTGGCATCAAGCCGATTGCAGAGGGCAAGATTTGAGAAGAGGAGATGCAGATTCTTACTTTGATCTTAATGACACTGAAAGTGATACAGATGGTGACACGTATGATTGGAATGAAGAGGATAGAGATCAAGAATTAATGAAGGAGGAAAGCGATCATTCAAATAGCTCCTCAGAAAATGCTGCAAATGGCGATTGAGATCATTTTCCTTTCTTATAGCAAGAGTAAAGTCATCATATACAACGTTGTTTTTTTCTTTTTTAATCACTTATCACTTAAATTATGAAGTATCATGAGTGATTGTTAATATACCTGTATCCATTTATTTATTAATTGCATTTGGCCTTGACTGAACTCTCGTAATCTGGAGTCACGAAACTGGCTATAAATCTCACCAACTTTTACTACTAAAATCGGGCTAATAAAAACATAAATTACTGGCCAATGTAGTCTTATGGGTTAAAGAACTTGATGTTTCTTGTTTGCGACGGTTACATGGGGGCAAACTTAGCAGGCATAGGAAACATGCCTGCCTGTATTTAAATGACGATGATGTATAATAATAATGTTGATGTTGATGTTCCTGCAAAAGCAGATGAGGTTAGACACCTCATATATCAATCGTATGATGATTATCGTATTGGCTTTGGCAATCAAGCTCCTCAAACTTCAAAAAACAGTAGTAGTCAAGGTGGAGAGGCTAATAACGCTTAGCCACTCTTCAATAGTTTTGCAAAGGCTAAAAGCAACAAAGGTTTTCATAGAGTACTAGTACTTGATTTGTTTTTTAGTAAACCTTTTGCGTTTGACGAGAGCATGTCGGCTGTAGAATTCCCCATTCTAGAATGGTGAAATGAACATTCAAGAATTTTTCCCATCCTTTGCCCCAACGTCAAACAATTTTGTCAACTCCAACCTTGACTGTTGCTGTGGAAAGGCTTTTAGTGCAGATGGGATCTATTCTAAACCCAGCATGATCGATCTAATCTCCCAATTTAGTAGAAGTTCAAGCATATGTAGGTAATTGGCACTGAACCAATGACAGAAGTCAAGATTTAAAAAAGAAGATGAAGATTCTTACCTTGATCATAGTGACATGAAAGTGATAGATGCTCACGCACATGAGATCAAGAATTAATTGGAGGACGAAAATAGTGATTTTGCTCAGAAAATGCCAGACACATAATTTTCCATTCTTTTCTTATAGCAAGAGTAAAGTCATCGTCCACGATCTTTTTTTTTTTCTTTCTTTTCATTTTTTTTCCCCAATCACTTATCACTTAAATTATGAAGTATCATGAGGTAATTTTTTTTATATACCCTGTATCCATTTATTTATTAATTGCAACGATATGCTTATTTAGCTTTGATAATTAAAGTGAAGCCCTTCAAATTGTATGTGGCCATGACTTTGTTAATATCAAAGTCAACATGATGTCGAATCTACAGGCAAAAACAGAGAAAAATGTCATTTAACACCGACTGGAAAAAGAAAATTCCAATTGCAGAACTCTTATAATCTGAAGTCGCAAAACTGGCTATAAATCTCACCAGCTTCTACTAAAATTGGGTGAATAACAACATAAATTACAGGCCAATTTACTCCTATGGGTTAAAGAACTTGATGGATGGACAATTTCTTTGTTTGCAGCCTTACAAGGGGCCAAACTTAGCAGGGTTAGGAAACATGCCAATGTTAATGAAGCAAATCCAAAGGAGAAATTAGATGATTTGTACGTCAATCAACAGCAAGGGACATTCTCCTTTGTCGACACGAAATTGCAAGTTGAATAAATGGAAGCAGCAGCAGCCCTAACTGCCAATTCTCTATCGGAACTGTCAACTTTTCCAGACCTGCAGAGCAAACAATCATAAGCACTTCAGAGAGTTTCTCAAATTTAAAGCAGAACACCTAACACAGATTGGTAGTCCACTAGTCATTGGAATAAGATGCACATAAATGTGGGGTTGACTCCACTGGTGGTGGCAACCAACTAAAGCAAGCAAAACTTCCCCTTTTTTTGCAGACAATGTTTCCATCCATTTATATAATGGTCAATATACTTCAGAGGTAATTAAAAATGATAATGTTAACTACTAACATTTAACGGAAGGATGTAGCAGTATAAGATGGTGGCATAATAGCCAGTGTTGGTAGATGACTACGACCGAAAGAATCTATTGAAAATGAGGAAAGGGATTGTTTAGTTTGTAAGAGGAAATCATTCTTACCTCATCTTAAATAGAAGTTTTATGTTTTAAACGATTACTAACACCAGGCCTTGGCTTGTAACCATTAGTTCCGATAGTCGTTTATCACTAGAAACTACCATTTAAGTATACGGTGGTAGCATAGCAGTCAATAGCCACTGTTAGTGGATAACTAAGGCTAAAAATATCTATTGAAAATGAGGAAAAGAGTTATTTAGTTTGTAAGAGGAAATCATTCTCTTCTCATCTTAAATATAAGTTTTATGTTTTAATTGATTACCACCACCAGTCCTTGGCTATTATCATTACTTCCAAATGCCATTTACCATTAGAAACAACCATTACAATAATTTTAATAACTATGTAACATTTGGCCATTACAATTATTAAGATCATAATATTAAAAAAATTAAAAAACCATTTTTTGAAATAATTTTTCTGGTTACACTATTTTGTGAATTTTTTTAAAAAACAATATTATTCTAGTGCAAAGCCTGAAGATTTAGGCCATTCTAATTTCTAAATATATTTTTAACCAGCAGAATAGGCAAAATAAAAAATTGCAGTAGTGTACAAGAAAATGTTTATACTTTAAACCAAACCATCAATCATCAACAAGCGAACCACACCAATCCTAACTAAATCATGATGCTATGACTGAATGTTTTGTGATCGAGGCACATGTTTCTTGCAATTAAACAACATTGACAGGCATCATCCACAGCTCAACTAAAATTATTGGAGATTTACTAAATCTCCAGCATCATCACAAAGATTGTCTCATTAATGTTATACACCAAGTATGATTATTAACAAGTAATTTTGACTACTGTAGTAACAAAGAAAAATGCAAGAGAACAGCAAAAGCTTAATCATAATATTTAGATAGAACTACAGTGACTTAATGGGATCTATGCTTCCTCAATGGTGCATGAAAGGAGTCAAATTACACAGATGAGGTCCAGATACGGTACCTTGAAAAATTTTCTAGCAATTGTGGGTTTTGCAGACCAAAACCAGGATTCAACTGGACATATTGCAAACCTTGCTCACAATGCTGTAACATGTCCTTAACTTGTGTCAGCCAACCTTCCTGAAAGTATAATGAGCAACACAAAATTTAGCCCGCATAAATTAATTAATTAGGAAGCTAAAAGATCGAGAATAAACAAAAAGAAAACAGCAATAACCAGTTTTTTTGGTTCAGCCTCCAAAAGAAAAGGAACATGACCAAATCAATGGTTCCCCCAGTCAGGAAGTCCCATAGATTAGCCAAGCAAGCCCAAGCCATAGTCAGAAGTCAAACTTTAGTCAGAGTGCCAATACAAGATTAAAAGCCTCATGTACCAACAAATCAAGCACTCATGTACATTATACAGCAAATCAGTTGGACAGCAAGACAAGAACTTGGCAATAAAACTGATAAAGATAGATTTTAAAATTAAATGTCAAAATAAGACTTACTAGTTGCTGCTCTTCTTCAGCAAGTGCTCTATCCATCTGATCAAAAAGTGCACCCCATTTCAATCGATGCATATCCATGCTGTTGGTTTTCAGTTGGTTCGATGAGAATTCTTTTGAGATCAATAAAGGTAGATCTGTTGTAATTACACCTTGGACTCTCTTTCTACTGCGCCTCAGTGCTGCAGTTTCAGGAGAAATCACATTATTTGCAGGGTTGACTACAATCCAATTTGGCATCAGCAGTGCAGCCTGACAAGCAGAGCATTACCTGCTAATCGTCCTTTAATATCTTGATGCAATAGTTCTAACCATTGTGAAGCAATACCAGCAGCTGAAAGCAAACCCCCAAAATAAAAATAAAAATAGAAAAAAAAATCAATATCAAAGACCACAAAACTCAAGTGTTTTAACTCCTATCACCACCCACCAATTATCTCCATAAACTTAATAGGAGATCTTGCATGTTTAGTCTGTGGGCAATGTCTGGGTTGATTCAAGGAGGTTTTTCAACAATAAGAAATAATATGAAAAAAAAAAAATCCACACACACAAAGTAACAAAAAGGTGCAAAAGAACGCATTAATTCTGTCCTATGTAACAGCTAAATTCTTCAACATTTTTGTTAAATGGCAATGAGGAGTTAAGAATGTTCATAAACAAGAGTTAAGCAAAGAATTAGGGAAGGAATTACCTTTTAGAGAAAGAGAGGAAACGCTTGTAGCATTCTTTGAATCCTCATTGGACATAGAACTCACGATTTCAGAAGCTTTACTTAGGGATGATGACAATTTAGCTGCAAAGGAATTTGCCTGATTCAATGGGTTAGAGTAAGATCCAAAACTTTTGCTACGATTTTTCTCCAGCAAGCCTGACTCGCCATCTTCATCTTCATTTTCTGAAGTAAACAGCGAGGCTTTATTATTTCGCACAGACAAGCCTACTGCATGCTTAACACCAATGAAAGGATTTGGAAAAGCATTTTCAGAAGAGTAACAAGGTGGGTGCGTTCCTGACCCATCAGATGCTCCTAGCTCCATCCTATTACTAGTTTCTTTATTTCCAGAATGAAAATGCAACAAATGTTTGCTTCCATCATGGGCGTTTTCAAGCTTTTCAGACTGCACTAGGGACTGTATGATTGACTGCACCTGTTTGCTGTTCCTAACATGATTAATTATCCCAGGGTTCAGCCCATTGAGAAGTCCACTGGGTGCGGCCATCTTTGTGAACCTGTCAACCTGCTCTCTCTTTGCTATCTCTATCTTTTTCTTGAGCAAATCATCCTTATTTTTCCTACCACGCTTCTTTGGGATTGGTATACCCCCGTGAGAAGATGAAAGGAAACCATTTTGCTTCATTTCCTTCCAAATTTTCAATGAATCTTTCTCTTCCAATGAGTCAGTAGTACTAGCACATTCAGAAACATCTTTTTGCTTCAACTGATTAAGATTTTTATGATGGTGAAATGGATTTGGATTTACTGAGCTTGAAACTTCTTCAGCACTAAGATTCAGGTCAAGTCCCCTTGAATTTGCTGAATCATTACCACCTGAAGTTTTTGGCTTTGATGACAAGGACGCATCATCAGTATCACCAACTGATTTGTTCACCAAACTCAGCTCAATATTGAGATCCAAGTGTGTATTAACCGCATTTGTCTCTGCAGCAGAATAATCCTTATTATTTTCATTTCCATGAGAACTACGCAAACTAATGCTCACAGCTTCCCGAGTAACCTGCGACATGCCTTCTTCACAATCTTGGACTTTATTATGGAATCCTTTGTCTCTTGATGATTTTGAAAGACCAGTGCTCAGGTTCAATCCTAAAACAGAAATTCAACAGAAGTGCTAGTCGAATAGTTGTTCAATACATATTACAGTGACAATCTGGACAAATTAGTGTAACAGCTGGTTTTGTCAACAGCGAAATAAGCTCATTATTATAAATGCATGTCATCAAGATGAAGGCATTGGCATCATCTCTGAATATATAGTCAGATTCTGACCCATCATAAAAAGGCCTATGGTCAGATCAGGAGAAATACAACTATTACTCAATGGCAAATGTTAAGCACAACGCTCATATCCCATTTCACACTTCTAACCAATGGAATGAATGGTCAACAACACTACTACTGTTAAGACAAGAATAAAAATTTCAAGTATGCATTTCGAAGTATTTAAAACAGTTTCTTGCAGGTATAAAGGGAAAAATAAAAATAAAAAATTTGCGAAGGAAAGGTTGGAATGCTCATTTTCTCATGCCAATTTGAGCTCATAGCTTAACTGAAACTGTCATACATATATGACAGCAATTGCTGAATGGGGTGGCAAGTACTGACCTAACAAATATTGATCCAGTGAATTTTCAAACACAGTTAAAATATAGAAACCTAAAACCAACATGGCAGGACACATCTAACATAATATAACACAATTATAAAATAACTTAATTATGCATGATGTTTTATCCATTTATACATTTTTAGCATACTGTATATTCAAGACAAATGAAACCAATTATGATAAGATAACACAAATCAACACCCCTTGCATACACAAATCCAAAAGTCTGATATGGGGGCATCTACACAGACCTAAGAAACGCACCACTAGCAAAAAGCAAATAGAAAGCAGGAATCCCATCAGACAATCATCCATTTCACTGCCACTAAGAAGACACGAAAATTGATTTTTCTACAGCAAAATTCCAATCAAAATAATTAGCGCCTCATGCTTGGTGTAATACAAGCAAAGTTTACCTTCACTACGCAACACAGATTCGAGGTCCCGCATTTTGACCCGCTTGCGTGAAACTTCATTTTTCTCTTCCATATCCGAAAGGTGTTTTTCACTCCTCTGCAATCAAATGAAACACATCCAGAACTCAGAAGGACAGAAACCCAATTTATATATGACATTTTTCGATGTTCATTTATTAAAATAACTCAAGAAAGAACCAACCTTTACATCTGATTTTGTCACTTCAAGTGAATTTCCAGAATCATACTGATCACCCATTTTACGCAAAGCCCAATTCGGGAAATCAAAACTTTATCACCTAAACGTAACTAATGAACAACAAAGTGTGCAAATTGGCACGAGGGTATGCGAAAAGAAAGGGTCTAAATGAATACAAAAACCGTCAAAAAAAAAAAAAAACCCTAAAACAATACTGTAACCTTCATCAAACAAAATCGGTATGTGTTATTATGGACTGTGTTTGCTGTTTGAACGAGAAAGAATCGAACTTTGGAGATAGAAAAGGTGTGGTAATTAAAGGTTCGGGTTTTTTAATGAATGTAGATCCGTTGGGATTTTTGAATTTTAAGAGAGAGAGAGGGGAGAGAGCGAGAGAGAAGGCGCGGTTGTCAGATGAATATAAATGTTCTTATAGGCATGTGAGTGAAACTTATGAAATCGAATATAAACAGGTTGTGTTTTGAAACACCAACGAAAGGGAGTGCTTAGGTTTGGGTGTTTTTGTTAATGCTTTTCAAATTCAAATCAAAGAAATTGGAGGGACATATGAGGTTACCATAATAGGGAAGGGTGCCACTTTCCTCCCGGGTTGTAACAATTAAAAACGATTTCTCATTAATTTGTTTATTAATTAGTCAATTAATCTTAGTGATAGCTAGCTTTTAATTTCTTTTTTTTTTTTCTTTGCTCGGTCAATTATGATCATTTAAATTTTCTTTTATTAGAAGAATGTGTGGAATTCTATATTGAAAACATTTTTTAAAGTAGAAATTTTTTCTTAGAAAAATTACATATTTTGATCTATAGTACTTTAGTGTCTTGATTTTTGATATTAAAATATTATCTAGGCATCTAAGAAGGGTGAAGCAGGTTTTAAAAGATTTTCATTAAAAACATACTAAATTAATGGATGAATATGCAATCAATAAAATAAATACGATAATAAGTACTAAAAATAAATGATACGAGAAAAAAGATAAGAAATATTCAATTTAAAATAGAGTCCTCACTATCACCAATATTTCTTAAGAATACACTTTCATTAGTTCACATTGTAGACGTCAGTAACTACTACAAGTTTGGTGAACTAAAAAAAATATAAAAAATTGCAAATTTAGTATTTTTATTAGTTTATATATTTAAAACTTATTTTAACTATTTTAAAATTCGATTATTTATTTAAATTTGACAATTCTTTTATTTCCAAATTTTCTCCTTTCTCTTTTGACAATAAATGTAAGAATTGATTTACAAGAGAACATAGAGCAAAAGGAAAAAGTGTCATGGAATTGTAGTTAATGTGTCATCATTAATGCCCAATATCTCTTGTGGAGTACGTACAGCTTTACTTGAATTTTTCTTTTCTTTTCTTGGTTGGTGTGTTTTATGGGCTTCATCAAATCAAATGCAGTTCATAGAAGTATAATAGCTATTTTTTTTATCATCCTATTCGAACAACACCAACCCTATCCATTTGAATGCCAACTCCACCAATTTAAACATCATCCACAAATTAGGGACTTCATTTAAATGCTTCAAAAGGTCGATCAAACGAAGTTTCTGAATTAGCTTTAAGGCTTCTTTTTGTTGAAATTCATTTGAATGACCAAAAGCCCTCTCTAATGAACTCCCACAAATGAGTAGAAGGCCCATTTGAACAAAGTCTTACGGTGGGCTTTCAAGTCCTTTCTGTGTGACTTTATTCAAACAATTTGATGGAGACAAAGGTAATATAGAATAGTGATTCCTTTCTATAAATCTATTATTATATTTAATTGATGAAATTGTAATTTTCATGAAACGAGGAATTGTAATTCTCTCATAAAGTTAGTATATTTTCATATTTATCCATAGAACCCTAACTTAGCTATCAAGCCATAGATTAGGCTGAGGGTATGTCAATATTTTTAAAAATATTTCTCATTTATTACTAAGGTTGTTTTACCAAACAAAATAATAGCTATTATTGTTTATTTTATTTCTCATAGAATTGTAATTCTATTCCATATTATTTTATTTCACAAACCAAAAATACCATTAAAAATTGGAAACTATGCTTTGATTTTGATAGGTTTTCTAAGAATTTTTAAAAGCAATCTTCAAATGACTTTTCTTATAAGTATCAAAACTAATGGTTTAAAGAATTTTAAAAATTGTAAGTTTTTACCTAGTACAATTTTTATTGAAACTCTATTTTTTCTACTTTTTTTGGCCCCATTGCAAGAATCACTATGTATTTATGTAAATAGCAAAGGTCCAACAAAAGATATTTGGTATTGATGCACTATTTTTCGCTAATTCTTGAAACTCTAAAAAGAAAAGATTGAATATAAATCACCAAATTTATCAAGTTGTTATATCATCCTATAATAAATATAGAAATGGCTAATTTCTTATAAAGTAATTTATAAAGCTTACTCGTTATATTTTTTCTCCATTTCAAGAATCACTATACATCTATGTAATATTAAAGGTCCAAAAGAAGATACTCTAGTGGGATATCGATGCACTATTTTTCTTTAATTTTCAAAGTCTAAAGGAAAAAAGATTGAATAGAAATAATGGAAAATGTTGATTTAAGTGATTCAAATTTGTGATAAATCTATTAAGAAACAACTAAACAGCATATGTTAACAACTAAAATATAAATCCTATGAAAAAAAAAAAACCTTTAAATCTCAACTACCAAACTTATCAAATTGTTATATCATCTTATAATAAATATAGACGTCACTGATCATATTCTTCCTATGAGATAATATTAGCCATGCTCTTTGTGCATAAACTAATATCTGCAGTATTTTATTTATTTTCTATGAAACACTATTAAAAATGCGTGTAATAAAAGAAAATGTGGTAGAAAATATCCATTTTAAAGATAAATATATTATACACAATATATATACAACTGATTGGAAGTTGTTCATATTGGTGTGGACAAAAATATATACAAACTGTTTCTTTCTTTTTTCTTTTTTTCCAATAAATTATAGTCATCCAGATGTCGCATTTGAAAAAGGAATGGAGCAAATATATTTTTACTGTTCATCTCATATCTTAAAATCAAACTCGTTCACAATTAGAAAACACAAAGCACGTGGACGGTTGATTTGGTTTTATTTTTATTTGATTATTTTTATGCATACCTAATGAAAGATAAATTGAATTTGAATTTAGAGGCAAGGGAAAGAGAGGCATTAGAAGTAACCGAATCTTTGAAAAGAATGTTGAAGCATTAACCTAATCATATTCAAATTTACAACTAAAAGATCCATGTACATATATATGAAGTGTTACAAATAGTTAATCCTGGATGAAAACGATAACAATCGTAAGTCAACTCAACAACCTAGACCAACCTAAATACTTTGAACATTATTTAGACCTACAGTGGTCAAGCTTGTTCTCCCTATCATTTGAATAATTTAAATCTTGGTGTTGCTATCCCTATTATCTTAGGGAAAATTACAAGTAAAAGAATCAAAATTTGAGGTTAAATTCAAATAGAGAATTGAACTTTTAAGTGAATAAAATAAAATATCACACTTTTAAGTGATTAAAAAAAAGATAAAAGTTATGTTAAGTGATTCAAATATAGGATTCGTTACTTTCCCATAAGTATATTAAATGGTTCAAATGGAAGATTCCTTACTGTCTATATGGCACTATAATGGGAAGTTTTGTTTGAACTACTTAGCATAATATTGATTTTCTATTTTAACTACTTGAAAATCCAATCTTCTATTTGAACTTGATCTTAAACATCGATCCCCTCGCTTATAATTTTCTCTATTATCTTATCATCCCAATTCATCACATGCATTGTCACTTGTGTAGCATTAAATGTTCTAGATAGCATATGCAAGTTATAGAATAAAGTAAAGAGGGAAAAAAATGAAAAGAAAAGAAAAGATGGCACTAATATAATACATTCATGCTCAAGTTACTTAGAAAGGTTATGACCTTACATAAATTGCATATATGTCAATTACACGAAACTCTAGAACTTGAAAAGCACCCTTTGTTTATGCTTGAGGTAAAATTGCATGGAAGCATGGTATGAAGAACAAAGGCCTCATTCTTCAATAGGTAAGCTATTATCAAACATATCCATAGTGGCTTCCATAAGCAAAACTCTATTCTAGTCTAGAACCAAAAACCCTAAACTTTTGGTCCAATCTATTCATACCCTTGTCCATCAAACCCTTAATTCCACCTCCCTTTACATTATCCTGCTAAATTTTTTCAATTAGTTTATTTAGACATTTCTTCAAATACTTTATAAGTAGTTATGTTGACATGCCCGGTATGCTATCTATCATGGTTTCTTAAAAAAAGTCCCTCATTTGCTTGAGTCCATGAAGGTAAATGGTGCATACAGTTAGTTTGAGACTTAAAAGTCCTTAAGATTGAGTAAGTTTGAGTTTGCTCTTGATATACTTGAACACATTCTTCAATACTTAGATTACATAATGAAATTGATAAACCTGTGACCTAAGTTCACATCAACTGCTTCTGCAAAAATGTCCTCAAATGGTCTGAACTACATGTCAACAAAAAATGAACACTGACCTCAAAATATCATAAAGTCGAATCACTAATCACTCAAATACATTCTCATAACGAAAATTGATTAACTTGTGATTGAAATTAATATCACTTGTTCTTATAGAAACTTTGTTATATGGTTTGAACTCTATTTTCGTGGGAAAAAATGCTGAAAAACATCTTAGGCATTCAATTTATCATTGACACGGAAATACAACCAAAGGTGTTAAGACATAAAAGTGTAGTCAAATAGAGGTGGTCATCTATTTTTTTTTTAAAAAAAAAACCTAAATATTTTATCATCAAATGCTTTGAAATTCTAATAGTTAATTACTTTTTCCTTGTCTCAACACCTATAAACTCATAAGAAAATAATGAAATTTGGAACTCACTCTAACTTTTCGGTTTTGATTTCCCTTTTTTTTTTTTTTCCTTTTTTACTCTAATGGAAGCTTACGAGAAAGATGAGAAGAGGCGGGAACAATTTCCTTATTTTATTTACTCTAATGCAAGCTTTTGAGAAAGAAAGAGAAGAAGAGGAGAAACAACTGTTATATAACAAATGAGTTTAAGGCAGTTTATTTCAAGAAAAATATTTTTCGAAAAACATTTAATCTATTTTTCGTTGTTTATGTTGAAATTCTCTTCCATATAAAGTTGTAAATATATTTTATTTCCTTTCTTTCTAGATATTTTTTTTATCTTTTTACATATTTTTTATTTATTGTGCCATGATCTTACGACACAATCTTAGGAATATTTTTATTTTATTAGTTGTAGCTTCCTTTTTAGTTTTACCTTTCTTTCTTTCTTTTTTTTCTTTTTTTTTTTTGTGTCTCTATGAATCTTGACTTTGTATTTAATATAAATGACAACACTCTTATCAATAAAACTATTATGAGTTGGAAGTTTTACCCAACTTAAAACTTCTTATGGTTTCAAAGTAAGATTTTTTATTCATTTTTTTTCTTTTGCCAGTGCTACAAAAAGACATGTTAACAACCTTAGAAGATTCAACAGAAGGGGGGGAGAGATTATAGCTACAATCAATGATAACTCTCCTTATGTCTTATACCTTTGGAATCATCCCGCTTTGGTGTTTGTTACCACGCCATTTATTGGAGAAAATTTTGCAGCATGGAAAAGAGCCATGTAGATAGCTTTATATGCCAAAAACAAGGGTGGTTTTATTGGAAGTGGCCTATTGATGCTAAGTACAACAACATTTGACTTCCAAGAGTGGAAAAAAAAAATGATGCCATGGTGAAAGCATGGTTGAGGAATTACTTGGCCAAAAATATACAAGAAAGTGTTATCCATGTGAAAATAGCCCAAGTGTTTTGAACAAAGATTTATGATAGGTATGAACAAAGTAATGCACTTAGACTTTATATAAAAAAAAAAAAATTCTAATTTATTTCAAGAAGATGGGCAGTCCCTTACTCAATATTATACCAAATTTAAGACCTTATGGCAGGAACTATAGATTTGCAACCATTTCTACACTGTAAATGTAAGGGAGTTAAAGAGCATTTACTACATCATGAGACGGAAATGGCTCATCAATTTTTACTAAGATTGAATAGTAGTTTTGATCATTTGAAATCTAATGTATTGTCTATAGAGCCAATACCCTTGTTTGGTAAAATCTTCTCCCTAGCCTTACATGAAGAACAATCCTTACAAAGGAATGAATCTCTATCAGTAAGTTTAAAGGGAGCAGTCCTTGCAACAAAGGCTAATTATAAAGGAGCAAAGGATGTACATACAAATAATAGCTAAACAAAAAGTTGGATTGCCAAAAGGTATCAACATTGTGACAAACCTGAACACCTCAAGGAAGAATGTTTTTGAGATAATAGGATATCTAATAAATTGGAGAAACAATCGACCAAATAGAGAAAATAATGATAGCAAAAACAAGAACAATTTTGGACAAAGGCAAAGCCTTGGCAATATGGTAGTAGCTAATTGCCAATTGTCAAATGTAAATAAAAATCCATCTAGTCAAATTTAACAAGCTCTTGGTTTAACAATAAAACAATTTACCAAACTCATGCAGCTTCCTGGACAAATGGGTGGTGGTATTGATCTATCCTACTACCTATTGATTGTATAGTATAGTGGATAAAGATATTGAATATCAATTCTACAAGGATTATGATTACTAATAATTATCCTTTTTTGTTATCTAATCGGCAAAATTAAGTGATTGATTAAAATAAATAGTGAATAAACTAAAGAAAACAATAATCATTAAAAGTGTACTTAGGTATTGAATTCTTATAAAATTACTAATATAATTAACTAATAATAATTCAATTTTCTTATTATATCCTTAGACCATGAGAATTCCTAAATTGAACTAATAACTCTCTTGAGTCATACTAATTCTTAATTTCAGATTTATTAATTGGAATCTCTTCCTAATTAAAACCTCCATAATTGCATTACATTCGATCTATGAATTTTGCTTTTAGGTTTGACCTTAATCTAGAAGATTTATATTGTCCTATCTTTAGTTTTATGTGCAACTCCTTCCAATTATGCTAAATCTATTCTAATATAGGATCTTTCAATCCCTATATAAGAAATCAAAATTCAAATAATATGTCGATAATATTAAATTGAAAACAAGTAAAAATTTATAACTAGATCACAAGAGTGATAAACAAATTATTGAATAATAAATAAGAAAAATTGCATGTTCATTTTAAGGTTCATCATACTTGAACACAATGGGAAGTTTAAGCTAATAACATGTTAAACTAAAAGCAATAATGGAAAAAGAATGCATAAATAAAAGCATTAAAAATAATATCTAAAAATCTAATTAGTACTCCATTCTAATATCTTAATCTTCTAATCTATCTTGTCTATCTATTCTCTATTCTAATAATCTATCTCGTCTCTTCTCTTTTTCTTGTCTTTATATAGATGATTGGCTCGGCATGGTCACGCTTTTGGCTTCAACACGGATGTGTCTTCTTGCGTGTTGCAATCTGTGCAGTTTTTTGGCTTCAACACACCCACCAACATGGGCATGTCGACGCTTATGTGAATCTTCCACGGTGATTTACATGCCTTTTAACACAGTTGCTCTTGCATGGTTTCTTTGTATAGCTGGACACGATCGTGCTCCTCTACATGTTAGACTTCCAATCTTGTAAAATTTGATATTTTTTTCTTCAACTTTGATATAATTATTTTATTAAATCATAAAGTATATTTTAAGACTTTAAAATCAAAATAAAAAGTGATTAAGTGCAATATTTATACAAAATGTAAAAGAATTAAATAAAAGGTTATTATAATAGTTATGAATAATTAGTACTTTATAACTTTTATCAAATTTCCTCACACTCGAGTCTTTGTTTGTCCTCAAGCAAAAATAAAACTTTAAAGATCAAGGATAAATTTCTTAAATAGTATTTAAATAGATTACATTCATCATAAAGTTGTTTTATCTTTAATATTCTTTTTACTTAATCATAACCACTGTATTGTAAATACTAAAATCAGAGTTCAAAGGTTAATCTATGTAATACCAAAAATTTATTACGTTATTTAGACAAAAATTTGCATTCTCAAAACTGTATTGGACATTACTTGATTAAAAAGAAAGTTTTCAAAATTTTGTCTATTTAATTAAGGTATATACTTCCTCTTTTTTTGTCCCCATAAGTACTATGATGTCCAACAAAAGTTTTTCTCCATTTATCTCTTGAAAGTCCTTCCTTAATTTTTTTTTCCAGTAATATAGAGTAATTTCATTGGTCAATAAGTCTCAAACTAGATGATCTTGTGCTACTATGTTTTTAAACACCCCTTCGAACCTCCATTAACTCCATTACTTATTTTAATTAGTTCAGTTTTCTTAAACTTTTCTCTTGATCCATATAGTGAGCTTTAGGCTGATGATCCTGAGTTCGTCATTCAAGTCAACAGGTGTTATTCCCCAAAAGGTACCCTGCAAGCTTAATTGCTTAAGTCAACGAGGCCCACTACTGAACTTTATTTATTTTTCTTTTTATTTTATAAGAAGTGTCTTCAAAAGATAAATTTCATTAGTTCAATTATTTGAAATCATGGTATATATTAAAATAAGTTTAAAATTTTAAATTCCCAATTCTTGATTAGTAATATCTTTCCAATTAGAGTTTCTAAATTCTAAGTCTAAATAATATGTAACTTTGATTTACAAAGATTTCACAGTTCAACTCTAATAAGGTATTTGAAGTTCACTAATGAAAAGGTAAAAATGTATCAAGGAAAAAATTTTCAATAATCTACCAAATTATGAATGCAATTTAAAAATTTAACCAAAGTAAAGCAGTATATTATGTTACCCCCCTCACACTTAAATAGTACATTGTCTTTAATGTAAAAAATAGAATAGCAAAATAACTAATGGAGAAAAATAACAAAATACTTCCCTGATAAGGTTGATAAACTTGAAGCACAATTCCTTTTTTTTTTTTTAAAGAGAGAGTTCCTAATGCAGTTGATGAACACGAGCGTGTAGCTTTTGTTTATCTTTCTTCTTTGTTTCTTGTGTCCTGCAATTATACTTTATGGTGCAAAGATTAAGTGATTTTTTTTTTTAAATAACTAAGTGTAACTAAAAAAAAAAAATTAACTAAATTATAAAACTAAGTTAGTACTTGGGTTGTCTCCTAAGAAGTGCTGTTATTTAATTTCATTGGCTCAATGTTGTTACCTCCTTTATGCTTAGTCTAGGGGCGGCAATTATATTTCCTATGCTTAAGTCTCTTGAATTTTCTTAGACCCTATTGATTTCCATGAATGGAATACTATTATATTGGGTCTTTATAAATACCATTCTGTACATAAGTATAATCAAGCAAGTTAGATGTATTCACAAAATAGTAAATATTGTTACTCTTTGGAGGGTGTGGGATTGTGTCAAGTGTTTTGAAAATTTCTTCATCCCCTATTTTCAAAGTTAACTTGTGATTGCCTACATCTATGGCTGCCCTAACAGTTGCTAGGAAAGGGCGTCCTAAAATTAGTGGTGCCATTATATCCTCGTCTATATCTAACATTACAAAGTCCATTGGGAAGATAAATGTTCCTACCATAACCAATACATCTTCAATGATATTGACAGAGTATTTAATGAACCTATCAACTAATTGAATGCTCATATGTATTAGTTTAGGTTTCCATAATCCTAACATTTTAAATATATGATGTGGCATCAGATTTATACTAATACCTAAGTCAGCTAAAGCATCGTTTAATACTAAATTTCCAATGAAACAAGGTAAAGTGAAACTCCCTAGATCTTTTAATTTCTTTGGCAACTTGTTTTGTAGGATGGTAGAGCATTCCTCATTGAGGGTGACTATCGAGACTTCTTCCAATTTTTTCTTGTTCGAAAGTAGGTCCTTTAAAAACTTTGTATACTTAAGCATTTGCAATAAAAGCCTCAACAAAAGGTAAGTTTATATGAAGTTGTTTGAACAGTTTTAAAAACTTATTGTACTGCTCCTTTAAGCATTTTTTCTTGAGTCAAATTGGGTAAGGAATTTTTGGAGCATATTCTTTGATCTTTGGGGGTTACTCCTTTTCCTCTGACTTTTTACCTTCCTCTTTAGTTTGCACTTCTCCTTCATTAACTAGGAAGATTGCTTTGATCTGTTCCCTCGAATTAGGCTCTATGTTTCCAAGCAAAGTTTCCTAGGGTCTTTCTAAAATCATTCTTGTAATCTGTCCAACTTAATTTTCTAAATTCTGGATTGAAGCTTCTTGATTCCTTAACAACGCTTTAATAGCTTGGAAGTGTGTTTCAGTGGTTTGGATAAAATTTTTCATCAAATCTTCTAAATTTGGCTTCTGTTCCAATTGATGATGTGCTTGTTGAAATCCAAGTAGACCATTCTTTTGTTGATTTCCCCATGAGAAATTGGGATGATTTCTCTAACCCAGATTAACAGTGTTACTGTAGGGATTGTTTGGTTGCCTATTTGGGGGTTCTACAAAATTAACATGTTCATTAAAATTAGAAACAAACTACGACTGACCTAGTTGTTGTGCCATAGAGATTTTATCTATTTTCTTGCTTAATGCTTTGACCTATGATGCTAAGGCAGTAACAACATTGACATCATATGCTTCTGCTACTCTTAGTTGTTTGGCTCTTGATGCATTTCATTGGTAGCTGTTCATGGCCATGTTTTCTATTAAATTATTGGCCTCTTTAAGAGTTTTGTCATTTAAATTCCCTCCAGCAATTGCATCTACCATCTGCCTAGTGGTTTGATTTAGCCCTCCATAAAAAGTCTAAATTTGCATCCACAATGGAAGACCATGATGTGGGCATCTCCTCAATTGATTCTTATATCTCTCCCATGTATCATATAGTGTCTCAGACTCTATTTGAGCATAGGAAGGGATATCATTTTGTAATTTCGCAGTCTTTGCTAATGGAAAATACTTAGCAAGAATTTTTTTTGCCATCTAATCCTATGTAGTTATCGACTTCCCAAGAAGAGAATTCAACCATTGTTTAGATCTATTTCTTAATGAAAAAGGGAAAAGTTGTAACCCGATGGCGTCATCTATGGCCCCATTGCTTTTGAAGGTGTCGCACGTTTCCAAAAAGTTGGCTATGTGTGCGCTTGGATCTTTATCTTGTAACCAATCAAATTAAATGAATTGTTGAACCATCTAACTAATATTGAGTTTAATTTTGAAGTTATGGGCTACAATTGCAGGCTTAACAACACTTGAATTTGCCTTAGTAAGCAATTGTCTTGTGTAACCAAACATTGTTCTCTCCTCTTGAAAACAAGCAAAAACATATAATTGGATCACAAGAGTGACAAATAAATTATTGAATAATAAATCAGAAAAATTGCATATTTATTCTAGGATTCATCATATCCGAGCACAATGAAAAGTTTAAGCTAATAACATGTTAAAACTAAAAGCAATAATAGAAAAAGAATGCATAAATAAAAGCATTAAAAATAAAATCTAAAAATCTAATTAATACTCTATTATAATCTCCTAATCTCTTAATCTATCTGGTTTGTCTATTCTCTATTCTAATAATCTATCTCATCTCTTCTCTTTTTCTTGTCTTTACATAGATGATTAGCTAAGCATGGTCACACTTTTGGCTTCAACATGGATGTGCCTTCTTGCATGTTGTAATCTATGCAGTTTTTTTTTTTTTGTTTCAACATGCCCACCAGCATAAGTGTGTC
Organism: Laguncularia racemosa; assembly: GCA_037954665.1. Taxonomy (NCBI): domain Eukaryota; kingdom Viridiplantae; phylum Streptophyta; class Magnoliopsida; order Myrtales; family Combretaceae; genus Laguncularia; species Laguncularia racemosa. The sequence continues at coordinate 6,061,713 of JBBMOL010000006.1, forward strand.
GATGCTCGTGTTGATCTTCCACAATGATTTACATGCCTTTTAACATGGTTACTCTTGCGTGGTTTCTTAGTATAGTTGGACACGACCATGCTCCTCCATGTGTTGGACTTCCAATCTTGTAAAATTTGATATTTTTTTTCGTCAACTTTCATATAATTATTTTATTAAATAATAAAATATACTTTAAGACTCTGAAATCAAAATCAAAAGTAGTTAAGTGCAATATCTATACAAAATGTAAAAGAATTAAATAAAACATTATTATAATTATTATAAATAATTAGTACTTTATAACCTTTATGGTAATGCAATAAATAATGGTAATGAGGCCTTAGCTAATTTTGCAAGTATATTTTCTTTGTTTCATAACCCAATGATAAGAGATAGTGGTGCCTCTAACCACAGGGTTGGAAACAAAAGAGTACTTGATGATGTTTAACCAGTTTCTTCATATCCAAGCATTAAAATATCAAATGGCTCTAGCCTCTCTATATCTTATATTGGAAATGCTTGCCTAACACCAAGCATAAAATTAAAAGATGTCATTTGTGTGCTTGGTTTCAAATATAATTTCCTATTCATTGCAAAAGCTATAAGAGACTTAAATTTTTTAGTAACTTTCTTCCTTATTTTTTGTATCTTTCAAGACCCAAGTATGAGGATGTTGATTGGAGTAGGTAGACATTAGGATGTATTTTACCAAGTGGAGGGAGGCCATGGAATAGTAAGTCATCGCATTATTAAGCTAGATGTTGCATTGTGGCACATGCGCTTAGGCCATCCTTTCTTTAGTAGACTAAAATTAATTTCTAGCATTTCCTTTCCTAGTAATTTTGATCATATTTGTGATATATGACATAAAGCTAAATAGACAAGATTACCTTATGCTATCACTAATACTAAAAGTACTAAACCTTTTGCCCTTATTCATGTTGATCTTTAGGGTTCATATTCTTTTCCTTCACTTAGTGGTGCACATTAATTTTTAACTATTATAGATGACTTCTCTTGATGTACTTAGGTTTTTCTTTTAAAGAACAAATCTTAGGTTTGCAATTATTTGACCATGTTTTCTCATGTTGTAAAGACTCAATTTAATTGTTAAGTACAAGTGATAAGGAGTGACAATGGAAGTGAATTTGTTTTAGGACATAGGGAATTTTGTACTTATGTTTTTCTTTTAAAGAGCAAATCTTAGGTTTACAATTATTTGACCATGTTCTGTCATATCCTAGAAGCAGTGTAGACATTATTCTTTCAAGCATATTTGCCTTTAAAGTTTTAGGGAGAATGTGTTTTGACTATAGTGCGCCTAATCAATTTGATGCTATCCACCATCCTTAGAAACAAGAGTCCATATGAGGTGCTTTTAATTAAAAAAAAACCTAATTGCAACCATTTAAGGGTTTTTGGATCACTTTTGTTATGTTCGCAATCATGATAAAACATGTGATAAATTTTCAACTATAGCCTATTGATGCATTTTTCTTTGTTATCCTTATGGGTAGAAGGGGTACAACATTTATGATATGGAAAGGAAAAAAATATTTGTGTCAAGAGATGTGAAATTTCATGAGACAAAATTTTCTTTCCAAACTAACAACTAGCCTAACCCTTCAAAATTAGATTTAGATGTACAGTATCTTGTCACGAGAACCCACCTATTGACTCGATTCAATTTCCTCTAAATGTCACCCCTATTGATCACAAATGTACCCAACCAACCTAATGAGAACAAAACTATCTAAGCAAGAACAACCTATTGACAATCTAGTTAACTCCCATATATCATTACCCATTCAACCTCAAGACCAACTTGAAAACAACATGCCACCTCCTTTGTAGCAACTACATCAACAAAGGCGTGTGCACACTAAACTTTTTGATTTTGATTACAAGTTGTTGTCTTCATTGGAACCATCTAGAGATTATCCTTCATTAGGGAACTCTAGTAGTATCTATCCTCTCTCTCTTAGCTTATCTTATTCTAGTATCATTGATACTCGTAAAGCCTTTTTAGCCTCCATTTGTTCATTAGATGAACCAAAGCATTTTTAATAAGTAATCAAGGATCCTCATTGGAGGGAAGCTATATAGTAGGAAATCAATGCGTTAAAGGAAAATCAAACTTATCCTTTAAAGCACCTACCACCTAGCAAGCATGCCATTGATTCAAAATGGGTATATAAGATCAAATATAGGTTTAATGGCAAGATTGAACGCTTTAAGGCATGTTTAGTTGCTAAAGATTTCACATAGATTAAAGGCCTCGATTACCATGATACTTTTGCCCTAATTACAAAGCTCACAATCATGCATTGCTTATCAGTTGTGGTTGCCATACGAAATTAGGAATTACATCGATTAGATGTTAATAACGCCTTTTTTTCATGGTAATTTACAAGAAGAGGTATACATGAAAATGCCACAAAGCTTTGCCAAACCGGGTGATAATTGTGTTTATCAACTTAGAAAGTTGCTTTATAAGCTGAAACAAGCTTCCAAGAATTGGTTCTAGAAATTTTCTAGCTCTTGCAAGCTATTGGGTTCATACAATTAATTGTGGATAACTCACTTTTCACATATGTGCAAGGGATACACTTCACTACCTTGTTAATTTATGTTAACAATGTAATCTTAGCTAGCAATGATCCTGTTATCATTAACCATGTGAAACATCATCTTAATTCAACTTTTCGCATTAAGGATCATGGACAGCTAAAATATTTTCTTGTGCCATGATCTTAGGAATATTTTATTTATTCCTTTTTTAGTATTAGTTTTCTTTCTTCTTCTGCTTCTTTTTGTCTCCATGACTCTTGACTTTTTATTGCATATAAGCAACAAGTCTCTTGTAAAAAATAAAATAAAATTATTATGGGTTGGAAGTTTCACCTAACCTAAAACTTTTTGGTTTGTTATGTTGAAAGGAACTTTTAAGTAGAAAACATTTTTCCTTACAAGGGAAAGTATTTTTTTTTATTAGAAAGTAATACTAACTAGAAACTTTTAGGTCAAAGTAATTGAAAAAAAAAAAGCCTATTAATATTTGTTTGTTTAATTGTTGGCTATTTTATCTCTAGCGTGTTACATTGATACCTTATTAGGTATCTTGAAGCTTGTCCCAAAGCTCATAAGGTTCTTTACAATGTGCTTGAAACTTGCTTGCTAAGCTAATGGAAAGTCTGCAACTTTGCTTGAAATTTGTCCAATTAATTAGTATGGATTTACTAAAATACTTCAAAATTCATATTTTAATGATTCTTAAATCAAGCAAAAAGGAAACTTAGCAACTAAAACTTATAAAATAAATAACAATATAAGATTAAACTTAGTAACTTATAATCGTATTTTTCATCAAAATAAATAATTTGTTTGATAATAATGCTTGAATCATACATTTGTAAATGTAAATTAAAATAACAACCAACATGTAGGACCAAGTGGGTTCAAGAGTTCCTTATCAAGTATTAACCTTGTCCTAAAACCCAACCTAAAACTATATAAGGTTTTAACATTTTACTTACAACCTCATTCTAGAACCCTATAGCATTATTGTATTAGGTTTGGGCCAATTGTATACACTAGTGTATGCAACTTGGTCCATTGTTAAATGTGATTTGTATCTAGGCTTTGGTTTTCTATGTAGACTAGGATCATTCAAGAATTTATTTCAAACCATATAAATATTTGCATTCATTTTTAGGATTACATCATGTTAATTTATTAGGTCAACAGTCCATTTGTTTTAATACCATAATTTACTTTATTTATATAAATTTCAGTATTTACTTATTAATTTCTTTCAATTAATGATTATTAAAGGATCATTTTTGTAATTTCATAAAATCCTTAAGATCGAAGCGTCCTCTACTCTTCAAAGTGTAGGTATAACCAAAGTATATATATATATTTCAAAATTTGCGACCTCATTATAATTTTCTCCATTATTCTCCGTATTTAATAGTTATTTTTCTTTAATACATATAAGTTATAGTAAATTAACTAATTAGAGTCTCTTTCTTCATGTTATATAAGTAAATATCAGATCCAAAGTTTTACTCATAAATTTATTTTTAAATGTAGACATCGTATGTACACATCCAGCTTTCTCAATTTGGTTTTGCTAGAGGTTCCGCAGCGGTATTTATATTGATGAAAAGAAAAGTAATAATACATCTATTTATAAGCCTCCATTGAAGTAAGGTACAAATAAACACGAAAATAAAATTAGAGAACAAAAGAGGAAAACATATAAAACACTTTTTTATCCACATCTATGATACCAAACGGTTGACCATTCTTGATTTATTCCTTATTGGTCGACAGTCTTCTCCTTTATGCAACGATGATCCACCACTACTATCAAAAGTCATCCTAACGAATAATTTATTTGTTTATTTTTTTTTCATTAAATCTAAATAAATAATTAAAAAAATAAATATTCTATAACTATAATGACTAACCGCAAGAAGGATTGTGTAACCTACCCAAGAGGTAACTTGCGGCTCACATGCTGTAGGGCTAGGCCAATCAAGCTGAAAAGCTGGTAAACCTTGCCTGACACCATTGAAAATAAGGGTAAAAAAAGAAATGAAGTAACTATAAAACCCTAATTCGGTGAGAAAAAAGAATTTATTTTATTTTATTTTTTGGCACAGGTTCTTGGCCGTGACCATCATAGCTACCTAGTGGTGTAGCTTAGCTAGGGTTTTAATTTTTTTTTCTTTTTCTTTTTTTTGTGCAATTGATATTAAAATATTTTAATTTTTCTTTTTCTCAACTTGACTACAAATATGCAAGAAATTGGACTTTTTATGCTCCTTTTCCCCCCATATTACATGGTTTGTTGACTCATTTGTGTACTTTTAGAAGTTCCAAAACTCAATTGAAGAAATTAAAAGCTTAAAACTTGATTTCAAAACCTCAAAACATTATACTTCATGTGCTTTATATTTATTATATAATTAATACTAAATTTGCTATAAAATAAAAAATATTTTGTTTTCTTCTTCTTCTTTTTACATGGAATATTGTGTGAGTACTACATGCAATACCATTTGACACCAAATTATACCACATGGCTTACATAATGTTGAACCGGCTTGGCTAGTTGGACGCTCACATGCTTATTAGGGAATTTTTTAAGAAGACAATACTTATGACTCTCCATTGGCTTAACTAATGTAGAAAGAGTCAAGTGAGGTAATACCATTAGGAAGCGAAACTTCAATTAGGTATTATAGTTTTTGCACTTAACAATCTCTAGGTTCATGGACAAACAATTTTGTCCCCACATGGCATATGCATTTTTCTTCTTATAATACTGGATTGGGAAAAGCTTCAATAATACTAATATATATGTTTGAAAATCGTTGATATTTACTTATCATTTATTTAAACACGTAACATATTAATTTAATAATTTTTTTTGAGTTTAAATACTACTTTACACTTCTTTCTTATACATGGTAATACTAGAGTTGGGAATTGTGGGGCGGGCAACTTGTTGCGGGCGTGGGTTAGCTTGCTGGCCTACCAAAAAAAGAAAAAAAAAAAGAAAAAGGCTAATGCAGATGTAGTGAGCCATTGACAAGATAGACTGTAGATGTGACACGTGAGGCGATAGTAATTGTGACCGACAGCTTGAAGACTGATCGATAGTGACAGGCATTGACGGTGGGACAAGGATGATGGAACGAGTTGGACGACTGTGCAGTTGGCAGCTCTTTCTCTTTCTCTTCCTTCAACCCCCCGTGCCATGCAGCTTTTTCTCTTCCTTAGCCTTCAGCAAAGCATTGGCCATTCTAAAAAAAAGAAAGAAAAATTGTGGGCGGGACAAGCCAGCTTGCATTGGCTCTCGGGGTGGGGTAGGCCGAACTTTTCTACCTACAACATTTGCAGTCCACTGCGGGTAAGCCCGCTTCGACCCGCGGGCAGATGTGGGTGGGGGCGGGCTGGCCCTGTTTGATCCGCAATCCCGACTCTAGGTAATGCTGCACATAAACACAGACAATATTGGAGTAGGAAATTTCATCAATAATTCTTACGTGTAATTGCAAAATTACCTAAAGATGAATAAGTGAATTCAACACTATCTTTACAAATGAGTACACATGGAAATCTATTTACTATGAATATACTTACTATTTAAAATACAAAGATACTTTTTGATATTACGGTAAACATCCGCGATGCTTGTAATCAAAATAAATCAAAAGGGTAACTATTAATAAGGAAGAAATCTTTTGGAACTATTAAGGATCAACCAAAGAAAGATTTAGAAAAGATTTGCTAACGTAGTTAGATTTGATTGTCTTTTTAAAGTTTGGTTTTCTATTTAGATTGGAATCTTGTAGAAATTTATTTTCTGCCCGCAAAGTTGCAATTATGTATTTAACTTAACACTTGATAGTAGTTTTTACATACGTTCATCACATATGCATTGCAACTAGTATATACTTGAAAGATATAATCGAATCGGAATAAAGAAATATTAAGATGATTTAAAAATATTCCACAAAGAAAAAAAAAAAACTGCAGAGATGAAAATTGGTATTGACATTGCTAATCTTATTAAGCATTAACAAATATCTATTCTTAAGAAACCCGACAAAAATATTAAAAAAAAAAAAACCAAGAATCTATTTGAAAAAGATGCTAGATTAAAGCGTTTGCAAAAATGGGAGCTTTTTTTAATTTTTCCTTATCGACTAAAATAATTATCTTTTAAAACCAAGTACTTAAGATAAAAAAAAATCTAATTTGGATTCGGTTATTATTCATATCCTAGCCTTTCCATATAAATAATAGCAATAGGTACATATAAGCATTAAGCACATTATTCATTCGTTGTCTACTCGGCCTTTCTCTTTCCCGAAACCATGGAGCATCTTCCAGACGATATCGTGCTGAATATTCTCTCCAAGCTTCCAACCATGGAGTTTAGCGGTTTGAAGTGTGTTTGCAAAAGCTGGAAAAAGATGGTAGAGATGATACTCAATCAACCTGCATTAATTCGATTATTGCGTGACTCCCCTTCCATATGCAACTCTATGGACAATCTAGTCCTCGTCATGCGAGATGACGACGATCGTAGAGACATGTTCTGTACATATTTGGCTCATTGTAAAACAAGGGGTTTCAGACAAAAAGTGTTGATTTCGAAGAATATGGTGGGATCTAGCTTTGAAATTGTTGGATCTTGCAATGGTTTGCTCTGCTTAATGGATGGAACTCGGTCGAGAATCATTGTCATGAATCCGCTCACTAGTCAAACAATGTGGTTGCCAAACCTAGATTTCATCCGTCTTCCAAAACGTGTGGCTGCGTTTGGCTTTGGATACAATTCAACCACTGACTCCTATAAAGTGATGGTCCTCATTCGAGACAATTATTCTCACAGCAACTCGGACACTGTAATGTTTGATTGCGAGACTAACAATGGTTGGAGGAGCGTACGGTACCATCCTTTCTGGAATCATTTTAGAATATCGAATTCTGGGATCTTTCTAAATGGAAGGCTACACTGGATTACTGAGCGAGAAATTGTGTCATTTGACTTGACTAAAGAGACGTTTACATCAATGCTATTGCCTATAGATCTCTGGTCATCGAGGTTTCGTGATTTGATAGTCTTCCAAGGATGTTTATGTGTTGTCAAACATCTTAAATACCTTGGTACAATGCGGTTACAGATATGGGTTATGAAGAAATATGGTGTAGAAAAATCTTGGGGAACGGTGGACGATTATTCTGAACCAATCATTGGACGTGGAAGAATGTGTTTCAAGGCTTTGGGAGAGGTAGAAGACGGTAAGATTCTAGTGAAGAGTGATGAGACCATGCTTTTGTATGATCCGATGAGTAAGAAGTTCAAATCTCTTGAGTATCAACGGTTGCCGAGAATGTCTACACCGATCATTCATTTTCCTACTCTTGATTGGCCATGTTTTTATAGGGCGCTTTTATGAGGAGTATAAGGTTAGTACAGCTGAATGCATATAAATTTAGGTGGTATATAGAGATGGAGATTAATGCTAAAAGCACTTATAGAGATATACTATTTTGTAGACACTCAATATTTACTTATACTTCTCCATAGAAACTAAGAAATAAAGTTTGGAAGAACGTACCTATTTTACCCTAGATATGTGTACAATGGTTCTAGCAAATACTTTTCTTCTACTTTATTATGATATAAGCATATATTAGTTTATTTTGAAAGAATTATTTTCTAGTTTGTTTTTGCAGTAGTTTCTTTATGAGGTGATTTACTGGATCATTGAGAAATCAAAAGTATAAAGTCACCGCAAATATATGGTTTCTTTCTTTCCTTTCCTTTTTTTTTTTTTTTTAATTTTGTGAATTGTTTATTTAATAGTTTATGAGCTATGGAAATTAGAAAATCTTTATCCCTATAGAAGAACTGTGTTTATGTGCTATATAAGTCACAAGGTATGGGTTCCCCGAGGAAAAAGAAAGAGCCTAATTTAGTTGAATAATGATGCAAATTTTCTTAAAAGAAATATAAAATAAAGTATGAAAAGCAGTTGTTAGACATCAAAATTACTTTATGGATTGCGGAAATTTACACATTGGAGTTGACGATAAAACATAGATGCGCCATGGTGGAAACAACACATAACTTGCTTCTGTTCCGCCCTAAATATAAAATATAAGTGTTTAATACGGTTGTAAATTAGTGATATAAATATTAGTTTTTGAAGGATTGAATTCGATACTTAATAGTTATAATATGTATAGTGATTGATAAAAAAAAAAAAACTATTTTAAATAGCAGAACCACACAATTTTTAAATACCTACTATAAAAACAATTGTTTTTGTGAGTTGTAGCTAAAACAGAAAGCTTTAATAAATATCAATTGCAATGGCATTAATTGTTCTACTTTTCATCCAACAAAAGAGATTATGAGTAGCGTCTTGGGAAATGTTGATTTCTCAAAAAGAAAAAAAAAGGGTTTTTTTTTTTAAACTTTTTTCTCAATATATATATACTTTTTTTTTTTTTGGGGGATGATATGTTACACAACTGTGAAGGGGGTTTCAAGTTTGTTTAATCTCAAGGAAAGAATAATATTTATATCAATTAAACTATAAGATTTTGACTTTTGTAATATTTACTAAAAATTAAAGCTTTACTAATTATTAAATATTTATCGTAATAATCTCTAAAAATTACAAACCCCAATTCATTTAGAAAAAAGCCTCCGGTTCACAATAAATTTTTTCCTTAGAGCAAATTGACATTTAAGTGGATACGCTTTTGACTTAACTTGCTTTATTGAACGCCTTTTTTTTTTTTTCCTTCAATAAAAAAATTATTAATATATCAGAATCTTTCATAATCCAATATCAACTTTTCCTTTTAGGCTTAGAGAGACTAAGAAATCCTTAATGTCATATTTAGTACGTAAAAATGATTTGATTGGATTGGAATGGGAATGAGATTGATAATGGAATATCAAATCCATTTCTATGCTTGGAAATATTTACAGAAAGGAATAAAATGGAATGATATTTATAAAAAATATCCATAATTAGTGAATATAATAAATTACATTGATGAGTAAAAAGATAATTTAAATAATTATCATTAATAAGAATAGATCATAGTGATTTCGCCTCTTAAAAGTGAAATCAAATTTCCAATAAAGCTGAAATCATCAATTTCAACGAATTGTGATTCTAGCTTCTAAAATTTCTTTCAAATATAGAAAAGAATTCGGCGATGCTGATTTCTAAAATTGCTTCCAAATATAAAAAAAAATAAAACTTGGAATTACGATTACATTTTGGATCCATTTGAGTATATCAAACGTGACATAATAACCTTCATTCTCTAGACGATCTTTCTTGAACTTTTCCAAGGAGAGCTAAAGCACATATAAATGACGCACCATAGACAGCTTAATGATTCTTGTAGACGCTCAATTTAGAGATAGTTTTATTTTAGTTGTGTAAATAAAAAAGAAAAAAGCAAAAAAAAAAAAAAAAGAAAGAAGAAGAAGAAAAAACTAAAGAAAATAAGAAAGTGAAAAAAAAGATACAAAAAATAGAGAGAGTTGAGAAAAATATGTCTAAGGGTTGAAAAATAATTTACTAAGTTGGAAGTCATTTTTTTTAAAATTAAAATGTATATATGTGATTTAGTAGTTTTTGAGTTTTCTAAAAAATTATTAAAATTTTCTTAAAATTTAAAATTTCTGAGCCTAGTCTAATTTGCTTGTTCTCAAACCATAAAATAAAATCAATTTAAGTAAAGCATTGTTTCAAATGGCTTCTAGTTTAGACTTAAATTGATCATTTAAGTGAAAATAGAGTTTAGTGCAAACTAGATGTACAAAGTCTAGTACATAAAGAAAGAACTTAAAATCCATCTTGAAATATAAATTATCTAAAAACATCAATTCAATCAATTTTTCAAAAAGATTTCCTTTATAACCCTAAAACTGAAAATTTTGGTTAAGCTTGGGGTATATCTTGAAAATTTGAATTTAACAGCCACAAACAATTACACTTAATTGAGAATTCCACAAACACGTGAGCTTTCCTCCCTTGCCTCAAAAACTTGTTATTCTCAATCCATGGTTTTCCCTTAGCCTAGACCTTTAATTTATACACAAAAGTTAGGCTCGTCTAATAAGATAAGCAACTCCATTATTAAACGGTTCTCCATGGTTTTGGAAAATTCTTTCAATACCCGTTTAGCTTATTTCAGAACCAAAGCAATTTCTATCGGGCAAAAAGTTTTTAATTGATTTGATAGAAGATTATTACATTCTTTTTGTAAAAAAAAAAAAGAAAGAAAATTGATTCAAAGTTACACTTAATTAAACCTGTCTTGTACTAGGCCTTTATATATATATATATATAAAAGTATTATGACAAAATCTGAAAATAATTTTGTTTTTATAAATAGGTTTGGTGTCAAGAACATTTTAAAAAACATGTCATAGTTAGGCTCCTGAATAACGGGCACTCCAAATCAAGTTATGCTAATAAAATATGCTAGCTGCATTTTGAGATAACTTTCTCAACTAAAAAGGATTTAGTCGTAATTTGAAAAAGACTTTACTTAAAATACTCTTGCCACATTTGTGTTAAGGAAACAATCAACTCGAATTCCATTTTAGATTTGTAAACTTTTCGTTGAATTTTCCCCTTAAAACATTATTAACAAGGAGAAATTCTCATGACCAACTATATAATAAGAGATAACTTACCAATTAATGTTATCCGACTGTAATATTCAAATATTACGGTATACATTTCCCAGATTCTCCTCACTTATCTTGTCAACACTTAGCAAATATGTTAAAAACAATTATGTGTACAAATATGTAAAGATCATATATGATACTTTCGATCAAGAAGAGCACTAATTATTCCGAAATCAATTACCAATATGTTATAAAATATTTTGATATCTTGCCAAGAAAACAAGAATTCTTAAAAAGAATATTCTAGATTAGATTTGACAAATAAAGAAAATGAATCAATGTCAAAAAAATAAAATATCTTCCTAAAAGAGCTCCAATGTTAAGATGGCAAATAATTATTTAAGCAATGACGTAATCTTGAGATTGTACATTGTAAGCAACTACACATATTTTGCAACACTTCCAAGTTAAAATATCACAAGCACATAATAAACAAATAATAAGAATTCTAATGCACATTTTGTCAACCGTGACACTTCGTAATTCCAAAATGTCATATCCAAAACTTGAGTTGAGGTTCTCTAATTCAGAACAAAAACTTTATGAGACGATTACAAAGTTAATAATTGTTATCGTAAACGTGTTCTTGTTAATAATTGAGTGTTGGGTATCTACTATATAATAAATATGTATGTTTGTGCAGGTATGTTATGTAATTTAATTAAAGCTAAGAAAAGTATACAAGATGTATGTTATATTATACATGTAACAGGTGAAATTAATAAAATGATCAAAGAGAGTGTCACACTTTCGTAATCTTCTCTGTTGGTGGCAGCTCTGTAAGCCATTACACAGTCCAACAGTGCGGTAAAAAGCAATCAAAAGGCAACCCAATTCTCATAGGATATGAGAGCATGAGAATCAAACCTTACATATATTCTTATCATGGTAGGAGTTTACGACGGACTGTCCATATCTTTCGGATTCGGGATGTGATCAATATAGGATGCAATAAAACAATTTGTGGAGTGTAAATTCCCAATTGAACCGAATTTCTTATTGAAGAATTACATGTGTTTATTTTTACATATCGTCAGGCAATATTAATATTGTATGTACATGTCTCTAATTGGGATTGTAAGGAAAAACTTAGGATAATTACTTAAACTATTGGGTATGTGTAGATATATCCCTGAATTCCAACACGTGCTTTTACATATCTAAAATCTCAAACAAGAAAATAAATAAATAAATAAATATAAAGATGCATTTATCTCGTAACTAAATTAAAAGTTTTAGTGATGGTGAATTTGTAAATTGCCAAAATATATATATAGGGTGAGAAATTTTTGAAATCTAAGGATGCTTTTTAAGGGTATAGTACCTACAGAATGTTTTTTTTTTTTTAAAAAAAAATATATTATTAAAATGGGGTTAAGGAAATACTTAGTGTCCAATTAGTGTTCCAAAGTTGTATATACTATATGCACCTTTGACATAACAAGTTTTATAAAGAGGGCAAATATGATACTTGTCCCAAAGGCATATATACCATATGCACCTTTAGATATAAGAGCATGCGGTACATAAACAAAATGGACGCTCGTTCATTCTCTCTCCCCACAAATAGACTACTCTCTCATCCTCTTTCGTCCTAAACACACCTTTCATGTTCTCTCCTCCCAAAACACACATTCTTCACAACCCCAATTGCAATTCAGCTGAATTTGTCAATTTTTAAGAAAGGTATGCATCTGTCCCATTTAATATGGAAATGGCATATCAATTTCTAATATAAAGTATTCCTTTTTTATATAAAAGAATTAATCCTCTACAAAAAGCATCTAATTGGAAGAAATTGGTAGTAATAAAATTTGAATTGATCCTTCTTAATTTGTTAGCCAAGTAGTCTGCTACTTTATTTGCTTCTCTCTATATACGTGTGATTGAAGCTCCTAGTCTCTACATTAGTTCCTTTGTCTTTTGAACACCATAGAAGATATTCCATGGAAAGTTTGTGAGATGCTTGAGCCACTTAACTATTGTTATTGAGTCCACTTCTATCCTCAAGTTATGAAACTTGAATCATTGGCATAAAACTAGCCATGTTCTACTATCAATAATTATGCTTGCACTATATTGTCTGCAGATAGCAAGCAACCAAATGCAAACAAGATACAACCTATTTAATCTCGAACCAAGCTCCCTCCCATTGCTATTTCATTTATAAACGATCCATCCATATTAAGTTTCAATGTTCCATTTACATGTGTATGTGATGTATGCATATATATGTGTGTAGATTTGACTATATGACTTTTAAAATTATGTATTGTTGATATTGCATGACTACTTGTGGTGATAATTGTAAAATGTGGAAATTGTAAATGCGTAAAAATTGTCAAATTAGAAAGTTATTGCCTATGCATGCGATGTGCGATGTGTTTGTGAAAATTACTCAAAGGGATTTTTTTTTTAGAAAAGGCTTGGTTTGTGCATAAATAAGTGAAGATTGTTTTTTGAACAAAAATAGACATGCATTAATTGTGTTAGTACGTGGAATTTGTTATAGAATTAATGTTCTACACATACTATGAAAATAGGTAGAAAATGGTTGAATTTATCAAATTTAATTTATACACTTGTAGGAACATCACGAGTGGCAACAAGTGGCTAGACTATGATAGGGATCCCATAAAAAAATTAAAAATAAAAAAAATACCAACTACAAAGAATTTCTACATAGGATATGTGAAAGCATTGGTGTCAATCCCATTATAGTTGGTGTTGAGATATTGCATAGGCACCTGCACTACTATCAGACCGATGTCTCGTACAAGTTAATGACTATTAAAGATGATGATGATGTTGATAATCTTATTGGAATGGTTGAAGGTTTTGGGGAGGATTGCATGCAAGATTTATATGCTAAAATTCATGAAGAACTAAGTTCTCCTTTGAACAACACACATTTATAGGCAACACTTCAACTCATCGAGAACAAGGACAAAGCATAATGATTGATTTGCCTCTATGTGACACATTTGATCTAGTGCTAGCTTTTGCATCCTTGTTTGATGAAGAAAAATCGATTGAATGATAAGTTGATGAGGCTCTCTAAGTTCTAGCTGAAGATGATATTGATGTGGAACATATTGTAGTGGGCTAGGGTCTTTCAAAGATGATAAGGGTCCTTCTCGTAATGATGTAAATGACATGAATGTCACTCCTCCTCCATTGTTTGAGTATATCATGCAAGTACCCCCAACATCTACAAGAGAGTTTGATAGATAACGGTGGAGTTAGAGATGTAATTCCATTTTTCAATAATGGGGGAGATGATGGTTACATCACTTTTGAGAAAAATAAGAATGAGATGTACAATAACCTAAGTATTGGTGATGAGCTTAAAAAGGGCATGGGATTCAATAGTAAAGAAGAGCTAATTCAGGCCATTAAGATGTACCACATCAAGAATCATTATAACTTTATAGTTGAAGAATCGAACAAAACTTAAAGTCGATATTTTTGTGTGAAGAAGGACAATTGCTACAATGGAGACTTCGAACTTGTAAGAGAAAGTTGGAAGGCCTTTTTGTCATCGTTATCTTTTAGGAACCCCATATGTGTCAATTTTGTGATACATTGGGATTATCCTAAGTTAAATTCAAATATGATGGCTAGAATCTTTATTGATTAAATGAGGAAAAATCTTGATATAAAGGTTACTAAGCTCAATTCAATAATTGAAAATAGCTTCAAGTATACAATTTCTAGGAGAAGGGTGTGGGATTATAAGGGGAAAACAATTGAAATTGTATACAGTAATTGGGATGCATCATATAGTGAATTACTAAAACTTCTTAATACAATTAAGATTAGTAATCCTATAACGCAGAACAATTAGGGGTGACACAGGTTAATAGTGCCAAGGGAGTCAATCTTAGAATGGGTTTTTTAGACATTTGGTCAATAAAACATAGTGTGCATTCGAATTACATCCCGTGGTATAAACGTGTCAATTGACATTATGTAGGACATACAAGAGTAATAATCAGACACTTGGTAAGTAATGCATCTATACTATTCTATTAACTTAACCACATAAGTAACTTTCATTAATGCATTTTACTATACTCTCTTTTTAGGTTGACACCCTCTACTATACATGCTTAGCACCTAATCTGCCTATAATGGTTTTTCTTGCTAATGCTGGCATATAGCTTATTAAGGATCATAGCGAGGTTGTATTGTTTTCTAAAATTCACTACAAGTAGTGACTTGAAGAGCAAGATGATCCAAAAGTGGGATTTATATCGTTAATAGACCCTAAGCCTACACTACTACCACACCTTAGAAGCAAAGGAACGAATTGAGAGGAGGACGATGGAGGGATGGGTAAGATCATTGTGAGCATGCTCTCGCAGATATCATGACTAATGACACTATAGGTAGCTCAACTCCCAATTTGACCTCATTTGTGTCCCTTATCGCCACTCTATCAATGGTCCTCTCCCAACCTTACTTGCACCATAGAGGAGATGCCACTATTGGTCGAAGATTGGTGAGAGCTCACAACCTTCTTTACAATAGAGTCTAATTCCTCTACATGACTTCAATGAGCCCCTAGACTTGCATCTAACACAAAAGTCACATGTTTCTCCCACCTCTATTGCTAAGAGAGAAATAGAGTATAGATTAATGTTATCAATGATAACCAGATAGTTTACTAAGAGTAGGAGCAGGAGGAATGGGTATGTATAAGATTTCTATTGTACATTTTCATGAATATTTGTATCTTTATATAGTTCAATGAGAACTTCATTCCACATTTGTTCCCTATTGCACAACTTGTAATTTTTTATGGAGTTTAAAATCTTAGTTTTAAGTTTATGACTGATTAATTACTTCTTTTTCTACTACTACTTCTTCTTCTTCTTCTTCTTTTCCCGTAGTGTTACAGTAATGCATGTTTGTTTGTTTTTGATGGGTTGGTGTTTGAAATGTGTTATGGTGCTTTTGATGAAGTTAGGACATGTATCTATGTGTATGGAGGCCTACTGCAAATTGGGTAGTTACAGGTCTTATAAAAGAAGGCACATGCAATACCTATGTCTTCTTTTACAAAAAGTTTGAATTGAAAATACATACTGTACATACGCCTTCAATTCCACCCCTTTACAAGGAAATAGCATGTCTTGTGTGTTTCTTTTTTGTTTAGTAATATTTATCCTTATGCATGTGCCTTTAAGATAAAAAATTACATCACCTAAAGGCCATAGAGTGTGTGTGTCTTTAAGATATTAATCGCATATTAACTTTTCCCCAACCTTATTTTGATAATATTTTTGAAAAAGTACATGTACTTTATCCAACTTTTTTATATCCTAAAAATAGACATATATTTTTATTTCCTTCTTATGCAACATGTATAATTGGATTGATAAAAGATAAGATACTTTGCTAGAGTAATAATAATGAAATATTGACTCAAAAGATTTTATTGCTAGAGATTAAATCATTAAAGTTGCATTTGTTGGGATGCTTTTAAATAATCTACAAATACTGATATGCCTGCAACATCTCATAGTTTTGCTTGATCACTTATGTATAAAAATAATTTTTTAAAAAAAAAGACAAGTAGTGAATAGTATAATAAAGATTGCATTAAATTTAA
The DNA here is from genome assembly GCA_037954665.1 of Laguncularia racemosa. Taxonomy (NCBI): domain Eukaryota; kingdom Viridiplantae; phylum Streptophyta; class Magnoliopsida; order Myrtales; family Combretaceae; genus Laguncularia; species Laguncularia racemosa. The sequence goes on from JBBMOL010000006.1 coordinate 6,078,575, forward strand.
TATGTATTGCTCTTAAAACTAAATAGACATGAGCTTAAGAAATTAAATATGAAAAAAAGTATTAATGGCAATAGTAATGATAGATTTGTTTAGGTAGAAACATGCTCACTAAATTAGGTGCAACTTGGTAGCTAACTTCAGATTAAATTGAGGGTGGTAATGTTAAGATCCCTTGGTCCTTCCATTGATATGATCAAACAACTTCTTATATATGTGGCACTCTTAAGAATGATTCTTTATTAGAGTTCAACCAAGCTAAGCTCTTCAATCTCTACATCCCACCATCTTTCTCCAATACTTTTGTTTATGAGTTTGCTTAAGTAATTAACTTTCCTTTCAAATTATCCATTTCAACTTAATTGTATAAATACATTAAGTTTGTTGGTCGGAACTTGAGTGAGAGATTGGATTATATGCAAATCATTGTTTTGAGGTTAGGTTCGGATAGAAGAATGTATCTATGGCATTCTCTATTTATGGATGTAGCAAACAAATGTGAATTGTTAGAGGATGCATATATCACCATGGCAACTTCTATACCACATATAATTGGTACTCGGGTATTAATCATATGTATACAGCTATATGGGACGTCTCAATACTATAATAAATAGACAAAGAAATAAGCTACATTTAATAAGTTAAGGAGAAATTTCACTTTGACAACTTAACTTTCTGTTTATGCACTTATTACATTTTAGTTCAATAAGTGCACTGAAACTCTCATGTCTCTTCCAAAAGTGAATAAGCCAAACTTTATTGTTGAATACCCCTATCATTGACCTATAAAGCTAGTTATTAATACAAATGTACTTGTAGAAATTTAAGTAAGTCAAATGCAAGATACTCTTTAAGATATAAGTATTGATCACCATGTATATGGTATTATGATAATAAGCCGTATGTTGAACTTAATTAATATATCATGTATAGCAGAATTATTATTCGAATAAGAGCTCTATATTAATATATATATATATATATATATATGATGATTCTATAAACATTATATGTATTTATAAATAGAGTAAATTGCAAATTCACGCCAAAACTATTGTTTAGGAATGCAAAATGTCATAAATTCTCAAAACATGGCCTTATGGCTTTGAAACTTTTGAAGTTATACACTTAGCTCCCTACTGATCACAAAAGCACACAAGACCATGGCCTACTTAAGATGAGAAGATTTGATGTTTCAAAAGTTATAAAAAAAGAGTGAAGTAATGTGTTGTTAGTTTAAGAGGTAAAATAATAGAAATGATGATAGGGTTTGAATTCATATGTATCCCTTACAAATATATGTTGGTTTTAACATTTTGGTTCGATTTATCCAATCTAGCTAAAAAAACCAAATAAAATTTTGTTATTCCAAATTTTTCAACTAAAATTTTAGAAAAAAAATTAAGTTAATCTATTTTATGTAAGTTGGATTAGGTTTTTCAATCCCATCCCTACCCATAATGAAGCTAAGGCATTGATGAAAACGCTTGGCGTAGAATTAACATTGAATGTGGAATTAAATATATAATCTCATGCTCTCAAATGAGGTTTAATTTAGATATATAATAAACAAATTTTAAAGAGTAAGTTTGTTTTCATAAGTGTCATTTTTTGTTCTACATATCGTTAGGAATTATTAAGGTAGTTTTTATATGTTTCTAAGTGGGGTTGATAGGAAAAACATGGGATATTTGTAGTTTAATTCCCTAAAATATTTGATTTGTATAAGTACACCCACACTTCAAAAATGTGCTTATATCACTCTAAAATTTCAAAAAAAAAGAAGAAGTGTATATATCTTTGCAAACTGTAACTAAATTAGAAATTTTCATGGTGATAAAATTGCAATTTGCTATAAAATTTTTCTATTAGTTGGGAATTTATGGAAATCTTGAAGCACATTTTGTATCCTTAAAAGAAGATATGTTATTCTTGTTTTTATTCTACTTAGAAATGAATGATTGGATTGATGAGATGTAATATATGTTCTTTTTCACTTCATGAGAGGGAAAATAGTGATGATTAATTTTAAAAAGAATATCTATCCTGCTAGAAATCAATATTATAAAAAAAGTTACATTTTTTGGATGGTTTTCAATTAATCTAAATATACTAATCTACATATAAAACCTCATAATTTTGCTAATTACTCGGGTACCAAAAATAATTAAAATAGAAAGGCCAAGAATACATATGAACAATTGCCTTCAATTTAATATGCATTGTTCTTGAAACTAAATGGAGATGAGTTTAAGAAATTAAATATTAAAGAAACTTCAATAACAACATTAATGACAATCGACACATATATGCATGAACATGCTAATTTAATTTGGTGCTTTTTGATTGCCAACATCAGATGAAATAGAAGGTAACGATGATGATAAAGTTCCTTGAGTCCTTTCGCTAATATGATCAGATAACTCCTTGAACATCACTTTAGAGGATGATCTCCTTTCATGGGACTCTTTTAGGTCAAGTTCTTCAATATCTGCACTCCACCATCCTTCTCCATTATTTCGTTTAAGAGTTTGCTTAAGAAACTTTAGTTTACTTTTAGCCTCTTGTACTTGATTGTACAGATCATTATACCTTTCATTAAGTTCGTTAATTCGAACTTGACGAAGAGACTGGATTATATTCGAATTATTGTTTTGGGGTAGGTTTCGATTGAAGAACTTATTTATAACATTCTCCATTGATGACGTAGCAAAGGAATATGGCTTGCTAGTGGGAGAGAATATCACCATGCCCACTTCTACATCACATGTTGCCGATAGCTCACACCCCTTTTTGTAAATGCCTCCTTTTCTTTTTGAGAACGTTATAAGTTTATCATCATTCTTTTCTATTGTCTTCATCTCAATCTTGCGTCGGCCTTTTGTTTGCTTGCCCTCCATTTCAAGCCAATAAAATGTTAAATGGCACAAAATATGAAAGAAGGTTACTTTCTCTCTCTCTCTCTCTCTCTTTCTCTATGGTAGTTCAATGAAAGAGGTGGTGCGAAGCATGCCTCGTAAGCCCCTCCATATTTATACTGGGTTAAATGAAAAATTATTATAGTAAGTGTAAAAACATGATATTGTTTCCATTCTTTCCATGCAAGATGAGAAATTCTTCTCACTTATTGCCATATAGTAAATATACTACTCTACATATTGCACTACATATGATGTGATGAATTGTAGAAAAGCAATTAAATTATTATTGACATGCGATGAATTTTGAAATGTAATTAGATTATTAGTTGTTAACGGCAAAAGTAAAATATGGATAATTGATTCAAGACATTGGAATAGAAGAAACTAAAGGATATTTTTACAATATCTTTAAATATATATCTTTCATTACTCAATGACTAGGACAATAGTTGCATGCTTAGCAATATTGACCCTTACTATAAAATAATGGAATCATTGTCTATGACATTAAAGATACAAGCAATATTCTAAGTAGTAAATTGTAAAATTAAACATATCTCTTAATATTTGAAAAAACAAAACCCTATCATAAACTCTTGATACCTCACCTTCTCATAGGTCTTATTGTTGTTGGTAACATGGATGCTCAAGTTTCAATTTCAACATGTTTTAGTAAGTGTTGGAGTTACAATGCATGATTCACAAGGCTTGAAATTAAGCAATGATGGTGATGAGTTAATGATATTTGATCAAATGATCAACAAAATATATAATTCACTCATTAGTATTTTATATTTGTGTTTATTCTAAGTTGATTGGGTTATTTAGACATACAATTTACTGGATTAAGTTTCTTGCTTCCATTCAAATTGATGTGGATTTGATCAAGCCTTGATTTAATTGAGTGTATGAATTAATTGAATTCTATATCTACACACATATTACTTGTATATAAATTATATTTAGGAACTTTAATAACTCTAGTTCGACCTAGTCTAACCTTAGTTCAACCTTTTAACACTTGACCCTACCTTTAGCCTTTACTAGGGGAAAAGGTCATTCTTTTAGAAATCCTATTAACATAAAAAAATAAAATAAAATGTATCTATGAATAGAGGAATAATCATGTTACGACCATATGCATACACAAATAATTGAATCAAATGAATTAACAATATCTAAATAATTTATCCCTTATATCCTTTCTATAAATTATTTTTTGTTACTTCTAATGTCTTATATTTATCCAACTTCATTGAATTACTTTTCATTATCCCAGATTTCTTTCAAATATCTAGATTTATATGCATATACGTATGCATTCATATACACATACACATATCATTACATATGTGATACAACAATCTATTAGCATATTTGTCATTTGGTAAAGACACATAGGCATTGTTTAGTTGTTAAAAATTTATAGTACTGGACTGGATAAAACATTTTATCTTTTGTTTGGTTTGTATATTTTCTTGGTTAGTAGACAAAATAATCCTAAGATACTAGACAAAATGCTTATATTTTGTATCATTTTGAAATATAATACAAAAATCAAATTCATTAGACAATAACGTAAAAATCCTTATTCAATACTTTGTATATAATATTTGCTATAGTATTTTGTGTATGCAAATAGTGAAACATCACAAAAATCTTTATTTAGTACTGTACACAGCAAATATAGTATAAGAGAGCTATACTATCTTATTTTTTTTATTCATTGCTGTTCAGTTCTCTTTGTACTATCTAACATTATAAGCCAAATGCTACTGTAGAGCTCATAGCATCACAATCTCTTCTTTCTTCCTCTTTATCCCTATTTATTTAAATCATTATTTAGTTTGTGTAATCGTTTAATATAAGCCCCACCATAGGTGTGCTATGACGCCCATGTGAGTAATCTTTACCTAAACATAGACATACGGATGTTCACAATGTGGACGACGGGGTTATTCTAATGGGATAGCCAACAAAAATAACAAATGTTTATTCATTGTGTCAATTGATGAACCACAAAACCAACATCAAAAGTAAATTCCTCTTAGTTTCTTTGGCGTACATATGGCCTCAATAGTCATTCCTCATCCCGCCAATTTTAATTGGTTATTACAAACTTTGTAGCAATAATACTACTTCTTGATAGTCTGGTCCACTATCTATGATAGCACTACTCTGAATCTCCTAATCTTACACTAGACATAGGTAGTTAGTTGGCAAGCTACGAAGTCGGATTAGTTGTTGACCTCAACATCACAATCACTTCATTCTAATCTCCTGACCTATATATACTTGGCCTCAAGAGACCAACCAATGATTGAACTAGTCCAATTGGCTTCAAACCTAGATAGAAAATATAACCAATTATGGAATCAACTAATTATTGTTCAATTATCATAGATTACATTAGATTTCGTCAAATTGGCTAAAACAACATTTGGCAAGCATAAGTTTTTTTACTTAAATGGAAGATCCCAGTATTCTATCATCCATTTTAATAACTAATACCTATAAATAACATCTAATTAATGCTTGTCAAAAGTGAAACTCGTTTTAGATTGACTTAGGAGGACTTGGATCAACTTAATGACAGTTTAGTCGATTGAACCCGAACACTTTCCAAAAGTCTTGTGCTTGCATAGATTCAGCACTTTGGTTAATAAGCAAACTCGAGAAGAGGTCACGTAATAATTATCAAGCTTTTAGTATGCTATCTAATTGTTATTCCCTTTTAGGCCTTGTTTTCAATTCTTAACATTAGTTTTTCCAAGTTCCCATGTAGCGTTGATCGAATCTCAATTCTAGATTGATTATAACTTCTCGACTTCTAATGTAATATTTAAGTTTGACTAAGGGAGAAGCTAGTTTGTTTCTTGTCAATTCTTAGTCCTTTGAGCCTTGTTTAGCCATTTACCAAATTGATTTATATGATTGTACACATACTTCTAAAATTCATATTACACCTTATATTGTAATCTTAATTCTAGGTTAGATTTGAAGGATAAAAAATTAGAGGCTCTTACCAGGTTGCACTTTCGAGTTGATTTTTACTTTTTTCCTCCTCTAAAAAGAATTACAACACGAGATCTTGTTTAAGAAGTTTTGTCATGGAGGGAAATCTTGTAATTACAAATAAGTGACACGTTAGGGTTTTCAATGTTGTATGTTGAGAAGCAGCATTTACTCTCTTAATTATTTACTATAATCATTTTTTTCATGTGCCACACACATAGACAACATTGTTTAATGCTTGTCAAAAGTGCGACTTGTTTAAGTCTAATACATGTTATTATCAAATAAATTTAGTGGTTTATATGAGATTATATATTATGTAAATAAACTTTCTTTAATAACAAAGGTATCTAAATTGTATAACATGTAGGTGCAATATATTATATGGTATGATTTATATTGAAAAATATTCATATTATATATACTTTATAGTAAATATTTTATTTAAAAAAGATATATATGAAGGCATTTGCTATGACAGTACATCAATACACAGAAGTATTTTGTGATATGCAATATGATATCATGTTATAATAAAAACAAATTACAAAATAATATTTATTGATAGGTTATTTTAACCCCGCCCAACTAAAGCCAAAGCCCAAGCCTAGCTCAAGCCTAAGCTTGACTTGATATTATGGGCATAACCATGAACCTAGACGGTAGTTCAACCTCTCTTTCCATTAATGTTGGTAATTTGTGTTGTTGTGTCATGTATTGTTTCTATATCTAGAAAACCTCAACTTGTAACATGACCCATTTAGTAATTATATATAAAAACCTAAGCCCATAACTGATCTGTTTAATAAATTTGTCTTATATTTGAGTTGGACCTCATTTATCACTTAGAAAATTATTAATAAATTAATGTAAAAATAAAATAAAATTCCTCTTTACCTTTTCAATGATTAACCTTCATATATTTCATCTTAACTTTATAGTACACTTTACATATATCTTTATAATATTAATAGAAAAAATGTATGGATTATGAAAACATATGAGAGATTTTTATAGAGTGCATATATTTACTGATATTCACTTTCCAAATTGAATTATGATGCCAATAGGAATGTGGAGCCTTTCATGGGAATGACAAAATTTAAATACAATTATCTAGCTATAGCATTAAAAAACCACCCATGTAGGAGTTAAAAGAAAGCTAAAGACAAATGAATACGTTTAGCAAAATATGAACCAGTCATGGAAGAAAACATATGTCCATTGTTTAGCCCATCAACATGTGAACTTAAGAAGAAAAGAAACACCATCAAAGCATTGTTAAAGTCATCTCAACTAACATAAACACTAGCCATGCTATCAATGATCCACACCAATCAAAATCATGCCCAAGTCTAACCATGTGTCCATACAAATGAGGCCCACTTACAACTATCCATGGAGTTGCAATTGATATCCCAAGCAACAGAAAGCCCTAACATTACTAAATTAAGTAGAACCATAGCTTGAAGGAAGGTTACTATTAGTGTTGATTTCTAAACTCATCACATTTTCCATTAGATCTTTCAGGGAAACTCTCAAAGAATCTACACATACAAAAGAATCATATGAACAAAGTAACTTATTTTGAACATTTATAAAGAACATTTTAGTTTACTATCTTCATCTCTATAGAGCCAATCCTTTGTACATAAAAGAGTTTCTATAGTTTCTGGCTTCAATGAGTTATGATGTTGATCAAGGATTTGACCTCTAGAAATAAATGCCGATTTTGAAGCCACTATAGATATTGGTATTCTTAGGGTATCATGTGCCATTCTTGCAACTTGATGATAGTGGAATTGATTGGTTTTTCAATAACTTAACAGATCTAATTCAACCATTATATGCCGCTCCTCATCCAAATATAACTATAATTTGGATTTGATAGTACCTCCATGGATTTGCATGCTTTTGAAAGATTGAAATTCCTATATAAGGTAAGAAATTATAAACATCATATAAAATGAAAATAACTTTTAAAAAAAATGTAAAAATGGTATATAATTGTAAAAAATAAAGTTACCTATGAGTCATCACCCCATTTATCATTCATATTATTCTTGTCTTTTCATTTACTAGTATCTTCATTTTGATATGAAGTTGCACCATCTTTCTTTGAATGCTCATCAAAGAGAACGAATAATGCTCCTTTCACTTGCATAAACTCATTTGAATCACCACTATAAATCTTATGATGACTCTACTTAATAAAATCAAGTTTATATCGTGAATGTAATGTGACAACAATTGTGATAATCAAACTGAACTCATATTAATACTTTTCAAATTGGCAAACACCATAGTTGACATCTCTCTCAAACATGCTTCACTCCCGCTTATATTATTTGTCAATACTTAATATGCCCTAAAAACGATTCATACTAGGATACTTTATTCCATAAAAATTGATAAGTAATATCATTAAAAAAAATCTTCAAAAACTTGCCCATTTCCTCAATCTTATCCCATTCTTCAAGAGAAGGACAATGCTTGTAATTCAAATAATTTAACTCCAAGTGATAACATGCACTTTTATAATAAATTGCATTTTCAAGTATCAGATATGTAGAATTCCATCGAGTTGGAACATCCTATCTAAAATCCCCATTCTTAGATAAAGACAACAAACTCACACATTCAGCAAATTTTACCTTTTATGTTTGAGACCCTTTCATATACTTTACACTTTCTCTAACCTTATCTACAATATCATCAATCTCTTTTAGACCTTCCTGAATAATTAAATTGAAAATGTGTGCACAACATTTGATATGAAAATAAAGACTCGAAGCCAAAATTTCACCTCACATACTTAGTTGTAACTTCAATAAACTCACAAAAAAATCATTGGCTAAAGTATTATCCAAAGTCACAAAAATACTTTACTTTCTATACCCTAGTTAGTTTAGCAAAATCATTACTCTCTCAATCAATGCTACACCTATATATGGAGGTAGCATATATGTAAAGCTCAAAATCCTCTTTTGCAAGACCCAAGTTTTATCAATAAAATGTGCAGTTACAAATATATATTCATCAATAGCTATTGTTGTTCACAAATTGGATGTCAAGTAAATTTTACCAAGACAATCTATAAGCATATGCTTAATTCTAACTCTTTCCCTTCTAAAAATTTTCATCAAATCAGCCTTCAAAGTATTCCTAAATATATGCACAACATTTTCATTTAAATATTCAAATAATGCTCTAATTCTACTATACTCCACATATGAAAGAGGTAGCTCATGCTTTACAATTGCAGCAATTAACAATTCATGAAATTTTTCTAGATTAAATTTCATGGTATTAAGTTTCATGTTCATAGACAAGAGCATTTAGCTAACATCTTAAGTATTATGTTTAGAACATTTATTCATATGCGTCCTTAAGTTTCCTATTCCAAACTTACAATCACATTTTATCTTGGTCTTACATAAGTTACATGTTGCTTTTGTAATAACCAATCTATCTAGTTGCTTCTCACAAGCATGAGTAAAAAGGTTTAAACCGGAAATGTAAGCTTCCTTTGCTGTTTAAAATCAGTAGTTGATGTTGAAACTTCAACTTGAACAACGTCTTCCTCTTCATTTGGTCCTAGCACTTCCATCTCATCAAATTTCAATGGATCTTCCAATGATAAATATATCTACATGCCAACCATAAGTGCTATGTTAATTTAAACTATTATAATTCATCTCTAATAGAAGATCTAGTTAATGCGAAGAGCACTGCAAGGTATGCATGTTTTATTATAGTTTCTTGTTAAATAAGCTGCTCTTAATATTTTCCATTTTTCCTTTTTCATAACTAACTCACTCTAAAATTAAATGAGAACCATACATACACAAATTGACCTTCCAACTAAGTACTTAGCACCTAAAATCAATAGCAACAATCACCACCTATTGGCTATAGTAGATCAACCTTCCAACTAAGCAAACTAGAAAAACACACACACACACATATACATACAAAATGATGAAGATAGAGTTGGAACGAGAATTAAAAACACACACACACACACACACACACACACACACACATAGAGAATGATGAAGACAAAGTTGGAAGCCTAGACTAGAACAAGAAGTAAAACACACACACACACACACATAGAAGACTTACTCAAGTAGTCAAGTCTTGCAACTACAACTTGGAAGTGGGAGGGAAAAAATTAAAACCTTAAATTGTCACCTGCTTTGAGTTTTCACTTTTAAGTTTTCTTTTGTTTTGATTTGGAGAATAAAAGTAGAAGAAAAATGTGGATGTGGTGACTGTAACTTTTGTTCTGTTCAATGTTTAGCACATGTCCATGTACTATTTCTACTTTGGTGCCTAGCTTTAGTGGAAAATGGGAAAGAGAATAATTAAATAGGTCTATGAGTCAAACCTAAACTTGTTTATGAGACCTATTTAAATAAGCGGGTTTGTAAATGGGTTTGGAACCTAGACACGAACTTAGATACAAATTTAGTTGTGTTTAATCGCATTTGACTCATTTATGTCTTGTGTCGATTTTTCCCATTCACAAATTGGTTTAAATTGTGTCATGTCATGTTATGTTCAAGTCTAGTGAGTTGGGTCTTAAATTGCTAGCCTTACTTCTCGTCTCGCCTTTTAACTCGGTTAACTCCAAATAAGGCTCACAAAAGGCAATTACCAATCACAAATGCGCGCTCCTCCATTACTTAAATATTTTGGATGTGCTCCAAAAGACATGCCCCACGTTCTCCACTAGGATTACAAATGAGTCGAGCTAAGCTAAGCTAAGCCAAGTTTTTTAAGACTTGGACTTAGCTCATTAGAAAAATTATTGAGCTCAAGTCGAGTTAAGCTTTTACTGAACTTGAAAATTACTTCCTCGAGCTTGAGTTGATTAAGGAATTTGAATCTTAAGTTTGGCTTGTTTAGATTAATGTGCCTAAACTTGTTTATCTAAATGAGCTTGACTCAAGCTCATTTAAATAGACAAGCTTACTAACAAACCTACTTGTGAGATTACTTATTAACAATATAAACGAGAGCCTATTTATGAGCTTATTCATAAATTGATTTATTAACAATATAAATGAAAGCCTACTCATAAGCTTGTTAACAAGCTGGCTTGTAGATTACAGCTTACTTATAAGCCTATTTGCAAGCATGCTAACAAGACTATTTGCAAGCTAGCTTGTTAAAAATATAAACAAGGATGCTCACAAGCTCACTAGTTAACTTGTTAACAATATAAACAAGTTTGCTACCATGCCCCTAATTCACTGTGGTGATAATAGTTTGCCACATAATATACTTAAGTAAAATACAAAAGGCTACAATTACTAGATAAGTTTCTAAACTAGTTTTAGGACCTTGAAATCATTAATAGGTTTTTTTTTTTTTTTTTGTGAAATTACATTTATGGATCATAGAATTTTGAAAATATTTATTGGTTACTGGTCATAAACTGAAAAGGATAAACTAAGTCTTAAGGCCTATGGGGCCCACAAAAGATACAATTTATCCATGGAACCACTAGCGACTCTTAATAAGTCTTAATATAACTAAAAATATAAAAATGTAGTTTAAAACATAATAAACCTCAATCATAAAATGATCAACGTGATCTATCTTTGTACTCTCATTCCATATCTCCTCCTAGAAGCTATAACCCATCGAGTTGTATAGTAGATCAATAAAATTCTCACCTAAAAAAAGGTGAAGGAAGAGTGAGTCACGAAGGCGCAGTACACAGTAACACAAATACATACTCGCATGTCCAATGGGCAAACAACTAATGCAATAGTCAATCACTTAATTCAGTTAATTATCTTAATTAAACACCTAGTATTAGAATACTTATGACTTTGGATATCACAACAAGGGATAAGGGGTTTAATTCCATCGTAGTAGACATTAAGGGTTGATAGGAGCAATCAGACTCCACATCGCCAAAAACCACGTACCTAAGTAGCCTCGTTTAAGTGAACCCATCATTATGCGATCCTTATTGATCATAGTCCAACTATATTGTATTGCTTGTCGAGACTCATAATCATGGATGACTCTTGATATAGCTTTTCTCCATTTATAATGCCAATTATATGACATGTTTTCACTTATTAACTACCCATTGAGCCAACCTTGGTGGCTTAAGTACCTAACTATTGTGTTATTTCAAGCTATATGACTGCAACCATAATCCTGATCTAAGGTTTGTCACTTACTGGGTCAAGTAACCATGCACAAGGAGCAAGTAATTACTTAGTCGAGTTAATTATTAGTCCAGTTAATTTTTCTATCTTAGCATGTGACATGCAAGTTAATGTATATTTGAAAAGTCAAAATTTCCCAAATTGTAATTTGGGTTTCAATTGAGTTGATTGAGTTAGTTCTATGCAGAAAAAGAAAATTATAAGTTCATTGATTATTTTAAGTGATTAAATCCTATTTTAGTTGGTTTAGGCTACTTATGACCTATACTAATTATGAGCTCAATTAAGGTTATCTAGGCCTGGTTAGCTTTAGCTAATTATGACTCGAACCATTTAGAGTTTATTTAATTAAACCTACTAAGTTATTTAAATTTTAAGTTTAGTTGGGTTTAAGGCCCAATTAGAGTATTTAGGCTCTTTAAGTATAATAGGCTCAATTATGTTTGAAATTAGACCGACTAGCACTAATTAAATCAATTATGCCCGGTTATAATTATTAAATCCATTTAAAGCTCAATTAGATTACTTCTACCTATTTTAATTAATCTAGATCCATTATGTTTAATTATTCATATTTGTTATGTTTTAAGCCCGATTGCTTATTAGGTTCAATTCCAATTTTATTTTTAATAGAAACTTATAGGGTTGAAGGTCCATTTAAATTTGATTTATTTAGTAAGGCTCATTTAGAGTATAGGCCCTAAAGTTTAGTGAGTCCAAGTAGGTTTTTGGTCTTCAGTCCATTTGGATTTTATTATAGTTTTGCAAGTCTATTCTATTTTATTAATCCCATATCTAGTTTATTTTAATTAGTTAATTTAATTTGGGCCTTGAATTGGTTTGAGGCTCAATTAAGTTATTTATTGTGTTAAGAGCCATTTATAAGCCTTAGGAAAAAAAAAATAGGCCCAATTACATTTTGAATTTTCGATACTGGACCATGAGTTTTTTATTCACGTTATGATGTCAAATTTTATTTCGACCCATTTGTGATAGTTTAGTTGATTAAGTCCCATTTAAGTAAATTGTGTTTAATTACATAGGCTACGCAAGGGGAGGTAAAAGCGTAGTCCTAAGGCCGGCCTTATTTGGTTAGGCCAACTTGGGTTTAGGTCAGTCTTGACTCGATTTAATTAAACCATTATCTAACTTAATTCTAATTCGTCATAAATTGATATCTTAATTTTAAAGGGTTATATAACTTACTCAGTTTAAGCTCAAATTAGGTGGAACCAAAACCATTGTCTCTTTATCACTTTCACTACTCACGTTACCATAAAGAACCTAGTTTTATTCAATTTAAAGCCTTTGAACTATCAAACCAATCTTAATTACGAATTTTCAACTTTAGGAGCTCATAACTTATTCAATTTAAGTCAAAATCACTTCAAATCAAAGCCCACTTATTCCTACTCCTTCATAGTATCTAATACATAATTTATTTTCCATCTTTAAGCCCAAAATATCACCAAAATAGTGAAAATGGAGCAAGACACACCCCAACTTAAATTTTCATCCATTCACTAGTTCAATTTAATACATTATCACCTCAAGATCTCATTTCATATTCAATCCAATTTTTACTCATAATTAAATCATAATTCTACCAAATTCACCCAAAGTACACACAATTCATCATATTTTTGAAAACCAAACATTACACAAAACTATGCAAGAAAATCAAAATTCCAAGTTCACACCATTCTAAAATTCAACCCAATTCATGCTCAATTCTTGCTATACTCAATATTTATATTATAAATCCATTTTCCATCGTATTTATCACATCAAAAATATGTTAACATGCTGAGAATATATAATTTAGTCATCAATTGATTCCATTCAATCACCCGGTTCAACAATAGCACCAATTTTCCACTCTTAACCTTTTTATATATACCATTTAAGCACTAAAATCAACCTAGATATCATAAGTTCCCAATCCTCAATTTATGATCAATTAACATCTAAATCAGATTTAAAAAGTACAATTTAAGCTTCAAATCCATCATCATTGTGGTGGTTAGGATAGTAGATAGCATATACTTTATCAACATGCATCAAATTTGACTTCTATCTACAATCCCAACATCCAACAACACATAAAGCATATTTAATCATAGATTAACATCCTAACAATCAAATGGCACTTAATAGACCCAACTTTACTGAAATTAAACATAATAAATCATGAATTTCAAAATTAATATATTGATTCAAACAAACAAAGGCAAACATGTTCTCAAAGATCAATCATCTCACTATTTCATCATAGACCATTTCTAAGTCTTGCTAGTAATTTCATATATAATTTCAAATTCAATCTAATTTATCACCTTGATTTCAATATGGGCTTGCTGTAATTTTTATGGTTTATCACCCAATTTGGCTAGTGTATTTAGAAACTCATTAATTTCAACATCCAATTTGCTATATTCATCACAATCATTATCCAAACTACACCTAAATCCATAAATCAACATTCTAAGCACCACCCAACCACATTTTATCATCTAATTCGGATTTTAATTGAGAGAATCAATATTAAATAGCTATGTAAGTGACAACAATACTTTAGATCAATCCAACATGCACTTTTTCACCTAAATTTCAAATTTAATTTATCAATCTCCATTCTATCATCAACCCAACACATCTATCATCTTCACCATTATTGATCAAACAAAATTCCACTAAATCAAGCTTCTTGGGTGCCAGTTTACATGGTCTCATCTTTTATTCATGATCATTTTCATCAATCACCTCAATGGGAACTCTAATCACCCTAGATTCTCATTATTTATCAATATAGTTTAGTTAAGTTCCCTTACCTTGTTGAAGACTAATCAAATCCCTCTTACCTTATGCTAGTTGCCATCTCCAAGCCTCCAAAATAGGGTATTCTTTGATTCCTACTCATTCATTTACATTAAATCATCTTACTTGGTATTAAGACCAAGGATTTACATGTTTAAATCAACTTAAATCTTTACTAAACAACTACTTACCTTAACTTCCCTTAATTATGATTCTAGAGAGCCCCCTTCTTGTTTTTCTTCTTGATTTAACCTATAAAACTCAAGAAAAAGGAGCTTGATCAATAAGGGCATTAATGGTTATTGCAGGTGAAGTGTGTAATTAGGGTTTTAGATGGGTTTCTTGAAGGTTTTCCTTAAAAGACTTGAAGAAAAATAAAGTGGGGGTTACTACTTCTCACGATTGGTTTGGGGGGTTTTATGGGATAGTGTCATGTGCCTCTATTTTTTTAGCAAAATTGGCATTTTTTATTTCCTTATTTTCCCATTCCACTTTCAACTATAAAAATAATTCCTTCTTTTCTGCAAATTACCTTTAGGAACTCTAGAATTTAGCCACCCTTTAATAAAATTAAGCTTAGGGGCATTTTAATCATTTTCCCAATTGATATTTGAATTTGAAATTTTCTTTTCCAATTGTTTTCAAATAATTTCTAATTAATTTTATTTACCTAATTAAGGTTTTAGAGCTATATTTAGGGTCCCTAAAGTTCGAGTCCAATTTCAATAAAACTATTTTCAAGAGCAAAAATGGTCATTTTGTAAAATTAATCTCCAAACTTAATTTTCTTTTTTCTAATTGACTCCAAATAATTTCTTGATAATTTTATTCACTTAACTAGGGCCTTGAAATTTTATTTTAGGTCATTAGGCTATTTTGGAGTTATTTTTGATAAAATCGATTTTAAGGGTAAAAGGTCATTTTGAAAAAATTTGGCCTTAAATTTTGTAAATTCTCTCTTGATTGACTCTAAATTTTTCTTCTTAATTCCATTGACCTTATTTAAAATTTTGAGGTTTTTCACTTACTCTTGAGCCAGCTTGTGAGCCTAAGTAAGAGCTCAAGCATAGCTTATTCAAATAAAAGAGCTTTATTTTAAGCTTAAGCTCAAGCTTGACTCATTTACTAATTAAGCTCAAGCCGGGCCAAGCTAAGCTTAAAGTGAGTTGAGCATAAGTAGCTCGAGAGTAACTTGACTCATTTGTAGCCCTATTTTCCACTTTCAACCATTTGATAATACTTCTATAAATATCAAAAACCGTTTATAGGTAAAGGAATTTGAAACCTTAAGCTCTCTTCTCTCTTTTAAGCTTCCTTTCTCCACACACATTCAAACTCTAATTTAAGCATCGGAGTAGTTACACCGAATAGTTTTAGCACCTCTTAGCTCATTACTTTTTTGTGTATTGCAAGTCTTTACACCTCTCTCAAATTGACAATCAACAATGTTTTTTGGATATTTTTATTATAATACTATATACATAATAGCGTGTAATATATACAACTATGATAGATAAGCATAATATAATAAATACTATATTGTATATGTAATAACCGACATTGTTTAGTATTTGTTTTCTAATATATATTATGAATTATAACAAATTATATTGATGTGAAAAAAAAATTATAATATTTAGACTCGTTATAATATATATGTAAGAGAGAAAAAAATATTGAAAATCTATTATATGGTGTATTTTAATACATATTATATATCTATATCTATATTGTTAAATCAAAACACTGAGTTTTGAAATCTACATTTGTCAATTACTATTTTAGTCCTCAAAATCATTTTTAAAAGTAATTAAATAATGTATCACAATTATCTATCTTAGATATATTCAAGGATAAAATGGGCAAAATACATCTAATCTCTCTCTCTCTATTTTTTTTTCTCTCATATAGTAATGGATGAGTTGTTACAAAAAAAGAAAAAAAAAAAAAGCTACTCCTATAGTCCTATTCTCTCTCTCTCTCTACTATAAATAATAATGGGGTAGTGGTTATTGAAATAAAAACTACAAAATTATAAATTATCTCCCTATCCATTTCTCTTTTTGTTCCTATAAAAGTAATGCCTTTTTTAACTGTTTCTTAAATTTCTCTTAAGTGGAAATGGTAAATTCATCAATACACATCTCGTAACATTCATTATTGATGCCCTATTGTTGTGTTATTTGAATAAAAATATAATGCCAATTGATTTGTGTTGTTTTACATATATATATATATATTGTTGAAATTTTCAAAAAAAAGTGAAAAACATGGATGAGAGGAGAAGTGAAAACATCAACCAATAAAAGTCACTAGAATATTTGAAAAAGTGTTTATTAGGTTAATTACAAGAGGGAAAAAAACTAAATAACAATCATCACAAAAAAGACAAAAAAGCTATATATTTTTTAATTGTAGAGGGAAAAAAAGAGTATATGACGGTAGTCATAGAAAGCGGAAAAACTATTATATTTTTAAATATTTACTTGCTTTTTCTTGTAACTAATTAGTCTATTTTGTATCACTTTAAACTCCTATTAAATATATATAATTGTTGATATCTATAGTTCCTTTGCTAGAGTTTAAATAGTATACTTGTAAAAAAAAAAGTATATGACAACTTTTGCACTTTTGGAAAATGAGAATTGTTGTAACTTATTTTGTCTTGTGTTGAGCAAAAGAAGAGGATATTTAATTGTGCCTATGCAAATTAGATATTTAATTTCTTGATCACACATTAATTTTGATTGTTGTATTTGTAGTTTTCGATTAGTTTCCGAAGTTGAAAACTGGCGCATTTAAGATTGGTTATATTTCAAATTTATGCGTGATTGTTAAACGAACGGAAGCAAATTCTTTTTTTTTTTTTTTTTTTCCCTTAAGATTTCTTAAAAATGTTTAAATCACTTATTTAAAAAATTTCTCTATTGTCACAGTAAGGACTTTTTAATTTCAAACACCGATGACTATTTGAGCTAAATATAGAGACGATAATCATCGAAGCTTTGCTTATGTTTAATTATTGTCAAATTGAAGAAATTGAAATTTAGCCCATTCGTCCAAATTTTTGTGGGTGTGGGTGTTTGAGGTTTTTTTAATTAAAAATTAATTTGTATTATTTACGTCTTTTGAATTGAAGAACTTGAAGTTTTGATGGCCTTGAATTATTGGATATAATTGCAGTGAAATCATGTCTAAATCTGTATCTTTTCTTCTTCTTCTTCTTCTTTTTCAAATTAATATTCAAAATATGATAGAAGGCCTGGAAAATTATCCCTATTTGTCCAAATTTGTTTGTATCTTTCAGATGAAACTTTTGTTAAGTCATGTTTGAACTTTTGTGGCATTTTATTTGGGTTTTTCCCAATTAATTTAGGATCAAAATGTTTATCCGAGGGGTCTACTTAACTGCTTAGTTTTCTTATTTTTATAGGCAAATAACGACTTCTTTAATGCAGCAAAAATGACTTTATTTATTTATTTATTTTTGGTATCATCTTCAATTTATATACCGTACTTAACAATTCAATTGTAAAGAAGGTCTAATACTTGCATAATTGCATATACGGGGAAAATCAACATGAAACATATTGTCACATATAAAAATATTTTAATGCATATGTATTTTTATTTTTTTTGGCATTTTTTACTAATGACGGGCATTGAAGAAACACAAACGAGACATCATGGCAATAGGGTCAGAAAATATTTTATGTTTATTTTTACAGTTACTCTATAGTATCATCGTACTATATATTATTAATATCATCATTGCAAACTAATTTACGAAATTGTTGGACCAAAAAAAAGAACTAATTTAGGAAATTGCCGTGTAGAGATGGAAATATTTTGGAAAAGATTCCGAGGCAATAATAATCTTTTTCCCCTTATCTGATAAGATCTATATTTCAAAGTGGAATACAAAATCAATCAATAAGATCAATTTTCCATATTAATAAAAAAAAAAAATAGATATCATCAAGCACATACACAAACATAAATCCTTCATATTGGATACGTGGTCTATATATTCTCAAGTAATAAATCAGGGTTTAGTGAGAGTCATCTCAAGTTTGAAGTAAAACGATGGAGTTTCTGCCGGACGACATCGTCATGGACATTCTCTCTAGGGTTTCAACCCTAGATGTTTTCCGTTTGAGGTATGCTTGCAAGAGCTGGAAAAAGATGATCATAGATTTAGAATCTTCACTCTTTCAACTACAGAATTCCCGATCCAACCTTATGGACAATAAAGTCCTCATCATGGATGTTGATGAAGGCTTGTGCTTCGTGGAGTTGACCACTGGAAGAAAAATCACGGCTTCCAAGAATTGCATGGGATCAAGGTTTGAAATTATTGGATCATGCAACGGCATACTTTGCCTATTGAGTAAACAAATTGAGCAGCCAACGATCGTCATCATGAACCCTTTCACAAACCAAAAGATTTTGTTGCCCAAACTCAACTTTAGGTGGAGCAAAATGCGTATCAAGGCTTGTGGTATTGGATACGACTTAACCACTAAGTCATATAAAGTGGTCGTGGTTCAAAGTTATTCTTCACGGGCTTGGGTATATGATGGTCGAAGCACAAATTGGAGAGTTATAGGTAAGACATGTCAAAAGAATTTTAGGAGTTGCTATTCGAAGGCCTTTGTGAATGGAAGACTGCACTGGATTACTAAGACTGGAATAGTCTCGTTTGACTTGAGTGATGAGAAGTTTAGGTTGATAATGTCACCTAGTAATATTAATCAGAACGACCGTTATACGGTTTTCGTTCTAATTGTTTTCAAAGGATGTCTTTGCATGGTTGAATATAATGTTTGGGGGACGATAAAGCTTTGGGTCATGAAGGAATATGGTATAGAAGAATCTTGGGCTATGGTTTATGAGATTGCTCTACCAATCCGATATCAATACCAGCCTATTGAGGTTCTAGGAGCGGTTGAGGATGGTAAGGTTTTAGTCAAGTTTACCTGCAGTCCCATAGTGCTTTTTATCGACCCCACGCATCAGGATTTCGAGCTTCTTCACTATCCAGAGCTGTTGAGCTTCACTAGAACAACCCTTCATTCGGTTACTCTTAATCGGATTCCCTCGTGACTCCACTTGTCCATTAAATATAGTAACAAGCTTGTCTTTTGTGTAGGCATGTATTAGACCTTTATGAGGATGAATTCTTTCTGTGAACTCAACTTTATTTTATTTCTCCTTGGTAGTTTAAACGTCGAAAGAGGAAGCATTAAGTTCATATACTATGGTTTTATCAAGTTCTCTACTTTGTTTCTTACTTGAGCATATCGATTTGTTCGTGGCAATATTTCTCCTTATATAGGTTTCTACCACAGTTTATGTTTACTGTTAAAATACATTCGATTTGTATGTATATGTATACGATGAGGCTTCAGCTGGGCATCAAGGAAAGCGAGTATTAATATGTATGGATTTGTTATACAGAAAGAATTTGAGAACACCATGGATTTAAAGGGATAACACGTGTGAATTCTGCTACTAATTTGAGAATATAAACTATATTAAGAAATAGTCTTTCTGTAATTTATTCTTTATAAAATTCAGCCTTATGGATTATCTAATAAATGGGAGCAGTGATGGATATTACACATATTTTAGACAAATATTAAAAATTTCATAGGAAATTATTTAAGAAATTGATAAATGGCAATCCTCTAAAGATTAATTAATCAATTTGAAGACTCTAGAAATAGAATTACAAGTATAAATAGTCTTATAGTCTCCATCTCCTTTCCTTTCTATCCTTTTACACCCACCAATTTCTATGAGATCCTCTCATCTCGAATTATTGGAATATATCTTTGATAGATATGCATCTTTGGAAGATATGTATATATGTAAAGAAGATATTGTGTAATATGTCTTATTTAGGAGTCTTTCTCTATTTAGGAAGATATTTTTTGATAGGATAGGAAGGGGATTCACTAAGCTAATGATATATATTTTTTGTTGTGGTTTTGTAAAGGTAAGAGAAATTTTTCAACCCTCAATAGATCCCATAGTGATTTTCTTATGGTATCAAAGCAAGGCCGACTACAACAATAGGAGAAGGCAGCCATGGACGGTGAAGGAAAGAAATTTGTATCGCCATATGTCTTGACCTCGAATGACAATCCTGGAAATATAATCACCCAGGTGCAATTGAAAGAAAACAACTACGATGAATGGGCTCAAGCAATGCGAACCTCGTTGAGAGCCAAGAAGAAATTTGGATTCATAGATGGAACAATGAAGCAACCTGTTGATGATTTACTTGAATTGGAGGATTGGTAGACTGTGACTTCAATGTTGGTCTCATGGATGCTTAACACAATTGAGCCAACGTTACGTTCTACTATAACTCATATGGAGATTGCGGTAGATCTATAGTAAGATATTCAAGAAAGGTTTTCTATTGCTAATGGTCCTTGTGTTCAGCAAATCAAGGTCGAATTGGCCGGCTGTAAACAACAGGGACTTCCAAACGTGACATATTATGGAAAATTGAAACAATTGTGGGAAGAACTTGCAAATTATGATAGAATCCCAGCGTGTCGATGTGGAGGATGCAAGTGTAATATCTTTGCTGAACTTGATAAGAAACGAGAGGAAGAAAAAATCCATTAGTTTCTGATGGGTTTGGATGATGTAATGTATCGAACAATTCGTTCTAGTATTCTCAACACTGATCCATTACCTAATTTGAACAAGGCGTAGTCATTGGCATGTCAAGAGGAACGCATCCGAACTATATCGTGAGGGAAGGAGGAACATGGAGGACTTGTGAGTTTTACGGTACGAGCAATTGTGGGAGATCAAAGATATAAAACTGATGCAAAGGATAAAGTTGTGGTTTGTTCAAATTACAAGTGGAATGGACATGATGCTGCATACTGTTTTCAACTCATTAGAAACTCCGATTGGTGGGGTGATCGACCTAAGGGAATTGAACGTGGTTCAATTTGTGGATATGGAGGACGGACTGCAGGACGTGGATGTGGTGGTACACCCAGGGCCAATGCTACTCAGATTATTGGATAATTTTCATCATCTGTGACGGTAATAGAAGGAGATTGTACAGCTCTTAGGTCCCTCACAAGTGAACATTAGACAACCTCTTAAGCTTGCTAAATACTAGAAAATTGGGTACAGATGAGAAGATAATGGGTAAGAAAAACTGAACTGGATAATTGATACTAGAGCTTCCCATCATATGACTGGAAATTTAGAATGTTTAACTGACTTGAGAGAAATAGCAACTTGTCTAATAGGATTTCCTGATGGCAAGCAAGCGATGGCCTTGAAGGAAGGGATGGTTTGTTTGGGTGAACACATGAAATTAAAAAATGTTTTATATGTTCCTAGATTGAATTGCAATTTGATTTCAGTTTCATAGCTGCTTAACGAATCAAAATGTAATGTCCAATTCACTGATAAATTTTGTGTTATACAGGATCGCACTTCAAGGATGGTGGTTGGAGCGGGGTGAACAGTGCGAGGGGCTCTACTACCTCAATTTGATTGCACCAGTCAAAGTATGTATAGCAAGTCGTGTGGATTCATTTGAATTGTGGCATGGAAGAATGGGACATCCATCGTCAAAAATAGTAGGGATGCTTCTAAATGTTGATTTTATCAGTGATAATTCTATCAAGAATAAAGCATGTGATATTTGTTTTAAAGCTAAACAAACAAGACAAGTGTTTCTTCCTAGTGAAAATAAAGCAGATGAAAATTTTGAATTAATCCATTGTGATTTATGGGGACCTTATAGAACTAATGCTTCTTGTGGTGCATCGAATGTTTTGACAATTGTTGATGATTGTTCAAGGGGTGTATGGATTTATTTATTGATTGATAAAACTAAAGTGGAGTGTATACTACGTGATTTCTTTGCCATGATCAAACGACAATTTAATAGGGGTGTGAAAATTGTTAGAAGCGATAATGGGACTGAAATTGCTTGCTTTGATAATTATTTTGCTAAAAATGGGATTATCCATCTGACTTCATGTGTAGGAACACCACAACAGAATGGGCGGGTTGAAAGGAAACACTTTCACATTCTGAACGTGGCTAGAGCTTTGAGATTTCAAGCTAATCTTCCTATTGAGTTTTAGGGAGATTGCGTGTTGACTGCAGGATATTTGATTAATCGAACTCTGTCTCAGCTTCTAAAAGGCAAAACACCCTATGAAGTTTTGTTTAGAAAGTCTCTAATTATGATCATATACGCACTTTTAGGTGTTTATGTTATGCATGGAACTTGGAACCAAGGGAAGGATAAATTTGCTAGCAGGAGTAAACGTTATGTGTTTGTGGGATATCCTTTTAGCAAGAAGGGATGGAGACTCTATGATCTTGAAACAAGACAATATTTTATATCAAGAGATGTGGTGTTTTCTAAAATTGATTTTCCACATACAAATGTTAACGCACAAGACACACAGCAAAATGTTTCAGGATTAAGTGCTTTTGGAATGTCTAATTCCGCTGAATATGACGAAGAGGAAGGTATGTTAGTTTGAAATGGTGATAGGGTTGTTGGGAATGGTGATGAGGAAGGAGAATTGAGAAATGAGTTATCAATTGTGAGTATAGTGCTTGGTGACACAACTCAAGGTTAGAGTGATGTGAGTAATGAAATAAGGGGGGGGGGGGTTGGGTATACAACAGAGGTAGCAAACAATTCTGTTAGTGAGCAATAAAGTAACCATCTACTCGATAGAAAAACTATGTGACCTATACTGCTTGGTGTCTGAGCCCCTTTATGCATCCATTTGTCCAAACTCCATCTTCAAGTACCCCTTATTCTATAGCACATTATGTGAATTGTGATAAATTTTCCTCGTCACATCATTCTTTCTTAGCAGCTGTGACAGCTAATAAAGAGTCGAATTCATATGCTGAGGCAATGAAAGATACTCATTGGAGAGAAGCTATGAAGAATGAGATTGAAGCACTTAAAAATAACAAGACATGTACAGTGGAAGATTTACCACTTGATAAAACAGCTATAGGAAATAAATGGATCTATAAGATCAAATATAATTCAGATGGTACTGTTGAACGATATAAAGTGCGGTTGGTGATTCTTAGCAACAATCAAGTCGAGGGAATCGACTATAATGAAACCTTTCCTCCTGTTGCAAAGATGGTGACAGTTAGAATTCTTTTGTTAGTGGCAACATCCAAGGATTGGGAACTTCACCAAATGGATGTTCACGATGCATTTTTACATGGAGATTTGGAAGAAGAGGTGTTTATGAAGATGCCCCCTTGTTTTGTAACTCAACATCTAGGGAAAGTGTGTTGACTACAAAAATCTCTTTATAGGTTGCAATAGGCTCCTTGATGTTGGTTTACTAAGTTGACAACTGCATTGAAGAGGTATAGGTTTTCCCAATCTCAATCTGATTATTCATTGTTTACTTTGACTCGGGACAAGATACAATTGTATATCTTGGTCTATGTTGATGATCTTGTTATTGTGGGAAACGATGGTTCTGCAATTCATAAATTCAAGGAGTATTTGTGTCAGTGTTTTCACATGAAAGATTTGGGAGTCTTGAAGTATTTCTTGGGAGTAAAGGTGGCTTGAAATAAGGAGGGTATCTTTCTTTGTCAACGCAAATATGCATTGGATATTATTAGTGAAACCGGGTTATTGGGCACCAAGAGTTGTGGACTTCCAATGGAATAGAATCATAAATTAGTAATGGTGGATGGAACATTATCGGATGACCCAGAGAAATACTGATGGTTGAAAGGTAGGTTGATCTACTTAACTTAGCCTAAGTTATCATATAGAGTTCATGTTCTGGCTCAATTTACGCAGCACCTTAGGGAAGAACATTGGTTAGCTGCTTTGAGAGTGGTACGCTATTTGAAAGTAGTCCAGGCCAAGGAATATTGCTTTGTGCTGATTGTGATTTATAGATATATGCATATTGTGATTTAAATTGGGCTAGTTGTCCTTTAACTTAACGCTTGCTTACTGGTTATTTTGTTTTATTGGGCTACTCACCCATTTCTTGGAAGACTAAGAAACAACATACCGTGTCAAGATCATCAGCTGAAGCTGAATACAGGTCGATGGCTGCATTGACATGTGAATTGAAATGGTTGAAAGGTTTATTATTGTCATTAGGGATATTGCATTCTAAACCTATGAAGCTATACTGTGATAGTCAAGCAATGTTGCATATAGTTGCAAATCCAGTTTTTCATGAGTGCACAAAAGCATATAGAAGTCGATTGTCATTTTGTACGTGATGAGATTCAATGTGACACATTGCAACTTCTTATGTTAGAAGCTTTGAGCAGCTGACAAATATTTTTACCAAAGCTTTGGCAAACAACAATTTGAGTATTTACTACGCAAGTTGGGCATTCGAAATCTTCACGCACCAACTTGAGGGGGGGTATGGGAATATATCTTTGGTAGATATGTGTATTTGTAAAGAAGATATTATGTAATCTATCTTATTTAGGAGTCTTTCTCTATTTAGGAAGATATTTTTTGAGAAGATAGGAAGGGGATTCACCAAGCTAGGGATATAAATTTTTGTCATGGTTTTGTAAAGGTAAGAGAAAATTTTTGACCCTCAATTGATTCCATAGTGATTTTCTTACGAATTAAGGAAAATTGTTAGTAGGAGGTTGATATAGAGTTGGGCTGTGACCACTTGTAACAATTTGATGGCCCTGTTTATCGAATAACCATGGCAATACTAACGATATGTCAACCAATGAAATGTTAAAACAAATCTTGGCATGTCTTGCTGATCACTACATTTGCGTAGATGATCTTCTAAGAACATACGAAATATTATTTGCCAAGCTTGTTGGGATTCACAGTACCACAAGAATTTTGACATTTCATGACATTTAATAAACGTCACCCAAAATAAAGTAAACATTATAGAAGATATTTAATAACGTTTATTAAACGTCATTAATAAACGCTACTAAAAGTTTGTTACGAAAATTATTTTGTGACGTTTAAAAAGTAAACGTCACCAATAATTCAGTAATAGTAATGTTTAACATCACCAATAAGTAACATTAGGTAACGTTTAAACATTACTAAATGTTAATAATTTGACGCCAAAATTGTTTACCAAAATTTATATTTTTAGTAATGTTTAAATGTCACAAAAAACATAAAGTTTGGTAATGTTTAAACGTTACTAATAAGCATTTTTTGTAACGTTTAAACGTCGCAAATAAGTAATATTTAGTAACATTTAAGCGTAACTCAAAGGGAATACTTGGTAATGTTTAAATGTAACAAAAAATGATTTTTATAATGATATGATAAATCTATTTATAAATTTAATAATTTAAACCTATAATAAAATAGTATAAAATTAAATAACAAACGTAAAAAAAAGTAGACATTTGCATATAAGCTTATAATTGTCCACTTCCATCATTAACTACACACTTTACAAAAGTAGACATTAACATATCCCAAATAATATTATCTAAACTTTACAAAATTTAGTAGTAAAATAAACTCTATTGATAACCTACTCTTGCCCAAATTGATAATCAACTTCCAAAAAGTGACCATATAATAAACTATAATTCATAAATCATCTATTCTATTTCTTAGTTTGATTATCATCTACCAAAAAGTCAACAACAAAATAAACTATCTTTCACAAATTACTTTCTCCCCCATTTTCATCACTCTCTTCAAAAAGGTTACAACCAAAATAAACTCCCTTTCACAAGCTATCTTCTTCGCCACTTTCACTATCCTCATCACGACTAGGGGGAATTCTAGAAGGCATAAACTCCCCATTACTTGGAGATCCTATTACATAAATGTATAAAAGGTGTAATATAACTTAATTAATATAATGATGCAATAAACATGATTGTAACGTTTAATAATTCACCTGAATTAGATGAGAAGTCCAACAGAAATCTTTACAAAACTTCAAATACACTGTTCAACTACAAAAAGATAATAATCTAGTCTAAAACTAATCTTATGGAAAAAGAGAGATATAGTACTATACATGGAAAATAGAAGATTCCATTAGCTGCAAATATCATTACTTCTTAAATAATAGAAATGTCAACATCATCCAGAATAATGAGATTGTAAGTTAACTCAATCTTTACCAAGAAAAAAGCTCACTTAAACAACATAACAGCTAAGACACCATTCCAAAAATAAAATAAGCCTTCAAGAAAAATGGAAAAAATTGAACTTCAAATTGGGTCAAATTACAAGATGTACCTTATCTTCTTGAGCCCACTATAAATTCTTTAATTCTTCAAATTGAACATCTCAATTTTTGCTCCATTGTTTCTCTGCTTCAAGTTCTTTCCACAATCTTTTATTTTCGTCATTTTTTGACACCCAATTTTTCATTGATTTTCTAATAGCTAGTGGTCCATAACCACAACCAGGCTGGTAATATGTCCTAGAATTTGCATTCATATATCGATCAACAATCTCTAAAGCAGACTTTGGTGCGTCTGAACTTTGTGACTCTTTAAACAATTGAACCATTTTAGCCTATATTATTAATATTCCACCCCATAGTATACTAACTACACAATGTAAAAAATGTAATCTTTATACTAACATAATCATCTATAGTTTGTTGAGAGACCCAACCACCAGTACCATTCAATCTAATCTCACAAAATCGAGTTTACTTGAAGAATTCAATAGCATCAGGTACTTCTTTGTGTTGCTCAATCTAATTGAATAAATAAAAAAAATATTAAATATCTCACCAATTTCACTATCAAATATATAACTTTATCTAAAATACTTACATACTCAAGCTTCCTAGTTTCAAAGGACTTACTAATAACCTTATGCGAATATTTTACATAGTTGCGTGCATACTTTCCATCCATTGACTTTGTTTTCTATTAGTTAAAATGAGAAATAAATTATTGAAATCATTTTCTCATATTAAAAAGAAGTATTATTTAATGAGAACTTACCTTTTCATGTGGATCATGTGATTCTATAATATTCATCTCTTCCAAGGACTCATGATTCCACATATTTGTGACCATTTTCCAATCCCCATCACTGTAGGTCCTTAGTCGTGCATTATCACCCTCTTTTTTCCATTTTTTGTGAACATTACATCGGAATTTCCTATGAAGACGTCCCATCCATTTATCGGCCTCATGGAATTTATCTGGATCACTCATAATATTTTCAATGTTAAGTTAATTTTGCAAAACAAAGTTTAAGTTATGACAATTGAAAATAGAGAATAATTTCTCTATCATAATTGATTGATATAAAGACGTCCTAACCTGTACTCTTGCCTAAGCCCGCCTCTTCTCTAATACTAGAAGTGTTCTCCAATCACCCTTAAGATATAGTGGCAATAAGTCCCTACAAGCTTTCCTAATCTCATATGCTAATTTAGCTTATCGGTCTCTCATAGTTGGATGGCCTATGGAAGCATCAAACTCTATTACCATCCTACCCTTCCATCTATTGTTCTCCTTCTATAGTGCTTGTCCTCTATATATACCTCTCCTATTGCAATATGATGATGCGCCAGCATTAACTACAACAAAGGAAATACTATTTAGTAACATTTACTAGCTTTTATGTAACAAGTTATATGAACAATTAAGCTACGTGCAATTACCTAAGCTAGGAATAGAAGTAGGTGGAGAGTTATCCGATGGATTTGTATTAACTTAATGTTGATATTAATAGTCTTTAACTTGGGGTTGAGGAATTTATTGAGCCTAAAACATATCTCTCAACTCTCATATAACATTTGGTTCCTACCTTTAAAAATCCCAAATATTACAACATTAGTTACTTTAATCGAATTTGTGGTTCAAGTGTGTTTTAAGCCACAACTTCAACTATATAAGAAATGTGAGTTCTAGTGTTTTAGCCTAAACCCATAGATGGTGTTCATGTTAGAATTGAAACACTAGAATCTATTTAGGGTTTTTGAATCCTATTAGAGCATGTAGACCTATTCACGCAATAAGGGAACTTTGAACCTAATTATTCGGTTCACAGTCCATGCATGGAACCAAAGACACAGTCATTGGTAGTAATCTTGCACAAATCATATGGATTAATCTATATAAATAATCAAAAGCATATATAGACAACAAAGCTAATATAATAGCATTTCATTCAAACCATTAAACCCATCAACATTAGCATAACCGCCATAATAATCTACTTAGCTCATTATAATAGCAAAATAAAGCATAATAAAACACAAAATCAATCATAATTCACAATAGAATTGAATTTAGGAATAAAGAACCTAAAATGAGAGTAGCAATGTAGCAAATCTAAACTCCAAAAATCCAAATCCACTAGAACAATGATTGGAATCCATTTGGAGTTGTAGTTTAATTAAAAACTAAGCAAAACTACCCTAAGAACTATCCCTAAACCTATTTTAACATCCTAAGTAAACTATAAGAGAAGGGAAATGTAAAACATTTAAATGGGCATTTATTGGGTAAAAGAATCATTATTAGGTTTTGTAGCAATTTTATGCTATTCAGATGGCATGACCTCACCATTCAAATGATGAGCGAGTGTCATACGACCCAATGTTAAGGCTTTATCTAGCTTTTGGATTCTAGTATGTGTGTTTGGACCAAAAATATGTGGTAGCTAAACCTTAATAGGGGACTGTTGTTTACATAGTGGTTGAATGAAATGGTGGTCGAATGGGAACCTATATACTTCTTTCTCTTTATCATTTGCATAGGAGAGAGGGTTAGCTAGATGGGAAAGTTGTTGCTCAAACTATAGGCAACTAGAGTTTAAATAAGAGTCTCATGCTCTCTGGTCATTCTATAGCTTTAATTGCCATCCAAGTGGCTAGGTAAAGCGTTTTGATGACTCCCTTACATCATACGCAAGTTGTTCAAAAACCAAGTTAATATACTATTTCAATCAACTTTCATAAGATAATTGTGTTGACCATCACTCATGTGATTTCATTCATTTTAAAACATTTAATAATTGAAAACATGATAAAATACATGGTGATGGCAATGAAATGTTTAGCTAAGGGAAATCATAAGAGGAAAAGGGATAATAGCTTGGAATAAGGATTTGACCTTGATAGGGATAGGAAATCCCTTCTACCCTTAATGGGGAATAAAAGATTGCGAGCGATGAAGGTTACATGTTGGGGATGCAAATGGAATTACAAAAGGAGTAAGTGCTTTAGGGGAAAGTGTTATTAGTGGGGGAAGCTAGACCTTGAAGCTATGTTGTGCCAACAATAAAAAAAGTAAGAAATGTTAACATTGAAGACAACAAGGTCATTAAGTTCATGATTGCCTAACTTTAGCTCAAACTAATCAAGCATCAACAAGTATCCAATCAAAGGTTAGTAAATTAATAATCATAAAGTACTCATTGTTGGTGCTTATTCTTTGTTGTTGTTGAGATCAAATATGTTAAGAGATAGTTGATGCATGAGTGTATTTATACATGAAATCTAAAGGATGATGTGGTAAGATGGTATAAGTAGACTTAGAAGTATAATTACTTATGTTGATAAATGCATTAATCAAAAGTGTGACCTCTAAAAAAAGAAAAAAAAAAAGATTATAATGATGCAACTTGAGAATTGGAAAGTTGTGTAACAGAAGCATAGTGGTTTTATAACCCATGGATCTATTGTATAATAGTTTTGAAGAAGAAACTATTTGTAAGGGGGGGTAGAATGTGATATCCTAGGTTTTGCAAGCTACTTGATTTAGGGCTTTCAATAGAGCATTCAACACTTTTAGTTCGAACATTATGATAAGTCAACAAAAGTTAAATAAAGTAACCCTATAATGTTCATTTCTTAAAGTTAAATTTAAAAAAAAAAAACTTTATTTTAGTTACAAGTTTATTGGTATAGTTCATTATTTATCAAAAACTTGAAATTCAAACATTGAAATATAACAAGACAGTAGAGATACGTTTCTTCACATATGCAATCAATGATTATAAGTAAAATACACTAAAGGAAGTATCTATGTAATGTTGTATTTGGGAGCTTATGGTAATATGTGAAGATATATTATTAAAATAATAGGAAACATATTAAATTAATGAATAGATATATACTAATGTTGCTTTATTCGTTAAAGCAAACCTAGGAGTACCTGAGTATTTCTTCTTTAGATAGGTAATGATATAATATGATGTAATAATGGGTACAAGGAGAGACCAACACTTAAAATAGCTACCTAGTCTAATAAAAAAATTAGGATTAGTGATTGAATCAATGAAAAAATTGAACTAGGATATGTAAATAATACCTAGCTATGCTTGAATGATTTGATGAAATACATCTTATGTATAGCTAAGTTCAAAATGCTTTTGACCAAATAATACCTATTTACTAAACAACAAGAAGATAGATAAAGGGAATATGTGCATTGTTACTAGATTAACACTTAAAACACTTATTTAGCAACATGATATTAGACCATTGAGGTTGCATGTTGAAATGGAAATTTGTTGGTCAATTTTGGGTTACAACATATAATGAAATAAAACAATAGGTAATTAGGAAAGTGACGTGTAAACTCAAACTTGCTAGAATTTCTTGTTACATGCTACTTAATGTAGTTGATAAAAGTATGTGTGCCAATCTTATAACAAGATAATTGGAGGCATGTGTTATTATTGTTAAAGGACATCTTACTAGCTAGATCAGTAGACATGAGGGAAATTGAATTAAACAAGTGGGATAATACTTAGCTAGGGTAATATTTTGGCACCCAAGCTTTCATTGGTGAAGGAAGTGTTGTCATTAGTACTACGAACAACTGCACATCACATTCTTGCATGGGAATGGAATAACAGTAGACACAACAGCTATAGGAATCATTTAGAGCTAGCAAAACACATGAGATGGAAAGGATTCATCAAGTATGGACACCTAATCAACTA
The DNA here is from genome assembly GCA_037954665.1 of Laguncularia racemosa. NCBI lineage: Eukaryota > Viridiplantae > Streptophyta > Magnoliopsida > Myrtales > Combretaceae > Laguncularia > Laguncularia racemosa. The sequence continues at coordinate 6,110,476 of JBBMOL010000006.1, forward strand.
ACAAGTCGAAGGAAATGTGGAATAGTTGAGGGGTATCATCTATTCATTGAGTTGTCAATTGAAGATTGGACCGTATGTTTTTCCATTTTAGATTTATTAGATAAACATGAAACATTAGGATGTGTAGAAAATTGCAACAATATCAAATGAAAGATGAACTAAACAAGTCACTTAGTAATGGAAGTATTTTAGGTTTACAATGGATGCACCTAAAAAGCAATTAAGATACTACACCAGCAAAGCAAGAAAAAGAAAGTGGGAGTTGCTAGCAATTATTAAGCTAACATGTTATATAAGGAAAAATAAATTTCGGACTTCAAAATTGTTTTTCAATTTTCTTGTAGGAGACAAGGCACTCACGTCTAAGAACCGAGCATAGAGTTGCTACCATAATACTTTGGGAATTGTTAGGAGACCTTGATAGGGCAATGTGCCTAATATCACTATATCCATCTTCCCCATTTTTTCTGTTAGTAAAGTAAAGTAAACCTTGCAACAAAACTAAATCTTGTGTACTCAAAGGGAAAAATAGAGTATCACACTTAAAGCGGACTTAATAGGTTTACTATACATATATGCTATAGGATAAACCAAGGAATGACATAACTATGGGGGAAAAAAAATTACACACTGCGAAATAGGGGAAGAGAAAAGACTTATCTTTCCATATAACCTATTTAAAGCGAAGAATAACATCTGGCATCCTTCGGTTCACTCTAAATTACCGATCCGAAGCCTAAATCCTCTAGGAAGATGAAGACCATGGTATAGATGAATAGGGAAAATTAAGGTTTGGGATGGGGAAAGAAGAGGAGATGATGTGTCAAATTGGGATGAAGGAGAGGAAACAATGGGAGGGAAAAGAGAAGGGAGTTGGGAAAAGGAGTAGATTAGGGAAGATGAAGACCGTGGCTTAGAGGAAAAGGAAAAATTAGGGTTTGAGATAGGGAAAGAAGAGGAGATCAGGATGAGGGAGAGGAACTATGGGAAGGAAAAGAAAGGGGAGTAGGGAAAAGGAATAGACTGGGAGTGAAAGAATATAGGATAAATTTTTATTTTTTTTGTTAAGAATTTAATTTTTTATCAAAGTATTTTTTTTTTGAAGATCATTTTGTCATGGAAAAAGATCAAGTAAAATATATTTTTTTAAATTTTATCATATCAAATGTTTAATCTCACAATTAAAAAAATTTATGATTAGGATTTTGAAAAAAAAAATTGACATAGATAATCTCACATCTTTTTCACTTTGGATATAAATATCATTTATAATATATTTTCTATAATATTTAATAAACGTTACTAGATTATATAGGAATTAGTAACATTTGCAAAATTTGCAAACGTCACAAAATATCAAAATTCTTATAGTGTACTTTGTTTTTTCTTCCAGAACTCAAGAACATCGAAGGGGAGAATGGGTCAAAAGTGTCTTGTTGTGACGCACATTACTTTGTTTTTTCTTATATCCTTTACAAAGACTCCATTTTTATCCATTTATTTTTATTTTTATTTTTAGTAAATAGTGCTTTTTTAGCCAAAACATAAAAAAAAAAGCAAAATAAAAAAAAAGAATAATTAAATGAGGAAATAAGAAAAGTAAAAAAAAAAATGAAATAGGAAACAATAAAATTAATATTAGAATTTTAAAAAATAATGCTGGATGTCTTCTTTTGGGTGTGAAGTACAATTTTTAAGTCACCACATGTCATCCACGTGCCTCTGCATGCTAAAAATTACGTGCCTTACATACTTATACTTTTTGTGTATCAAGCCCAAAGTGCCTGCATGTTTGTTATTCGTGTGCTACTCACATGCCTTTACATGAGCTTGAGTGCCTTCATAAATTAAAATTTTTAAGCATTTCTAGTGTTTTTTTGACATTATTATCATATCATTATACACTAAAAATCCGGAAAATAATAGTCGAAGGGTTGATTTAAATTTTATTTAAAATTAGCAAGTTAGTTGAAGATGTAGATATGAAAAAATATTTATTTGAATTTTGTACTTTATGTTGGTGGAAATTAAATGTGGAAAATAATATTGGAAAGTTTCATATAAATTCTATTCGAGATTGGTATAAATTAGTTGAAAATTTTATTCAAAAAAATTGAATCTTCTGAAAATTTTGACCGTTTAATTTTTATCTGTGGAATGTTTGTAATCTTACGAGACTATGTTTGAGATACCACATTATGATCTCATAGTTTATTTGCAGGAAGTTTATTTCTACTTCTAGGAATTTACTTGTTCTTGATTATGCTGGGCATGACTTCATATGTGTTACAAGAATAGGCATAAATTAAGAGGGATAAACACATTAGGAAAAAATTAGTCTCAGAACATACTAAGTATATTTGAAAAATCATTTTATAATCATGTTTGTAAACTTTTTTAGATAACAAACAAAGGAGAGAAAGGGTATAAAACTTAAAGAAAGAAAAATATCAATATGATCTTAAAAAGTAGAAATGGTTTATGTTCTTAGGAAATAAGTTAGTCATAAGATTTAAATCAATTTTTAAGTTTTATGGTGTTTTGTTATTATTAAAATGGGAGAGAATGATAAGTCTCCTAGTTTAATTTTGGCGACAACAAAACACATGTTAAATGATTATTAATAAGTTTATTTAGTGTGTAATTGTAAGTAATAAAAGGCATTATGATAAGTTTTGAAAATATTCGAAGTTTATATAAAGTTTAGAAATGAGGACAAAAGTATACTAAATAGTGCTCAGAAGTTTTTGATAGAACAAAGAAATTGATCAAGCAAGGATCAAAATTAGAGGAACCGTTCAGAATTACTGTTGAAGTTTCAATATATGGTCGGAACAGCAAGGATATGATCAAACTTTATGTCACAAGAGAAGAAGACTTTGGACAACAGTCAGCACATAAAGTTGGAAGGCAAGTTTTTGGAAAATAGAATTAACAAGACAAACCTACCAAATAAAAAATAAGTTTAAAATTTCTAGAGATGAAGTAAGCGAGTTCAAGATTCATCTGTACTAGTTAAATACATTTATTTAGGTAATATAGTTGATCTGCTCCAATGAAGTAGGAATTATCATTGTATGGATATTTTAAGCAAGTTTATAAATCGAAAAAGTAGGAAATTATGAATCAAGTCGTCATTTATATTCTAACGGAAACATTGAAATTATTTTGGAAAGTTAATCAAGAACAATATTAAAAGATTGGTATTTAAATCAAGATCTTACTAATTTATATATTAAGAAACATCAATAAAAATAGGTACAAAAGGATTATTTAAAGGTCTAAATAGTATATATATATATATATATATATATATAAATTTGTACATGATAATCATGTCTGTCGTGCCTTAGAAATTCAATAATTAGAAGAAAGAGTGACTAAGTTATAAAAATTGGAAAGTAGAAAAATCACATGCTATACAATACACACCAGTACCCATTAAAAATACATCTATACTTCTGGAATATAGAATTCCATGTTAGGATTGTAGTTTGGTATAAGAATATGTCTTATTGAGAAGGAATAATGCTAAAAACTGAGGGCAAACATCACCAATAAGAATATATGCTCCTGCTTGGTGCTATTAAATAGCATGATGATTTTATTCAACAAGAGCTGCATATGTAATATATGTATAAAATGAAAGGATGGAAGAAAAACCAAAACTAGCTTTTAGTTTTAGATGCAGACTATTGAAGGAAAAAAGAATACCAATTAAGAAAACCCAGAACATTCACTGCACTATCACTTATCTCAATGTTATCAAATCAAGAATATCAATTAAGATGTTTAGACCACAAGTGGAACAAACCCACTATATTGCAGGTACCAAAAGGTAACAATATGCAAGCCATCTGACTAATGGAATTTTTACTAATCAATTTATGTGTGCATATAACTAAAACAAGTTTGCGGTTGAAAAGAACTTAATAAAGTCTCATAACCCTTTAAGAAATTTTTCTGGTGACTTACAAATGCTTGAATGGAGATTTTTACCAAAATACAAGGATAGTCAGCAAAACTGACATCTTAAAATTTAACATATGAGAAGTTTGTACTCATGAAAAAAACAATACTAACATGATAAGAGCACAAGGTTACATTTTTCAGATGATGCTTGAGAATTGAGACGAGAGTGAAAGGATGGCTAAGAGAAAATAAGAGCAACAGTGAGTCGTTGAATGAGAAAGAGAGGGAGAACATAGGGTTTATTTCATCAAGTCAGCTGGGCTCCTTTCATCCAGCAAAACTGTAATGCTAGGCATTTTTTTCATACCATCAATATTCTGTTTAGTTCAAACCACTTGATTTAGTTCACCATCTTGAACCAAACTTTGAACCGATATCATATAGTCAAACTAAACTATAGATTGAATTGAACTAAAAAATTAAATTTATGTTTGATTCAATTTGATTTAATGTGGTTTACAGTTCAATCAGTTTTTTTGCTTATACTTAGTTCTTAGTTAATTGAGATTCTTAGATCATTTTTTTAGCTATTAGGTTTTTTAATTGAAAATTGGTTTCCCCCATTAAACTAGGGTTTTTAGTAAATATGCAAAATTTCCTTAATAAATTAGGTTTCCATCAGAATTAGGTTTCTTTGGAAATAATGATGTATTTTTCGATATTAAAGGAAAGAAAAAAATTAGAGAAAATGGAAAGTCTTATTGAAAAAGTTTGAAAATTAAAAGAGAATCAATTTTGACGAGTAAACTGGTGAAAATAAATGAGGGCAATTAATTCTAAATTATTTACTTTTTCAACTTCAATTGTGGTAACTCCAAAACAAAAAGTGTTTTCAAAATGATTTTTAAAAATTTTCTTCTTAACTTTGGTCAAGGGATTTATATTAAATGGGGTGAGTTTAATTAAACCTAAAACTAAGGTAAAGAGAGAGAGAATTTTCGGCTCCATATCGTAGCCATTCTAGTGGTGACCCTAGTTTTCAAGTGGATATAAGCCATGGAAGAATTTTAAATCAAAAGGGGTTTTATTCCTTTTCTTTTATATTAATTTTTTTTTGTAAATTTTTTTCCATTAAATTCAACTAATCGTGTGCTAAGTTTATAGAGAATAAAATAAAATAAAATAGAAAGGGAGCCAAATAGGGGGCTTCCATTAGAAAATTGTTTTTTTTTTTTTAACTTATTTTGATATATGATTGGATTGGACCATCTAGGAACTTACGAAGAGAGACATTGTATACCCATTAGGTTGTAGAATATACCATCGTTCGGTTCGGTGGTGATAGGCTATTTCATTCTAAGCTTTGACGTAGCCGAGGACCTGAGTGGAAAGATTATAAAGCTGAAGGATCTATAAAATGCACTAAACAACATTATAAATTCTTACATTTTCCTTTGCAGTAAATGAAAAATTGAGTGGTAATAATAATAATAATAATAATAAAATTTTATTTTTATTATTATTATTATTATTATTATTATTATTGTCGTAAAGTTGTAATCTTATTAGTATCCAATGTACTTAGCCAGATGAAAATTTCTCTTTTGTAATATTTTATCAATAGTCATGCAAGAAAATCATTTTAAATTTTCGTGAAAAATGGAAAGCTAAGGGAAGCAACTGATCATATTACATGAGAGAAGTTTACATGGATGAACACTTATACCCTAAGGACACTTTAGACCGGTCATTTAAACAATTCAGCCAAGAGCACCAGGCTTGTATGGTATAAAAGATTAGCTTAGTCATCTCCATAATGAAAATTAGACTCTAATGGTCTTTGGTACGGAACTTGACTTATTTTATCTGACAATGAGTCACCAACCTTCCACTTCGGCCTATGTTTGTTGGCTCCTATTGTGGAAGAATACACCTTGCTACTTGACTCCCCACCAGTAATTGGAGGAATTGCAATTGTTAGATCTCTAAGCCCAACCTGCTACCTAGTTCATATACCTATTAGGAGTTAAGAATTTAATAGGAGTTAAGAGAGCATATATGGGTCGAACCCTCTTTGAAGGTACTGTCTAGTAGTGTTAGTAGATTGGCCCTCAAACCTAAGGGGCATGTCAAAGTTCGTGAGTTAAGTTCAAAGTTGGTTAAAATGAAAAACTCCTTTTTCTATATAAAAAATCAATCTTCATCACCTGTGGAAAAATGTTTCTCTTGAGTAAAAATCTTTTTATTGGTCTTTTTCTCAAAATTAGGGTTTTTTTCTAGAAATTTCCAAGAAATGACAAAAATTGAGGTTTTAGGGATTTGGTTTATAATGTAAAGTCAGCATTTTTTTAAATAAAAAATAACTAATAAAGTAAAGTTTTCAAAAAAAAAAAAAACAAAAGAGATCTATGGCGATCTAATTTTGAGTAACGGATATAAGTCTATATATAGGATAACCATAAAAAATAAAAAATTATTTTTCACAAAAAGTATTTAAAATTTTGAAAATTTGAAAAAACTAGAAATATTTTCTTTGTGTAATCAATTTGCACCATTGTTTATTTTTTTAGATATTAATTTTATGGAAAATTTATAAAAGGGGAAAGAAATTCCTAATAAAAGCTTTTTGAATGTTTTTAAAAGTTCTTACATGGAAACTATTTGGTAGAAAGATAGCACTTTAAGTCAACTTTCTCTGGTTTCATTTTCTATGGGTCTCCTTTTTTAGAATATCACAAATCAATGACTAAAATTAGGGTCATTGCATCTATTTGATTATAATTTTCGATTTTTCAACTTCAATTGGTGTTCATTTTTCCTTAGTTTCTATTGGGTGGCTTATACTAACTAAATTGGGTTTAATATAAGAGGAATAAAGGAAAAGAGGGAAAATTTGACAAATACATTTTTCGTATCACTAAGATTTCTACAAGAGTGACCTTTGTCCCTATAAAAGGCTAAAGATAATGATTGTTAACTTCTTTAATGACATATGTATGACTTCCATTATGTAATGGAAGTGTTAATATTGCTAGATATATAGCACATTTAATTCACTTGACAAAAGTGGAATAAAATAGTTATTCCTTTCCTATAAACTTGTTTTCACATTTGGTTTGTAGAATAGCAATTCCATTGAATCCTAATTGCTCTCAATAAGGAGTTGTGGTTTCTTTATAGAACTAAAGAAATAGTTATTATTTAAATTTTCCAACATATTTTCATATTGATACAAAACCTAACAGTCAAGCCATGAATTGAGATGAAGGTATACTACTATGTATATATATATATTACTAATATTACTTTAAGTGTAATCAAATAAATTACTAACTATTATTTTTTATTAATTCCTCAAGAATTACAATTTTATTTTTACCTTATTTCATTCCATAAACCAAATTTGTTAATGTTTGTGTTGTTAAGTAATGTTGATATAGATTTAAAGACACCGGAAAGATATCTATTGATTCCTTCTATTGTAGACCATTTTCCATATTTCATTTTACAACTAACAACTAATAATCTAATTGCTTTATAAAATTCATCACACACCATAAACCATGAAGGCCTACTATATATAAGGCATATGTAGAATAAGATATTTACCATTTGACAATAATTGAGAAGAATTTCTCTTCTTGCATTGAAAGGAAACAATATCTTGCTTTTGCATTTACTATAATAATCTCCAGTTTAATCTACTATAAATATGGGAACTTATGCGGAATGTTGCACCACATCTTTCATTCAACTTCTAAAGGATAGAAAAATTATTCTTAAAACAAAAATATTCTTTTATCTTTTATGCCATCTAACATTTTGTTGGCTTGAATATGAGGGAAAGCAAACAAAAGGTTGGCACAAGATTGACATGAAGAAAATAGAAAAGAATGATGATAAACTTATAACATTTTCAAAAGGAAAAAGTGGCATTTACAAGAAAGCTTGTGAGCTATCTGCAACATGCGATGCTAGAGTCTACATGGTGATATTCTCTCCCACTAGCAGGCCATATTCCTTTGCTACATCAACAATGGAGAATGTTATAAATAAGTTTTTTCATCAAAACCTGCCTCAAAACAATAATTCGCTCATAGTCCAGTCTCTTCATCAAGTTCGAATCAACGAACTTAATGAAAGGTATAATAATCTATACAATCAAATACAAGAGGCTAAATCTACAGGAAAGTTGCTCAAGAAAATTCGTAAATTGGGTAATGGAGAAGGATTGTGGAATGCAAAGATTGAAGAGCTTAGCTTGGAAAAATCCCATCAAAAGTGGTCATCCTTAAGAGAGATGTATGAAGAGTTGCCCAATCATATTAATGAAAGGACATAGGCAACTTCATCATTGTTGCCCTCTATTTTGTATGAAGTTAGCTATCAAATTGCACCAAATTGAATGAGAATGTTTTATCTAAATAGATCATCATTAATGTTGCAATTAAAGTTGATTTGATGATTACTTTCATAAAATCATGTCCATTTAGTTTCAAAAGCAATGGATATTAAATTTAATGCAATCATTCATACGTGTTCATCCCCTTTCTCATTTCGTTTATATTTAAACCCATGTGGTTAAACAAAATTATGAGGTGTTACATGTAAATCAATACTTTTAGATTATTGAAAAGCATCCAAAAAATGCAATTTGATACAAGCTTTATATTAATTAATTGCCATTTCCCTCTACTTGTGGGTTAGAATTTTGACTAAAACACATTAAGTGATAATATTTAATTAAATGGGGATGAAATGATTGAGTAGGGATCCAAGCTTAAGACCTTCTATTTTGATACTGTGTTGATATTAATAACACAACCATCTAATCTAGAAGTTTAAGCTTATAGATTTAGTATGACTTTATATTCATTACTTAACACCCTTTAATGAAGTGCAAGAAAACATATTTTACATCTTCTATCACTCTATTCATTAATGACTATGCAAAACTAAAACAAGAATAACATAGACTGTGCTTTATGATTTCCATAATTTTTTAACTAGTAGAAAATATTTTTAAGCAAATTGCAATTTTCATCACCTTGAAAACTTCCTGTTTAGTTACAGAGTTGTTGAGATATGTGCAATCTTTTAGTTTTTTGAAATTTTAGAGTGGTAAAAGCATGTTTTTTAGTGTAGGTCACATGTCCACTATCCTTGGGAATTAAATTGCAACTATCCAAAGTTTCTTCTAGTAATCCCATTTACAAATATGTACATACTACCTTAATGATGCCACATACCAAAAGAAAAAAAAAAGAAAAAAAAAGGTGACACATACTTAGATAAACTCAACCATCCTAGTTTAAGAGTAAAAGATTCTACATTATATACCGTAGGTTTCGATCAATGCTTTAACATTGTTATTGTGATACATCGTGTTTTTTCCCCCCTCCAAGGCAATTAAATTAGGACTTTTAAAAGATGTTTTGATTTAATTTGAGTTATTCTATGACAAGGTCATAGAGATTGAATGGAGCGACTCTTTAAAGTTAGTTTTTCAAAATAAAAATTATAAAATTTTTATTTAATTATAAACCCAATTTTACTAATTCAATACATTATTAATCAGCAAATAAAAAATAAATGCCTCGAGATGTAATGAGAAGCTAAAAATGGCTAAAAGAATCATGTAATTGATAATTTGGAATTTAAATATGCTATATGGGCATAAAAATGCACCAAATACACACATAAATGGCTTATCTACATGTATAAAGTTATAGTTTGCTAAAATAGGTAATAGATAACGCTAAGCCCATGATTTAGTCAATATACTTGCGAATTGGGCTTTGCACATGAGTAAATTTTGCAAAATGGTCTTGAACCATGACTAAATATTACAAAATTGGATTGCTTTAAGCTAGCACATGGGAGGATCTTACAAAATCTAAGCCTTACATGCACAAGTTATGAAGTACATGAACCTAAAGAGAGAGAAATACATGCATGGTCTTAAAAATAAGAGATCCCTTAAAAATCAACTCCAAATATTGCATGTCAAACCTAAACATAATAATCTAATACTATAACACATTTAATCCCACTTTTAACTTAGATTAAACTAGAGACAAAATCAAACTCTCTCAAATATATAATCATCTAAACTAGCCTAAGTTAGGCAATCCCTTAAATAGAAAGTGCCTAGTGTGAGCATCCAAATTCTAAAAAGAAAAATCCACCCCAAGGAGTATTGTCGAAATTTAATTAAATTTTAATATGTGAATGGTGTTGCTTCAACTTTAATTTTTGCTCATAAGCTACTGCATGAATTGAACTTATCATTATCTAGTTGATATTTGAAAAATTATGAGTTAGATAATTATTGTAACTATTGTAGGGAAATTGCCAACTTTCACAAAGTAAAGAAATAAATAGTTTTTATTACAATTAGTAGTTAAATTTGATCTATGTTGACTATCATAATAATAATAATAACTATTGTAGGGAACTTATCATTAAATTTGGTTATTAGTACTGGACAGTACAAAACAAGAAAAACAAGACAAGAAAATTTTTTATACCACGTTTAGTATGTTCAATATTGGACAAAGATTTTTGTGTTGTTTATTATTTTGAATTGTAAAATACTGTATTGAACATGGTAATTTTGATAATTATACCATTTGTATAATATCATGGTTATTTAAAGTAGTAATCACGCCAAAAGATGTATAGTTGCACAACAAAATGGCAAGGTTTGTCTTTCCCTCCTTAAACATCCAAATCTGGAAAAATGATTGAAAAATATCAAATGAAATTACCAAATAAATTCAAAATGGCAAGGTTTGTCTTAAAATTCATAATGCGCAAACAACGATGAGGAAAAAACAGCATATTTCCTACCAATTAGGTTAGATATGTGAAGAATGGGATGCTTAACAATATCTTTACCAGTCTTCTTCCTCTTTATTAAAGTTTAGCTTACAATTAAAGGTTATTTTCCAATTTTAGTTTTTAAGAATTTTTCCTCTATCTTCATAAGTTTATTGTTGTAAAAATTTTCCTAGTATTTACAAGAAGATATTAGAGATTTTCCAGCTGAAAGGAAGAAAAAAAAAAAGAAATCAAAGATAAATGGCCGATGATTTCCCCTTCTTGACCAAATCCTAAGTCCAACGAACCAAATTAATAGACCAACAACCATCTGCAAGTAGTTCAAGTTCTTACATTTTCCAATTCTCAAAACACACCACAACACGGTCTAATATGAGTATATGACATGACTATCAAGAAGCAATTTTCGAATCCAAAGTCCAGGAATTAACTTTGTGAACCATGCTTTTACAGTCGACAGTGAATTAATAGAAGTAACGAAAGGCAACAAGACACTCGTCCCTTCGAAAATTTTGACGAATTGCTTACTTCTCTTACATTTTCACACCCAACAAAGACAAAAAGCAACTGAGACAGAGCAAGTGAGAGAGAAAGAAAGCAAGCCCAATAGAGACACAAGCCCAACCACATAGAGCAAGTGAGAAAGACACAAAAGCAAGCGATGGAGACACAAAGCAAGCGAGAGACAAAGAAAAAAAAAAGCGAGAAGGAGACGAACCAAACTTCAATGGGAAGGTAGTGACGTGATGCAGACGAACTAGACAGCGACCAATAGCATGAAGACGTCGACAACTAAATGGCGACCAGTAACGGGAAGAAGTCGAGAGCTGGAGTAGCGAGGAAGGAACCATGCCTGCATTTGGTATGAGATAGGGTTTTTTCTTTTGATGTGTAAGGGAAAGACACAACGAGGAAGGGATATTTGGGGAAATTTGAAAAAAATGATTTTTTGTCCGGTACCACAAATTTTGTACCGTATTTCACATGGTACAAAATTCAGCCGTTTTGTCTAGTACCTCATTTCTTTTTTATTTAGTACTTAAATCATTTTTTTCAACCAAACTCAAGACAAAAATAATTGTTCAATCCAGTACCACATTTTTTGGGCAACCAAATGCTACCTTAAACTAGGAGTGACAATTTGATATATTGAACTTACTTATTAGTTTAGAAAATAAAGGAATGTGATGGTTTCTTCGGTATTTGGTATAATTTATACTAATTAAGGGGTTTATGATAATATGAGGACAAATTAGCATGACAAAAGGGTTATTTTGTAATTTTGCATGACTTAAAATTAATTATTAAGTATGGGATGATATTGCCTGTTGAATGGTGAATTATGGTATATTGATATGAAGTGTGATGATTGAGTATGGTGATGGTTGATATTGTTAGTACATGAGTATGCTCTATCTAAGGGCATGGTTTATTGATAATAGTATAATGATTTAAGTGCATACTCACTATGAATGGATTATGTGAATAACTAATAGGTTTGACCTTTATGCCATGGTCTAGTTTTACTAGTTATAGAGTAATAGAGACTTGCTTACATCCACATTTTTTACATATTATGTGTTGGGAATTTTATCGTTAGTCCTTGTTTCTAGATATCCCAATGGCATCTCATACTCAATAAATCTTTTATTTTTTTAAATTCTCGATAGAAGTTATATTATTGTATTAGATTATAGAAAGGAAAACACAAACAACATTGGTTGAGGATAGAAATGTAAGGGTTGGCCAAGCCTAAACATAGTCAAATTAGTTCATCATGAAACTAACTCAAAAGGGAGGTTTAACTGAAATAACAATTGTAATGCCCCGAAACCTAGGCCGCGCTACTACTCACCATGTGTCCTTATCTCACAAGAACACGTTAAGGCTTTGAATCAACTCTAATACATTTTGACTTGTGACTCATGTATAAAAGCATTCAATACATCCCACAAGATTAAAATAAATGTCATAAATCCATATCAAACCTCTAACACAGCGAGTCTTTGAATACTAAAATAACATTCTTCAACAGATAATGTTCATTATAGTCAAATAACATAATTTTCTCAAATCTTAATCACCATAATAGTAATGGTAATTTTTATCTTCCTTTCTTTGTGGTTCACCTAAACCCAAGTTATCTTTTAGGTTATCATCTCCCTCAACACCTACATCTAAAAATATTCTCCAAATGGTGAGCTAATGCCCAATACATATAATACAAACACACACGCATGAACAAACATGAACAAGTATCACATACATTATGCAGTACTTAAACACAGACAACCATTTCATAATACAATTTATGTCCACAAGCAACAACAAAATACTCATGACCCTTTTAACACACAAGAGCATGATTTAGTGATGGGAACTACCACTATGAGCCCCACACCCATGATCCCTTAATCCTTAAACTTAATGCTAGAAACTGCCACTACAGGCTCTATACCCATGTATCGAGTCTAATTTTTTATTTGTCATTTTCATTCCTAATCCGATTTATACTAGACCCTATACTCATCTAATATAAATCCTCAACTTAAACTAGGAATTTCATTTTATTTTGGAGTCGCCACCCAACTGAAGTTAGGAAAGATTATTGAATTAGGACTAATTGAGCAGATCAATCATAATTTGGACAACTAGTCAGCGAGATCTCATCTTTTCATTTTTGTGAAAGAGGAAAGTGAAAACCAGAGTTTCTAGACTCGGGGGCTAACTTATTAAAACCTTAAAGTTACTACCTTATTCTTCTGAAATCTAAACCATATTCTAATGTCTTTTATTGTTATTTATTTTTTTATTGATTAAAACAACTTATTCCAATCTGGAAAATGATTTTTTATTCTTTTTAGAGTTGTCCCAAATGGGTGCCTATGTACCTGCTATTCGGGATTAAACAAGCCGTAGTTTGCTTTTTTATAAAAAGCTTTAGTGGGTTAGTTAATTTTAATTATGAAAATACCTCGAATTTACGTTTTTATCATTTAGTATTTTTTTTTTAGAAAAAATCTAAGCCTAAGCTTTATTTTATTTTTTTTGAAAAAATTAATTTAAGGAAAAAAACCTATTTTGGATTTATTTAAGAAAAGGATTTTTTCTAAGTGATAAAAATTACTTTTTTTTTATATCCCTATTAATAACCTACCTTAATTTTTTTATTTTTTTATATTTTATATTTTTTATTTATTAATTATTTTTAAAAAATTATTTTATAATATTTATAATTTTTTATTATTTTATCTACTCTAACTAAACATAAAAAAATCTAAATTCTATCATTTTTCCTAATATTTTTTTTTTATTTTTTCTCTTTTTTTATTTTCGAATTGTAACTAAACAAACAAACAAATAAATAAAATACAATAAATAAATAAATAAAAACAAAAAAACCGACTTACTTGGATCCAGGTATGGTGCGCTAGTTGGGTCGAACTGGTTCGGGTCAGATCGGGTCGGCAGGTTGGGTCACGATGGCTGGAAGTCCTCGTTGGTGGCATTCTGGCAACTTTCGAGGGTGTTTGAAGGTGGCTTCCGAGCTTTTAGGGAGTGGGGAACCTAGCTGTGGTGGTGGATTTCTTCAAGAACGCCTCCTGGTGGTGTTTTGAGGTGGTGGTGGTCGGTAGTCGTGGCCCGTGATATGTAAATGATGGTTATTTACTCTAATTTATCGCGGATAGAAACCAAACAACCGAACCTTCGTGCTGGTTTACTTCTCCTTTGCTTACTCTTGCTTCAAAATAGGGCTGAGGGCCTTGATACGCTTCCTTTCTTATGAGCATGGCTCTTGTGATTGTGGTATTATCCCATTAATGCACCAAGTTTAATGCTCAAAAATTGGTAGAATTATGTCACAAAATTTATTGAGATTCATTATCATTTCAATGTTCATTATGCATTGGTGAAGTGATGGGTAATGTGTTTAGGAATGTTTGTTTTAATGAGAATTTCTTGAAGTTATCGATCATTCAGGAACATTAACTTTGCTTATAAAAGAAATGAAAACTAGACTCATCGAAACTTGTACTGAGTATTGGCATTCATAAACCTTGGCAAAATTTCAATTTTTTTGCCTAAGGATAGTGCATCTTAACAACATCTATATTAATAGGGTCTCTCAATTCCAGACCATCCATTTGAGTTAATATCAAAGCACCTCCTGACAATACCTTCTTTACAATGTATGGGCCCTCATAGTTTGGGGTAAACTTCCCCTTGGAATCTTGAGCATTCTAGAGAACTTTCTTTAGCACCAGATCTCCTTCTTTGAAACATCGAGGTCTCATTTTCTTGTTGAATGCTCGGGCTATTCTTTGTTGGTAACATTGGCTGTGACATAATGCAGTGAGTCTTTTTTCATTGATCAAATTCAACCGATCAAGCCTCTTCTTTACCCAGTTTGACTCATCTAACTACGCTTCTGATAGAATTCTGAAAGATGGTATTTCGACTTCAACTGGTAGGACTGCCTTAGTAACATATACCAGAGAATATGGGGTAACTCCAGTAGATGTTCGAATTGAGGTTCTGTAAACCATGAGGGCGAACGATAGCATTTCGTGCCAATCTTTGTAAGTGATTGTCATCTTTTCAATGATTCTTTTGATATTCTTGTTGGCTGCTTCCACTGCCCCGTTCATTTGAGGTCAATAGGGAGTTGAATTTCTATGGTTTATGTGAAATTGTTGACACAAATCTATCATCGACTTCTTGTTGAGATTGGTTCTATTGTCAGTAATAATTGACTCAAGAACTCTGTATCGAGCTATTATGTCCCTCTTCAAAAATCGAACTATTACCCCTTTTGTGACACTGGCCTATGACGAAGCATCTACTCACTTGGTGAAGTAATCAATGGCTATTAGTATAAATTTGTGGCCGTTGGACACTGTTGGAGTGATTGGGTCAATGATGTTGATTCCCCACATGGAGAAAGGCCATGGTGTAGACAACAAATGAAGTTCTATAGGCGGGGCGTTTATTTGGTTTGCATAAACTTGACACAAGTGATAATGCTTGACATATTTGATACAATCTGATCATGGTTAGCCAATAGTAGCCCATTCTCATGATTTTTTAGGCTAACATGTAGCCGTTCATGTAAGGTCCACATACTCCTTCATGCACTTCTTTCATCAATTCACATGCTTCATTTCTATCCACACATCTTAACAAGGTGGTATCAGGCAATCTTTTATAAAGCACAGGCTCATTTAATAAGAAATGACTTGCTAACCTTCTGAGTGCTCTTTGGTCATTTTTGCAAGCCGTTTCAGGGTATTTACCTTCTTAGAGAAAAGTTTTGATATCGTAATACCAAGGCTTATCATCTTATGCTTTTTTGATTACCAAACAGTAGGTAGGCCGATTTTTTATTTCTATTTTCAATGGTTAGACTTTGGCTCCCCCTGTTATCTAAATTATAGATGCTAGTGTGGCGAGTGTATCTGCAAACTGATTCTGAGTTCTCGGGATGTATGTGAAGGTGATAGCTTCGAATTCATTGATTAGCTTTGTCAAATGCTGATGGTATGGTACTAACTTGGGGTTTTTAGTTTTGTATTCCCCACTTGTCTATAATATGATGAGTGAAGAATCTCCGTACACTTCTAATTCATGGATTTCCATGTAGTAAGCCATTTTGAGGCCGAGTATGCACGCTTCATATTCAGCGATATTATTAGTATATGGAAATGTGAGTCTTGTTGCAAAGGGAATTGTGTTCCTTCCAGTGATATCAGCATTATCGCGATCCCACAACCAAATACATTAGCAGCTCCGTTAAAGAACATCTTCCATTTAGGGCTTTGTTCTATCCCACAATCTTCTATTAGTGCGCCTTCCGCTGTTAATATATTTTCATCAGGGAATTGGGCTTGTGATTCTTAGGGATCTCCCTCAACTGAGTGTTCTACCAACTAATCGGCTAGAAATTGCCCTTTTATCGAATTTTGATTTATATATGTGATATCGAATTCTGATAAGAGCATTTGCCATTTGGAGATTCTTCCTAACAAAACGGGCTTCTCTGCTAAGTATTTCAAAGGATCATGTTTTGTTAGCAACTCAATGGGATAATAAATGGTGTATTGCCTCAATTGGTGCATGACCCAAATCAAAGCATAGCAAGTCCTCTCTATTTCGGAATACCTCTGTTCCCCATTTGTGAATTTCTTGCTTAGATAATATATGGAACATTCTCTTCCCTCTTCATCTTTCTGTCCCAAAACGCATCCCATGGATTCAGGGAGTATCGTGAGGTATAAGAATAAGGGTTTTCCTTGTTTTGGAACTATTAAGACTAGAGGATTTGTGAGATAGTCTTTGATCGTTTTGAATGCTTCTTCACATTCATCGTCCCATTCTACTACAGCATTCTTTTTTAACAAACGGAATAGTGGACGGCATTTGTTTGTGAGTTATGAGATGAAACGGGTTATATAATTCAACCTTCCCAGCAAACATCTCACCTCTTTGATAGTACGTGAAGAGGGTAGTTCTAGTATGACCTTTACTTTGTTAGGGTCAATTTTAATGCCTTCTTGGCTTATGACAAACCCTAACAACTTGCTTGTTGTGACCCTAAAAGTGCACTTTTCTGGATTTAACTTAAGCTGAAACTTTCTCAATCACTTGAATAATTTCCTCAGAACAACTGCATGGTTTTCTTCTTCCTTAGACTTGGCTATCATATCGTCGGCGTATACTTCGACTTCCCAATGCATCATGTCATAAAGTATCGCGACCATGGCTCTTTGATATGTTGCCCTAACGTTTTTCAAACCAAAGGACATGACTTTATAACAGAAAGTTCCCCATGTTGTGATAAAGGTCGTTTTAGTTTTATCTTCTTCAACCATTTTTATCTGATTGTACCCTGAGAAACCGTCCATAAATGAGAAGAGATGGTTTTCTGCGGTGTTGTCTACCAGGACATTGATGTGAGGTAAAGGAAAGTTGTCTTTTGGCGTAGCTTGGTTTAAATCTCGGAAGTCTATACATAGACGTACTTTCCCATTCTTTTTTAGAACGGGAACTATATTTGCTATTCGTTCCAGATAGTCAGACACTTCAATAAATCTCACTTCTAATAGTTTTTTTACTTCCTCTTTAATCTTTAGTAAGATATTAGGCCTAAATCTTCTCAATTTCTGTTTTTTAGGTTTGACATCTTCCCTTGTGGGAAGCTTATGAACTACTATTGACTGGTCTAGTCCTGGCATGTCGGCATATAACCAAGCGAATACATCTGCATATTCAGTTAACAACTCAACTATCTCGCGCTTTTGCTCAGCACTCAAATTGACCCCAATCTTGAGGTTTTTAGGTTTCTCAGTGCTTTCTAGATTTTCTATCTCCAGTGGGTCATCAATTGAAATCCCACTTTATTCATGTTTTTGCCAATTTTCTCGTATTATTTCATGGTCAAGGGTATCACCTCCAACGGCTAACCCAACAGTGTTGGAAACAATATCAGTGTTTTCATTACTTACCTGCACAAAATGTCCCTGACGTTCGACGGCAGGGAATCTGTGGGTAAAGTGAAATGAGAGCACGTATATATAAGAAAAAAAGGAATGAATTGTAATTTATTGAATCTAAAAAATAACCATAATAGAAATTTGTCTAATAATCATTCCCTATCCTTGAGTTGACCTAGCGCTATCAATAGGATAACAGAACCAATTGTTAAGAGCTGGATGCTGCTCGAATGTTTGAGAGTCGAGCCTTCATTGCTGACGTTGGTTTCGCTTATCCTTGGCTCTTGAATGGTAGTTACTTGCTTGAATGATTGCTGGAGGGGTGGAAAACGCATCTGAGTTTCGCTTGGCCTCTCTTTCCTTCTGCCCTTGATATCTTTTACTTATGCCTTTTCCTAGGCTGTAAGAACGTACCTTAGTCCAAACGTCCCTTGCTGTCCTTCCTTGAACTGATGGCCCTCCTTACTGGTTACTACACTCACCTCATTAAATATTTGGAGACCAAAGTCTTTAGAACCGTCTTCCCCGATATAGGGTATGGTGGTTTCTTTATAGATGGCATAGTTTTGCTCTCCCGGTACGGTAATGATCTATCCATTTGCTATAAACTTAACCTTCTGATGTAGACTTGATGGTATGGCTCCGGCAATGTGTATCCACGGCCTTCCCAATAGCAGATTGAAAGACCTTGGAATGTCGAAGACTTAGAAGGAGATGTGGAATATCTGTGGACCAATCTCCACTGGCAAGTTGATCTCCCCCACTATTTCTCTCTTAGACCCATCGAAGGCCCTAACCACTGTTGAGCCTAGCTTGATGTTGCTTGGATCGACTCCCAACAGGTCAAGGGTGGCCAAAGGGCATACGTTGAGAGAGATCCATTGTCAATGAGTACTCTGGAGATGATTGTATCGTTGCATTTCATCACTATGAACAATGGTTTCGTATGTTGGTCTCCATCTTCCTCCAGCTCTTCGAGAGAAAAAGATATCTGATCCATGGTGAAGATTGAATCTGTTACATGGCTCAATTTCTCTATTGCGATGCCCTCTGGCACCTTGCTCTGTTTTAGCACTTTGAAGAGTGCTTCCCTATGAGGCTCAGATGTTGTGAGGAGGCCCATAAGTGATATCTGGGCTGGAACCTTGTTCAGTTGTTCCATGATCTTATATTCGCTTGCCTTAACCATTCTTGTGAATGCAGAGAGCTCCTCTTCTTCCTCTTTCCCTACCTCAGTGTTGGGCTCTTCGGTTGAGATCTTGTATTTAGGGTCATATATTCTCCCAAAATGGGTGATTCCTCCTATGATAGGGGGTCTTTCTTGCTCAAGAGCCCGATAGTCAAATGGTGCCGCCTTATACCTCTCTGAGGGTATTGCGGCATTGAATACATATCTCTTCTTTAGAATCTGCACATTAGTAGATTGTCCCTCATAGCACATTATGACTATCAATTTTTAGTTTGATTTAATCGTATTTACAAACTTCTCCCTTTCCTTTGGTGGGTTATCTTCTTTCTCAAACTCGAGCCCCCATCTGCTAGGTGGCCTATACTCGGTTGGTGTGAAAGAGTAATTTACCAGATACTCAAATCTCCCATATGATTCGCCTAGGGTACTGACTGTTGGGTCTCCAGCTAACCATCTCTTCTTGATATGTGATTTAGGGGTTTTATCTGAGACTTAGCATGGGTGACTTTCTCGTTGCACTATTGTTCTTTTCTATTTTTGGGACTTTTTGGAGTCCAGCTCTTCGGATGTGATCATATTGACGGTGGGCTTATGGTTGGGCAATGGATTAGTGTCGACATTGGGTGCTGGTGTGTTAACAAAGTCCAACTACATTATTCCGGCATTAATCAGATCTTGAATCTTATTTCAAAGCCTCCAGCATCTATTTGTGGAATGCTCCTCTTAGCCCATATGATAATCACATTTGAGGCTTGAGTCAAAATTTCTGGGTTTGTACCAGTCACTTGGGATCTTGAAGCTGATCAGATTATCCACTTGCAACCGAGCGAAGACCTGGCTGAGCGGGATCGGGATCGGAGTGAATTGTCTTAAGACCCTGGTGGCTTGGGTGTGATTCATCGGCGACTACTGGATTGGAGCATTCGTGGTCTAAAATGTCACGCAGGTCCTAACCTTGTCTACTCTATCGGAGTTAACTGTGCTGACAGTGGACTCCTTGGCTTTGTTACTCCCTAGGGGCCTCTGCGATGATGCAATTCTAGGAGGGTCTACTGTTTGGAGTCTCCCTGATGTGATGGCATTCTCAATTTAGCACCCTACCACCACTACTTCTGCAAAACTAGATGACGTTTAGCCCACTAGATGTGAGAAGTAAGTCTTATCCAGAGTGTTGACAAAGATGAATGTCAACTCCTTTTCAGAAATTGGGGTCGTTACCCGAGCAGCTTGAGCTCTCCAGCACTGGGCATATTCCTTAAAAGACTCAATGTGTTTCTTTCGGAGACTTCCTAAGTCCATTACCGAAGAGGCAACCTCGATGTTGAATTTGTATTGATTGTAGAATGCCCAAGCAAGTCTTTCCCAGGTATTGACTTGGTTGAAGTCTAAGTGTGCATACTAGGTGAGGGTAGGGCCTGTGAGGCTATCTTGGAAGGTCTGGATCATGAGCTGGTCATATTGGGCATACTTGCTCATCTTCCGTACATACAGCCTTGTATGCATCTTGGGGCATCTAGTGCCATCATATTTTTCAAATTCTAGGGTCTTGAACTTCTCTGGGTACACTTCCTTCCCATATACTGGCAGGCTAGTGATTCCTACCTGCTCAAAACCATTAGGCCCCTCTATCGTTTTCATCTTATCAGCCAGGTGTTGAAAAAGTTTTCTTTCCATCTCCTTTTGCCTACCCTCCATCTCCCTCTTTATGTCATCCAAAGTTGGACCGAGGTTGACTCTCGGTTCATACTCGAATGCCGGGTTGAGGTAGGAATTGATCACTTCATATTCTGGAGGTTGACCCTCTACTGCTTTCCCTTTTTTAGCTTCTGAGTGTTCTTCCTGAGTTGGTTGGGTGGTGCAAAGGAGGCCAATACTCTCAATCAAGAGGTAGACTTTTGCAGCCAATTGCTGAATTGTTTGTTCTAGGGACATGATCCTAGGGTCCAAGGCGGTATCAACACTGGTGTTGTTGCGGTGGTCGCTATTGTTGCCACTGTTTGCCATTTTAGTCTTTGAGTGGGTGTGAATTGGGCTCCTTGGAGGGTTCGGTTGTTTGGGAGATATCTTTGATACCTGGTACACGAATTTTCCTTAGTTTAATACATGTATGTAAATATGATGCATGTATCACATAGATGCTAAAATAAAGGTACCAACAATTGATTAATGATATAATACTAAAATTTTATTTTTATTAATATTGAAAACTCGGAGTTCGATACTTGAAACATGAAAAAGTAAAAGTATAATGCTAATCTATTTCCTAGTCCTCTTCTTCTTTTGCTGCGTAGGCGCCAGTTTTCCGCTGACAACGGCTTCTAACTCTTTAACCCTAGCTTGGGTCTTCTCCAGCAAATCTTCCAAGGCCTTGTTTCTTTTATTAGACTTTTTGAATCTGCCCTAACAGATATCCTTTTTGTAGTCTAAAACTTCGAAGTATACCTCCATTCGGGCCCTGACTTGTTCTAAATAGGTTCTCAGCTCTGGGTCTACCTTGTCTGGCTTAAATTGGGTGATATCTGGGACTCGGTATGCCCTTTCTCCTATTTGATATAGTTGGTGGATCATGAAATCTCTTGTCTCTCGATGTTTTCCTACTTCACCATCCAAGTATCTGAGGTCTACATTGGGGCTCTCGATTGGAGCTTCCCATAGGGCCTTGACCTTTGCCAGCTTGGCAAAATTCTTGGCTACCAGCAGACTTGGGTCCTAGTATTCGAACATGATTGCTTTTAGTGATGGTCGATAAACTATGTCTTAGATGGTACCGAATTGGCGGACCACTGAGTTTGGATGATAACCTATGCAACTGTTGATACTAATTAGAGGAACGACCTAAAGGTTTCTACAGGTTAGGATGACTTTGTTGCAGCAACTCCATCTAGCTGTCCACAGGATGTCATCGACACTGAAACTCTTGAGCACTTTCACCCAACTGTGGCTAGTAAGGTTGTCGGGGAGCTTTATCTTTTCTATGCAGGAGTCCACAAGGTCCACTTGTTAGGTTAAAGATTTCCAGACCAAGTTCAACCCAAGACATTTGAGGTGGCTCACAAACCAGATCAGGATGAGGTTGATGTTTAAGTGGAGGATCCTGTGGCCTTTCCTCTTGATAAAGTTCAAGTTCCGGATCTATTCAACCAGTAAAGCTGGGATATAAGATTTCCCTTCCAAGAATTGGGCCACCAGCTCTACGACTCGGTAGTGGATGTAAAAGATCTCGGTAGGAAAGAGTATGGTGGCAAAGGCTGTCAGGATGAAAGAATTCACCCTTCTCTGTTTGTAGCTCTTGAGGTCCCCGCATAACATGTCTTTCCTATTCCCATCATCTTCCCAAGCTATGAACCAGGCTTCTAACTCGTCCATCCGTATTCAATATTTGTTGTAGTTTGCTAAGGCCTCATTAATTACTGTCTTGCGGATACCCAGAAGTCTATTGAAAATACTGGCCGACCCAACCTCAAGATCTAGCACATACACCTCGCTGGTTAATGATGAGGCCTGTAGAAGTTGGGTGTATTCTTCTAGAGTGGGAGTGATCTCATGTGGCCCAATGAATAAAACTGCGGGCTCTATTTCCCATAGATGGGGGATAGCCCGTATCAAAGGTAAGTTCATTTCCATCTTCATTAGTGAAAGGATGGGCCCTATCTTTTGTTAGACGAAGGCTTGCTCTTCGGAGTTGTACAGAGTAAACCAATGGTCCAATACCAACTTTGGATCCAGAGGTTTACAAACCCAAATCTCTTTGTGAAGGAGGTGATCGACTATAGAACTAGCCATCTATTACAATAGAAATCTCCAATTGCAAAAAGTTTTTACAAAGTACAAATGACGTTATTACAGGTAAATGTATCTGAACTCTAGGAACGGAACAATAGTATTTCATCATTAATCAATTGCCAACCCATGACTTTCATGTATGCAGGTAGGTGGGTTCTAACAGGTCCCCAAGCTCTATGGCCTCCTGCATTCTCGAAGAAATGGATCTCAGGTCATATCAAAGCATTGGGTGGGGGGTGGCCTAATCAGTCCTGAATGGTGATCATATCACTTCGCCCGAAACCTACACAATGGCCCCTCGTCTTAAGGTCCTAAGACTGCCTGGGTTTGATCATATCTAATCACACGATTATATGCATGCAGACTCAATAGTAAAAATAAATAAATGAACCCTAAATTTCGTTAAATCCCTAAAATGTTAGCATCAATAGTATAAAAATCAAGAGATATTTTGGAAATAGTGATTTCAGAAGATTCAGGTGGCTAGCCTATTAGAAAAGCTCCCCAGCGGAGTCACCATCCTGTCGAGTCTAATTTTTTATTTCTCATTTTCATTCCTAATCCAATTTATACTAGACTCTATGCTCATCTAATATAAATTTTCGACTTGAACTAGGAATTCCATCTTATTTTAGAGTCGCCACCCAACTGAAGTTGGGAAAGATTATTGAATTAGGACTAATTGAGCAGATCAATCCTAATTTGGACAACTAGTCGGCGGGATCCCCTCTTTTCATTTTTGTGAAAGAGGAAAGGGAAAACCAAAGTTTCTAAACTCGGGGGGCTAACCTATTAAAACCTTAAAGTTACCATCTTATTCTTCTGAAATCTAAACCATATTCTAATGTCTTTTATTGTTATTTATTTTTTTTATTTATTTATTGATTAAAACGACTTATTCTAATCTGGAAAATGACTTTTTTATTCTTTTTAGAGTTGCCCCAAACAGGTGCCTACGTACCTAATATTTAGGATCAGACAAGTCGTAGATCGCTTTTTATTAAAAGCTTTAGTGGGTTAGTTAATTTTAATTATAAAAATACCTCGGATTTACACTTTTATCATTTTAGTATTTTTTTTTAGAAAAAAAATCTAAGCCTAAGCTTTATTATTTTTTTTTTGAAAAAATTAATTTAAGGAAAAAAACCTATTTTGGATTTATTTAAGAAAATGATTTTTTCTAAGTGATAAAAATTACTTTTTTTTATATCCCTATTATTAACCTACCTTAATTTTTTTTCTCTTTTTTTTATTTTTGAATTGTAACTAAATAGACAAATAAATAAATAAACAAATAAAAACGGAAAATCTGACTTACCTAGATCCGGGTACAGTGTGTGGGTCGAGTTGAACAGGGTCAGGTCAGATCGGGTCAGCAGGTTGGGTCACGATGGCTGGAAGTCCTCGTTGGTGCCGTTTCAGCGACTTTCGAGGGAGTTTGAAGGTGGATTTCGAGCTTTTAGGGAGTTGGGAACCTAACCGTGGTAGTGGATTTCTCCGAGAATGCCTCCTGATGGTGTTTCGAGGTAGTGGTGGTCGACGGTCGTGGCTCGTGAACTCCAGCGACTCCAAACTCTCCTATTTCCTCTCCTTTCTCTCTTCTTATCGATGCTTTGACTTCCCCACATCGTGCTCTATTTATAGACACCAAAAATCGAGCTAGATAAGCTTAGATTTCCTCCGATTAGGGCAAATCGGATTCGCGGTTGAAATCTTCTCTAATTTGATTTGATTTGCACAAATCTTTGATTTTGTTGTGATTTAATTCTAATTGGATGATGTTTATCTCATTTTGGTTAAAGATTTGGTGGATTTGTGAAAAAAATCGCACCAAAATGGCCGAATTTGAATTTTTTCCTTGCCGGCGACAATCTCAGACGAAAGTAGGAGACGATCACGTGCCCGACGCGTGCATTCGCATTAGCAAATCAACTACTAACACGTGTCTTAGGGAGGGAAAAAATTTGCAAAACGCGGAATGCGTCCCCCGCAATTCGAACTCACAATCGAGCCTCCTTCCCTACGCCTTAAGCCATGGTCAAGACCAGCTGGGTTAACCTACTTCTCAGTTTTCTTTATTTACGCAAATTACATATATGCGGTGCAATTTTTATTATTTTTGTATTATTTTGAAATTAAAAAATTTATAAAAATTATTTAGCTCCTTTTCTTATTATTCCTATCATTATTTTCCAAAATTGATATATTTCCCTATTTATTTTATTTTTTTTAATATTTTTCCTATTTTTTCTAAATTATAAGAAAATTGATAAAAAATGAAAATTGACCATTATTAATTATTAGGATAAAAAATGGAGTGTTTACACCATGTTTACTTAATCTTGATGATGGGAACTGCCACTACGGGCCCTACACCCATGTACACTTAAACCTGGTGATGGGAACTGCCATTATGGGCCCCACACCCATGTCCACTTAAACCTCTTAACCAACATTTAACCCAGATCATTTCCAAGCACAACTCCACTAGGGACAACATCACACAAGGATCATTGGGATGTTCCCTAAGGATCTGCCATTACGAGTCTATAGGCCGAGCCAAGCACATACAACATACAACTTAAGCACTTAAGCCAAATCATCCAGTTAAATCAAGTTCAATGCATAAACTAACTTAAACAAGCACAGAACAACACACAAGTTACACGTATCTTGAATCCTAGCCGTAAGCACTTTCGATCTTGGACTTAAGCTAAATTGAAATATGTATGTCAACAAACTCTTCTTATTCCTTAATCTAAGATTGATATTAATTCTTAATTCTCTTAATCCTATTCATTTAAATTCTCTAAGGCTATACTAGCTACCTAGATCGTGTGGAAATTAGCTTAACTAGAAGTTAAATGGATATATAATTAATTATATTTTATTCAACACAGCCATGTTGGGGGCTATGTTGCTCAACACAGGCTAGAGCACGACCGTGTTAAGGGTCGTGTATCTTTTGGTGTAAAGTTTAGCTTCAACACAGTTGGAACACAGCTATATTGGGAGGCTACGTTCTTCTTAATTCAAGACGGTCAAAACACGACCATGTTAAGAGGTCGTGTTACCCTTGACTCAACATGGTCGAAACACAACTGTATTATGAGGCCGTGTATCTCTCGGTATAACCTTCAAACTCAACACAGTTGAAGCACGACCATGTTAGAAGATCGTGTATTTCTTGGTGTAACCTTCAAACTCAACACGGTCAAAATACGACCATGTAGGAAGATCGTGTTACCCTTAGCAATCTCTACAAACTCCTAATTCTTCATTCCAAATTCTCCTAAATGTAATCCTCTCTATTCCTAGGCCTGATTAAATCTCCAAAACACGTAATTAGACTTAAATTACAGGGATTAGATTACTTACTTCAATAATTTCACAAATCATATTCTTGAGCCATTGATTCCCGTTCTCGTTTCATCCTTCCTCAAATTTTGAGTTCTGAATGAACAAGGTGAAGTAACTAGCATAAATCTTAAATTTGGTATTCTCATTAACTATTTCATAGTAAAACCTTACCTCGTGTGATTAGATTGAACAAATTTCTCTTAATTGTTTTCTCTAAAGAAATGCTTCAAGTCAGCAATTTCAAACTTAAAGATTCTTTTCTTGTAAAAAATAACAATAGTGTGAAGGAGAAGCTCATCAAAATTATCTTTTAAATTGATGCATATACCTCCAATAACTTAGATTCTATTAAGATTTTTTAAGATTTTGTATGAGTGGAGAAGTTAAAGCCCCACTCTTATACTCTAGAGCTATAATACCTTATACCCACAAACTTAAATAAAATAATATAATAAAAAAATAATCAAGAGATAAAAACTAATAAGATTTACTCATATCAAAGATACACTAAAGATGTAAATAATTTAGGGAGGGAAGAAAAATAAATAAAAAGAAGTAAAGAGAGAATAATAGGAAACTAATCTAAAACCTACCATGATATAGACTTCCCTAGATTCCAACCCCACCATCATTAGTAGGACCATAAGCCCTCTTTCACAATTTACTCTAACAAAAAAAACTTCTTGCTACAATAGGAGAGAGATAAGAAGACTAGAGGTGCACCACACCATATAAGTTCCCTAAACCTAGATACTTTTTCTCTCTTGAACTAAGAGACTAGAATATGATAATAAGATTATAAGGAAAAAGTATTAAGATTAGTAAACAAAACACAAAGACAATAAAATCTTCAATAAATAATACAATCAAAACTCTAGCAATTGATAAATAGTTATTAATATCAAACCTTAAACCTATTAGACTTGAATCATAATTGCATAATGGAATATCAAATAGGAATTTATCAATATGATTTGTCAATGATACTTGTAAACACCCCATTTTTTTCCTAAGAATCAATAATAATCAATTTCCAATTTTTCCTATTTTTTTCCAATTTTTCTCTAATTTGGCAAAAATAAGAAAAATATTCAAAAAATAAAAATAAATAGGAAAACACATCAATTTTGAAAAATGATTTCAGAAATGGAAATAATAAGGAATAAATAATTTTTTAAAAATTTTGAAATTTCAAAAAATACAAAAAAATAAAAAAATCGCATTGCATTTATGCAATTTGCGAAATAAGGAAAATCAGGAATATGGGCTAGCTCAGCTGGTCCGAGCCACAGTCAGGCAGGCACGCGCGGGTACGAGGTCCGGGGTTCGAAACGCTGGGAAGCAGATTCCGCGTTTTGCAATTTTTCTTCATTGTCTAGGACACGTGGCAGCATCCGATTGGCTGGAGCAAACACACGCGTCGGGCGCGTGATCGTTTTCAACCTCGGTCCGAGATTGCTGGCGAGGGGAAAAATTCGAATTTCGGCCGTTTTGATTCGATTTTTTGCACGAATCCAACAGATCTTCAACAAAATTGAGATAAACATCATCCAATTGGAATCAAATCTCAACAAATCGAAGGATTTACACGAATCGGAGTTGGTTCATTTAACCGCAAATCCGATTTGCCTCGATCGGTGGAAATCCGAGCTTATCCAGCTTGATTTCGAGAGCCTATAAATAGAGGATGAATTGAGGAAGCCAGAACACAGATCAAAAGCGAGAGAAAGTGAGAGAAAAGAGAGAAACGAAGTCCACCGGAGGAGTTTGAAGCCACGACCGCCGATCAAGAGTTGAGTAACCACCAAGAGGCGTTTCTGGAGCAAACCACCGCCACCATTGGATTCCTCACCCTCGATAACCTAGGATTCGACACCTCAACTGCTGCAAAAGGCCGCCGGAATGCCGTCAACGAGCACTCCCCGCCGCCGTGTCCGACCGCTTCGACCCGATTCGACCCAACCGACCCGACCCGACCCGCGCACTGACCCGGATCCACGTAAGTCAAATTTTTCCGTTTTTTTATTTTATTTTATTTTGTTTATTTATTTGATTTATTTTATTCCGAATTGATTTATTAATTTATTTATTTGTTATTTATTTATTTATTTTATTTACTTATGTGTTATTTATATTTCAATAAATAGAAAAATGTTAGAAATTAGATTTTTTAGGAGTTAATAATATAAAAATAATAATAATAATAAATAAAAAGAAAAAATATATAATCAAAATAATAAATAATAAAAATGTAGAAAATAATGAAAATATTATAAAAAAATAATAAAAAAACTTTAGATTTTGAAATAGGATAGAACCTAGGAGGAAAATTTTTAATAAAACAAAAATGCGCAAAAATTATGAAAAATTAATAAAAAATCATAAAAATAATAAATAAATAAATATATATATATATATATATATATATATAAACTTATAAAGATTGTAAAAGAATAATAAAAGAATCATAAGAATCATAAAAATGATAAAAAAAATCATAAAAAATACAAAAAATTAATAAAAAATTAATAAAAATTCAAAAATTAAGAGAAAAATAGAAAAAATGAGTTTTATCACTTAGAAAAATCATTTTCTCAAATAAATCCAAAATTGATGTTTTCCCCAAAAATTATTTTCAAAAATCAAATTATTAAGCTTAGGTTTAGATTTTTTAGAAAAATCCAAAAAATGGTAAAAACATAAATCAAAAGAAATTTCAAAATTAAAATTCACAAACCTACTAAATCTTTTCAGGAAAAGCGAACTACGGCTTGTTTGATCCTGAATAGCAGGTACGTAGGCACCCATTTGGGTCAACCCATAAAATGAAATAAAAAATCATTTTTTCAAATAACTCATTAAAAAACACAAAGCAACAGAAACAAAATAAAAGACATTTATAGATAGAGATAATTTTAGGAGATTATATGGTAACCGTAAGGTTTTAATAGGTTAGTCTCCGAACTTAGAAACTCTGGTTTTCCTTTTCCTCTTTTCACCAAAAACAAGAAGAGGAAATCACGACAACTAGTGGTCCAAATTAAGACTAATCCGCTCCTTTAGTCTTAATTCAATCTTTCCCAACAACAGTTGGGTGGCGACTCCAAAATTAAACGGAGTTCCTAACTCAAGTCGAGGATCTATATTAGATGAGCATAGGGTCTAGTCTAGATCGGATTAGGAATGGGAAAATTCAAAAATTAGACTCGACAGGATGGCGACTCCGTTGGGGAAAAGCTCGTTCCAGTAGGCTAGCCACCTAAATCTCCTCAAATTGTTCTTTTAAAGAAATGTCTTTCAATTATTATTCTGTTGCTAACTTTTTAGGGATTAGCTAAGATTAGTTTTCTTTACTTTGGGGTCTACATGCATATGTTTGTGTAAATAGATGCGGTCGAACCCGGACCGTCCTAGGACCCTAAGACGGGGAGCCATTGTGTAGGTTTCGGGCGAAGTGAGTTGATCACCGTTCGGGACCGATTAGGCTACCCCACCCAATGCTTCGATATGGCTTGAGATCCATTTCTCCGAGAATGCGGGAGGCCATAGAGATTGGGGACCAATTAGAACCAACCTATTTTGCATACATAAGTCATGGGTTGACAATTGATGATAATGTAATAAATTGTTGTTTTGTTCATGGAGTTCAGATCTATTTCCCTATAATATTTTCATAGTTCTGGTTGTAATTAGGGAATTTCTTGTTGTAATAGATGGCTAGTACCGCAGTCGACCGCCTCCTCCACAAAGAAATTCAGATGTACAAACCTTTGGACCCAAAGTTAGTACTGGGCCATTGGTTTACCTTGTACAATCCAGAGGAGCAGGCCTTCATCCAGCAAAAGATAGGGCTCATCCTCTTACTAACAAAGATAGAGGTGAATTTTCCTTTAGTACCGGCCATGCTCCAGTTATGGGAAGTAGAGCCCGCAGCTTTCTTTATCGAGCCACATGAAATCACACCTACCCTGGAAGAGTACACCCAGCTGCTACAAGCTCCAGCGCTAACCGATCAAATCTATTTGCCAGATCTCGAGGCCGGGCCAGCCGGTACCTTTAGCAGACTACTAAGTATCCACAAAATAGCAATCAACAAAGCCTTGGAAGCACAATTGGAGAAAACCAAAGCCAGAGTCGAAGAATTAAAAGCCGTCACCAACGAGAAGCCTGAGTCTCCACAACAAAAGAACAAAAGAGTTAGGAAATAGATTATCATTGTACTCTTTCATTTGTATCGAAACTCCAAAATTTTCAATATTAATAAAAATAAAGTTTCAATATTACATCGTCAATCAATTGTCGACCCTTTTTATTTTTAGCATCCGTGTAACACATGCATCACATTTACATACATTATACTAAAAAGAAAAATGCGCACCAGGTATTAAAGATAGCTCCCAAACAACCGAATCTTCCAGAAGCCCAATTCATACCCGCTTAAAGACCAAAATGGCAAACAGCGGCAACTGCAACAACACTAGCACTGACTAAGTTCCTACAACCAGGGAAGAAGCACAAGCAAGAGGTGTTAAAGGCAGAATGAAGGAAAAGCCAAGCAACACCCCGATGTGCATTCCACCCCTCCAAAAATCTTTCCAAAAAGCAAATATCATTCAAGAGACTCGGATAAGCGAAGGTGATGACAGCAATGGGAACCAACCCCCCGCACGTTCAATCAACATCCGGCTCTAAGCAATTGGTTTTGTTATCCTATCAATAGTTCTAGGTTAGCTCAAAAATAGAGAATGATTATTAAACGAATTTTATTGAGACTCTTTATCAATTCAATTACAGTTTGCTTTTTTTCTCATATACATGCTTTCATCTTTACTTTACCCAGATCTCCTACCAGCGAACATCAAGGATATTTTGCGCAAGTAGAAAATAAAAACGCTGATATCGTTTCCAACGCTGTTGGGTCAGTTGTTGAAGGCGATATCCTTGACCACGAAATAATACAAGAAAATTAGCAAAAACATGAACAAAGCGGAATTTCGATCGACGAGCCGGTGGAGACAGTAAATCTAGGAAGCATGGAAAAACCTAAAAACCTCAAAATTGGGTCCAGTTTAAGTGCCGAGCAAAAGTGTGAGATAAGCAAGCTATTAACAGAATATGCAGATGTGTTCGCCTGGTCATACGGCGACATACCAGGACTAGACCAATCAATAGTAGTTCATAGGCTTCCCACAAGGGAAGATGTCAAACCTAAAAAACAAAAACTGAGAAGATTTAGGCCTGACATCTTACTAAAGATTAAAGAAGAAGTCAAGAAACTGCTAGAAGTAGGATTCATCGAAGTATCCGATTACCCGGAATGGGTGGCAAATATAGTCCCTGTTATGAAAAAGAATGGAAAAGTACGCGCATGCGTAGACTTCCGGGACTTAAACCAAGCTACGCTAAAGGATAACTTCCCCCTACCTCACATTGATGTTTTAGTGGACAACACTGCGGGAAACCATCTTTTCTCATTCATGGACGGTTTCTCAGGATATAATCAAATAAAAATGGTTGAAGAAGACAAAACCAAAACGACTTTCATCACAATATGGGGAACTTTCTGTTACAAAGTCATGCCTTTCGGTTTGAAAAACGCCGGGGCAACGTATCAGAGAGCCATGGTCGCGATACTTCATGACATAATGCATCGAGAGGTTGAAGTATACGTCGACGACATGATAGCCAAATCTAAGGAAGGAGAAAGCCATATAGATATCCTGAGGAAATTGTTTAAGCGACTGAGAAAATTCCAGCTCAAGTTAAACCTAGAGAAATGCACTTTCGGGGTCACAATGGGGAAATTGTTAGGGTTTGTCATAAGCCAAGAGAGCATTAAAATCAATCCTGACAAGGTAAAGTCTATATTAGAGTTACCTTCCCCACGCTCCGTTAAAGAAGTAAGAAGCTTGCTGGGAAGATTAAATTATATAGCTCGTTTTATCTCACAGCTCACCGATAAATGCCGGCCACTATTCCGTCTGTTGAAAAAGAATGCTACCATAGAATGGGACGACGAATGCGAAGAAGCATTCAGGACGATCAAAGACTACCTTATAAAACCTCAAGTCTTGATTGTCCCGAAGCAAGGAAAGCCCTTATTCTTATACCTCACAATACTCCCTGAATCCATGAGTTGTGTGTTGGGGCAGAAAGATGAAGAGGGAAGAGAGTGTTCCATATACTATTTGAGCAAGAAATTCACGGACGGGGAACAAAGGTACTCAGAGGTGGAGAAGACTTGTTGTGCTCTAATTTAGGTCATGCATCGACTAAGGCAATACACCCTTTACTATCATATTAAGCTACTGACAAAGCATGATCCCTTGAAATACTTGGCAGAGAAACCAGCTTTGATAGGGAGAATCTCTAAATGGCAAATGCTCCTATCCAAGTTTGACATCACATACATAAATCAGAACTCGATGAAAGGGCAAGCCTTAGCCGACCAATTGGCAGAACTCTCGGTCGAGACAGATTCCCAAGAACTACAAGCCCAATTCCCGAACGGAAATATATTAACAGTGGAAGATACACCGGTAGAAGACTTTGGGATAGAGCAGAACCCGAAATGGAAACTGTTTTTCGATGGAGCCGCTAACGTATTCGGTTGCGGAGTTGGGGCAGTATTGATATCCCCATATGGCACTCAATTCCCTGCAGCGACAAGACTTACATTTCCCTATACCAATAATATCGCGAAATATGAGGCATGCATTCTTGGCCTCAAAATGGCCTGTCAAATGGAAATCCGCGAATTAGAAGTATACGGAGATTCGTCGCTCATCATATTACAGACAAGAGGGGAATACAAGACTAAAGACCCCAAACTGGTACCGTATCATCAACACTTGACAGAGCTAATCGAAGAATTCAAGGCAATCTCTTTCACATACATCCCGAGAACTCAGAATCAGTTTGCAGATGCACTAGCCACACTAGCATCTATGATCCAGATAACAGGGAGAGCCGAAATCCAACCGATGAAAATAGACATTGAAAATCGGCTTGCCTACTTTTTAATGATTGAAAAAGTACAAGACGACAAGTCCTGGTATCACGACATCAAAACCTTTCTCTAAAAAAGTAAATACCCTGAAATAGCTAGCAAGAATGACCAAAGAACACTCAGAAGGTTAGCAAGCCATTTCTTACTAAGTGGGTCTATACTCTACAAAAGATCATCTAATACCACCTTGTTAAGATGTGTGGACAAAAATGAAGCATGCGAACTGATGAAAGAAGTGCATGAAGGAGTATGTGGACCTCATATGAATGGCTACATGTTAGCCCGAAAAATCATGAGGTTAGGATACTATTGGTTAACCATGGAATCAGATTGCATAAAATATGTCAAGTACTATCATCTGTGTCAAGTATACGTGAACCGGATAAATGCTCCGCCTAATGAACTATATTTGTTATCAGCACCATGGCCTTTCTCCATGTGGGGAATCAACATAATTGGCCCAATCACTCCGACAGCATCCAATGGCCACAGGTTTATACTGGTAGCGATTGATTACTTCACCCAATGGGTAGAAGCTTCGTCATATGCCAATGTCACCAAAGGGGTAATAGTCCGCTTCTTGAAAAGGGCTATAATAGCCCGATATGGAGTTCCTGAGTCTATCATCACTAACAATGGTACCAATCTTAACAACAAATCGATGACAGGTTTATGTCAACAATTCCACATAAACCATAGAAATTCAACTCATTACCGACCTCAGATGAATGGGGCAGTAGAAGCAGTTAACAAGAATATCAAAAAGACCATCGAGAAAATGACAACCACTTACAAAGATTGGCACGAAATGTTACCATTTGCTCTCATGGCTTATAAGACTTCAATAAGAACATCTACTGGAGCTACCCCATATTCATTGGTCTATGGTACTGAAGCAGTGCTACCAATTGAAGTCGAAATACCATCATTCAGAATCTTGTCAGAAACTCAGCTAACCGAATTAGATTGGGTAAAGAAGAGGCTTGATCAGCTGAATCTGATTGATGAAAAAAGACTTACCGCATTATGTCATGGCCAGTGTTACCAACAAAGGATGGCCCACGCATTTAACAAGAAAATGAGGCCCCGATACTTCAAAGAAGGGGATCTGGTGCTAAGGAAAGTTCTCCCGAACGCCCAAGACTCCAGAGGGAAATTTACCCCAAACTATGAAGGCCCTTATGTGGTGAAAAAGGTTCTGTCAGGAGGTGCTTTGATACTGACTCAAATGGATGGTCCGGAATTGAGAGACCCCATTAACACAGATGCTGTAAAGATGTACTATCCTTAGGCAAGGGGATTGAAATTTTGCTAATGTTTATGAAAGCCAATGTTCGATACAAATTTCTTTAAGTCGAGTTTTTACTTTTTACAAGCAAAGTTAATGTCACTGAATGGTCAATAATCCCAATTGATTCTCATCGCAACAAATATCCCTAAACACATTACCCATCACTTCACCAATAAATAATAAATACTAAAATAATAATGAATCTCAATAAGTTTTATAATATAATTCTATCTATTCTTGAGTATTAAAACTTAGCGCATTAGTAAGATAACACTACCGGCAAAAGAGCCATGCGCACAAGAAAGGAAACACATCAAGATTTTCAACCCTATGTCAAGATGACAAGAAGTGAAGCAGAAGCAAACCAGGATGAAGGTTCGGTTGTTTGGTTGCCATCCACGATAAATTGGCAAACATATTAAAATGAATAACTATCATCATATCATGAAAAGCATCACATCATTTAAGCTCAGTCAGTCGAAAGCATATTCAAAAAGCATAAGATGAGTCAGCCCATAGTGGGGCACTTGTCTAAACATCCCCTTTAATAGGGTAGTTAGCCCAAAAAGGGGCACTTTCCTAAATATTCTCTCTTAAGGTCAGCCTATAGGGGCACCTTTTTGAGATATCTTTATCATAAGTTAGTCATCCCAAAAGGGGCACTTTCCTAAATATTTTGTCTCAAGG
The DNA here is from genome assembly GCA_037954665.1 of Laguncularia racemosa. Taxonomy (NCBI): domain Eukaryota; kingdom Viridiplantae; phylum Streptophyta; class Magnoliopsida; order Myrtales; family Combretaceae; genus Laguncularia; species Laguncularia racemosa. Next base: position 6,146,040 of record JBBMOL010000006.1, read on the forward strand.
TCAGCCCATAGGGGCACTTTTTGAGACATTTCCCCTAGGGTCGTTAGTCTAAGAAGACACGTCCCGCCATAGGTTAGTCAGCCCAAGAGGGGCACTTTCCTAAATATTCTCTCTTAAGGTTAACCCATAGGGGCACCTTTTCGAGATATCTTTATCATAGGTTAGTTAGCCCAAGAGGGGCACTTTCCTAAATATTTTGTCTCAAGGTCAGCCCATAGGGGCACCTTTTCGAGACATTTCCCCTAGGGTCGTTAGTCTAAGAAGACACGTCCCGCCATAGGTTAGTCAGCCCAAGAGGGGCACTTTCCTAAATATTCTCTCTTAAGGTCAGCCCATAAGGGCACCTTTTTGAGATATCTTTATCATAGGTTAGTCGGCCCAAGAGGGGCACTTTCCTAAATATTTTGTCTCAAGGTCAGCCCATAGGGGCACTTTTTGAAACATTTCCCCTAGGGTCGTTAGTCTAAGAAGACACGTCCCGCTATAAGTCAGTGAGCCCAAGAGGGGCACTTTCCTAAATATTTTGTCTCAAGGTCAGCCCATAGGGGCACTTTTTGAGACATTTCCCCCAAGGTCATTAGTCTAAGAAGACACGTCCCGCTATAGGTCAGTCAGTCCAAGAGGGGCACTTTCCTAAATATCTTGTCTCAAGGTCAGCCCATAGGGGCACTTTTTGAGACATTTCCCCCAGGGTCGTTAGTCTAAGAAGACACGTCCCGCTATAGGTCAGTCAGCCCAAGAGGGGCACTTTCCTAAATATCTTGTCTCAAGGTCAGCCTATAAGGGCACTTTTTGAGACATTTCCCCAAGGTCGTTAGTCTAAGAAGACATGTCCCACTATAGGTCAGTCAGCCCAAGAGGGGCACTTTCCTAAATATCTTGTCTCAAGGTCAGCCCATAAGGGCACTTTTTGAGACATTTCCCCAAGGGTCGTAAGTCTAAAAAGACACGTCCCGCTATAGGTCAGTTAGCCCAAGAGGGACACTTTCCTAAATATCTTGTCTCAAGGTCAGCCCATAGGGGCACTTTTTGAGACATTTCCCCAAGGTCGTTAGTCTAAGAAGACACGTCCCGCTATAGGTCAGTCAGCGCAAGAGGGGCACTTTCCTAAATATCTTGTCTCAAGGTCAGCCCATAGGGGCACTTTTTGAGACATTTCCCCCAGGGTCGTTAGTCTAAGAAGACACGTCCCGCTATAGGTTAGTCAACCCAAGAGGGGCACTTTCCTAAATATCTTGTCTCAAGGTCAGCCTATAGGGGCACTTTTTGAGACATTTCCTCTAGGGTCGTTAGTCTAAGAAGACACTTCCCGCTATAGGTCAGTCAGCCCAAAGAAGGGGCACTTTCCTAGACTCCCTCGATTAGTTAGCTTAGAGGAGCACTTTTCGAACCCATCGATTAGTTAGCTCAGAGGAGCACTTTTCAAATCTATCAATTAATCAGCTCATAGGAGCACTTTTCCAAACTTCTAATAACCGATTAGTCAGCTCAATTGAGCACTTTTCGGAGGTATTTTTCCAAACAGTTGCTAGTTTAGTCGACACTTCTGTTGACAGGTAGCCAGCTCATAAGGGCGCTTCCTAAGATAATCTTCTTTTCAAGGTTGCTAGTCTGATAAGACGCTTCCTATCATCATTTATTCTACACTCCTAAACAATGCTTGAGATGTTTCCTATCGCCAATTAGTCAACCTATAAAGCACTTTTTGGGAAGGAGCATTACTCTAAATTGTTAGGACCATTTTAAACTCGTGGGATTATTAGCTCTTGGAGAATTTTCCCACTAGAAACCAATTTCCAGATAATCAACCAAAACAAGGCGTTATCTATCCAAATCAAGAGGCCAAAAATGGCGTCTTTCTTGTCTTTGTAGTTAAGTTTTTCAAACTTTACTACAAAGAGGGGCAGCTGTAAACACCACATTTTTGCCCTAAGAATCAATAATAATCAATTTCCAATTTTTCCTATTTTTTTCCAATTTTTCTCTAATTTGGCAAAAATATTCAAGAAATAAAAATAAATAGGAAAACACATCAATTTTGAAAAATGATTTCAGAAATGGCAATAATAAGGAATAAATATTTTTTTTAAATTTTTGAAATTTCAAAAAATACAAAAAAAATAAAAAAATCGCATTGCATATATGCAATTTGCGAAATAAAGAAAATCAGGAAAATGGGCTAGCTCAGTTGGTCCGAGCCACGGTCAGGCAGGCGCGCGCGGGTGAGAGGTCTAGGGTTCGAAACGCGGGGGAAGCAGATTCCGCGTTTTGCAATTTTTCTTCATCGCCTAGGATACATGGCAGCATCTGATTGGCTGGAGCAAACACACGCGCCAGGTACGTGATCGTCTTCAACCTCGGTCCGAGATCGCCGGCGAGGGGAAAAATTTGAATTTCAGCTGTTTTGATTCGATTTTTTGCACAAATCCAATAGATCTTCAACAGAATTGAGATAAACATGATCCAATTGGAATTAAATCTCAACAAATCAAAGGATTTACACAAATCGGAGTTGGTTCATTTAACCGCAAATCCGATTTGCCTCGATCGGTGGAAATCCGAGCTTATACAGCTTGATTTCAAGAGCCTATAAATGGAAGATGAAGTGAGGAAGCCAGAACACAAATCAAAAGCGAGAGAAAGTGAGAGAAAAGAGAGAAACGAAGTCCACCGGAGGAGTTCGAAGCCATGACCGCCGATCAAGAGTTGAGCAACCACCAGGAGGCGTTTCTAGAGCAAACCACCGCCACCATTGGATTCCTCACCCTCGATAACTTAGGATTTGACACCTCAACTGCTGCAAAAGGCTGCTGGAACGCCGTCAACGAGCACTCCCCGCCGCCGTGTCCGACCGCTTCGACCCAATTCAACCCGACCGACCCGACCCGCGCACTGACCCGGATCCAGGTAAGTCGGATTTTTTCGTTTTTTTATTTTATTTTATTTTTTTTATTTATTTGATTTATTTTATTCTGAATTGATTTATTAATTTTGTTATTTATTTATTAATTTTTTATTTTTTTATTTTTTTATTTACTTATGTGTTATTTATATTTCAATAAATAGAAAAATGTTAGAAATTAGATTTTTTAGGAGTTAATAATATAAAAATAATAATAATAATAAATAAAAAGAAAAAAATATATAATCAAAATAATAAATAATAAAAATGTAGAAAATAATGAAAATATTAGAAAATAATAATAATAAAACTTTAGATTTTGAAATAGCATAGAACGTAGGAGGAAAATTTTTAATAAAACAAAAATGCACAAAAATTATGAAAAATTAATAAAAAAATCATAAAAATAATAAATATATATATATATATAAACTTATAAAGATTGTAAAAGAATAATAAAAGAATCATAAGAATCATAAAAATGATAAAAAAAATCATAAAAAATTACAAAAAATTAATAACAAATTAATAAAAATTCAAAAATTAAGAAAAAAATAGAAAAAAATGAGTTTTATCACTTAGAAAAATCATTTTCTCAAATAAATCCAAAATTGATGTTTTCCCCAAAAATTATTTTCAAAAATCAAATTATTAAGCTTAGGTTTAGATTTTTTAGAAAAATCCAAAAAATGGTAAAAACATAAATCAAAAGAAATTTCAAAATTAAAATTCACAAACCTACTAAATCTTTTCAGGAAAAGCGAACTACGACTTGTTTGATCCTGAATAGCAAGTACGTAGGCACCCATTTGGGTCAACCCATAAAATGAAATAAAAAAATCATTTTTTCAAATAACTCATTAAAAAACACAAGGCAACAGAAACAAAATAAAAGACATTTCTAGATAGAGATAAGGTTTTAATAAGTTAGCCTCCGAACTTAAAAACCCTGGTTTTCCTTTTCCTCTTTTCACCAAAAACGAGAAGAGGAAATCACGACGACTAGTGGTCCAAATTAAGACTAATCCGCTCCTTTAGTCTTAATTCAATCTTTCCCAACAACAGTTGGGTGGCGACTCCAAAATTAAACGAAGTTCCTAACTCAAGTCGAGGATCTATATTAGATGAGCATAAGGTCTAGTCTAGATCGGATTAGGAATGGGAAAATTCAAAAATTAGACTCGACAATACTATTTGATTAAGAGACAATGAGAACAATGGCTTTATGGAAGAGATGAAAGTGAAGAATTAAAGTAAGAGGATAGACCTAAAATGAATCTAAGGTAAATTAAGTAAGTAAAAGGTGATAATTTTAGAGACAAACATTAAAATAGGAGTTAAGATGTAATAAGGTAAACCCTTAAGCTTAATTGGCCAATGAACTAAGATGATAGGAAATTGATTAAGCTAACCTAATCGATTGCTTAATTAACCAACCTAAGTCAATCAACTACCTGGTCGACCTGGTGTCACTAATAGACCTTGAACAACTCTAAGTCAACCAGGTAACCCTTATAAGTGCCCAAAAATTGTTAATAAGGAGGTCTAATCAGACAACTAGGTATAGATTCAAATGATAGAGTTAAGAATTATAATCTTTAGTTTATAAATTATTGATCCATGGTATGTTATAATTTAGAAATTTATTTAGATATGTTCATGATTACTATTACTTATTGTTTGTGCTTCCTAAGTTTAGAAGGAAATTGATTAATAATGGTTTGACTTTAAATATGTGCTTGATTTTTGTGCTTTTAAAATAACAATATTTGAAAAAACCTTTAAAATTTTTACAAATCAAAACTTTTATAAATTGGCTACCAGGGATCCACTTCAAATTTTCAAAACCCAAACTCTAAGGAATTGCCTTATATTTTCAAAACTTGGCCCTTAAGAACTTGCTCCACACTTTCAAAAGCTGGACTCTAGGGATCTAATTGATGCATACTTTTAAAAATAGCCTCTAGGGAACTTTGTAGGTTTACACTTTCGAAATTGGACTCTAAAAGGAACTTATGGTTCCACACTTTTGAAATTGTTCTCCAAAAAGCATTTATGGATCTACACTTTCCAAAACCACCCTCCATGGAACATATAAGGGTTCAAGCATTTATAATTTAAATTATAGGGTTTAATTCCAAGTGGCTTGTGTGATATAGATTCACCTTAAATAAATTAAGTAAACTAATGATACGATGTGTAAATTGTGTTGCATTAGAATTATTAGGGATGCATAAGGTATAGCATATGTGTGTTTTTGCATGTAGCCATTGTGTACTAAGCTTTACCATCCACCTATTTAGGATTTAAATTTTGGGTGATAAATAAGATGTATCTAATGAACTTGGATTAGAAGCAACATTAGCATAATAGAGGACTATGCTATGGAATTCTTAGAAAGTTTTAGTTTAGAATTAGGATAATTAACAATCTCTAGTTATTGTATACTTTGAAGATTTTTTTATGTATATTTTTAGAAGAAAATTTGAGCATTACATTCTCTTACTATGGTAAAGGTATATAGTGAAGTTGTCATGCCCTTGTTATTGGGGCATGACAAGAGCTCCACTTCAAGAGTTAAAACAAAAGCAATGGATTTTACAAATCTACCCAACAAGGTCCCAAGTTCACTAGGAAAGAGTCCTCAGATGCTAGTTTCTCTACTATCATTATTTGTTCTTGCATCATTGCTTAGTGTTTCCCATCCTTATAGAAGGGTAATCCATGAGGGTTGTCCAAGGTGACCTGTCTCTATTTCTCCTTCTTCAAAGAAACCTAGAAATTATCAACATTGATTTTAATAGCTCAGGCTAAAGGATTTTGGAGTCTTAACTAGAGTCAAATACATACCTATTCGTAGCTCACCAAATTGCCTAGATTAAGAAGGAAAATTGACAAGTTAAAGGAGTTTTGAAGCTATTCTTTTTATTTCATTTCAAATTATACTTAGACCTTAACTACAAATGTAAAGGGTGATGAAAAGAGTATAGGGAGGAAGGGTCTCAGATACAAATTAACCAAAGTTGTTTGACCTTAGTGCATGAAAGTAGAATGAGATTTGCACTTTCCTCATGCCCTTTGCAAAAGATACATAGGCTAGGAGCATTCAAACCATTTTCATAAGAGATTTTCCCCAACAGGGAGTACATAATTATTGTAGTTTTTATATGAACAATTAAGTTTTAAGGAGATTAAGGGTATTCCAAATCTAGTGGTGGTTTGTAAATTGAGAGGATTTGAATCCAAAGAAATTGTGTGAGCATAAAAAGCTATAAAAATGTTGAAATCTTATAGAAGTGTTTTTAAGAGTTTCCTAATCTTTATTATAGTTTACAAACCATTATTTTGGTGTTTATTAAAATTTTATAACTAGCATCAAAATAATAGTGTAATTTTCTATAAATCTTCATAATTTTTCTTTGTCTTCACATCTTATATGTTGATGTTCTTAATTTGCATTTTCAATAAAGTTCCACATAAATTTATAATTTTCTTGAAGATTTTGTAATTATTATAATCATGAAACCCTATTTTATGAAGGAAGTTCTTTAGAAATTGTAAACATCTTCTTCTACTTTATGATCTTCAAGGGAGGTTATTCATTGTATCATATGGAAGCAATATGATAAAAAGCATTGCAAATTCCATGGTGAGTGCCCACTCTCTATTGACGCGTTATTATAGAAGTGAAAAGGTAGTCAAAGTTACAAAACTATTTTGATCAAGATAAAAAATTAAAAAAAAAAAAAGATAGGTTTATGTATCGGGCTTTGGAAGCAAGTAGGACAATAAAAAGGCATTTTACCCTTCCTACCTTTGTCATACAAGCATGAGCACACACGGACTTATGGCATGCCTACACTTTATGTGCCTAAACTTAGGCATATGAGCTTATGCACATCGGGCACAGGTTTGTATACCTACTAAGTAGCTTGGCCTACATACATTCTCTTTCTCCTCTTTTTCTTTTCTTTTCTTTTTTTTTTCTCTTTTTTTTTAGTTAGCTTGAAAATCAACAAATGCTAGGATTAAACATTGAAACCTATTATGACTGAGTAAGTTCCAAGATGAGCATTAGATGCCATAAAGTAGGTTTTAGTTCTAAATATTTGGAACCTATATGTATAAGATAAGGTACGTTTACTACAAGGAAGCATAACGGTGGTTGATATTATAATAAGATTGCATGATGTTATCACATGCTTGATGTCGAATTAGGTTTAAGATTTAAAGAATAAGAAGAAGAAGACATTTTTACTTTTGTTTGCGCTGCGGAACGATGGGCAGAAGAAGATGACTGAAAAGATGGGTGTATATTAGGAAGAGAAACAGAACGTGGAAAATGAGGAGCTTGTAATTGGAAAATGAAGAACTATAGATAAGATAAAAAGAAATTTGTTTGACGTATCTACTTGTCGATGCTAATTGAATGGATAAATTTTAACTCTATATAGCTTAAGTATCTCTATCTCTCCAATAGAAAGCTTTCAACTTTATGGATAAAATTCCAATCTATAGAAAGATCTCCCTACACTTCCACACTCAAAAAGCAAATATAATCCCTTCTCAAACCCTTACGCACAGTAATTGAGATAAAATCAATAAATTGATTTACAACATTTTGTTGAATAATCTTATGCTTGCTGCTATAGAGATAATTTATTGTTTGTAATGGGTCTTTGAATTTAAGCACGTTATATGATTTTTGATATTTTAATTTTTTATGGAAGATGGAGAAACTTGTTTCGTTTTTTGTTTTTATTTAATTATGACGTTCAAATCTTAATTTTTCATAGGCCACGAAAGATAGATGCTTATGAATGACTTAGCAACAAGATGAAATTAAAAAGTCAAATTCAAAAATTAAAAGGAGCCAAAAAGAAATTGTATGTCGATTCGCAGAGAAGATAACACAACTTTCCAAATTATGGAACAAGGTCGCAAGCCAAGATGTACTTCTTTCAATTTTTATCTTAACTAGAGAAACAAAATTGAGAAACCAGCATATTAGAAAAAGAATTTATGATCGGAAAAAAAAAGAAGGACATTTTAGATATATTGCCAATTAAATCATGTCTATTTAATTGGCCTTGGCATCCGGTCATATCTTCAAGGGAGCAATAGAAAAGATCCAAATCCAAAAAACAAGGTGTGAGCATCAAAACTTTAAGATCTTAAAATCTTGTAGAAGTGTTCAAAGAATTTCCTAATCTTATGGTTTGTAAAACATTATTTTCGCATTTATTAAAATTTTGTAACTATCCTCAAAATAATAATTCCGTTTTTCGTAAATTTTCATAATTTGTCTTTATACTTTCACATCTCATATGTTGATGTTCTTCTTTTACATTTTAAATGAAAAATCCACTTAAACTTTTAATTTTCTTGAAGATTCAGCAATTATCATTATTTTCGATACCATATTTCCTAAGTAACTTCTTAAAGATCATCAAGCCACTCTCTACTGAAAAATACTTTTAAAAGTTATAAAGATAATCAAATTTACACAACTATCCTAAGATAAAAAAAAAATTATTTATTCATAGAGTTTTAGCAATAAAAAGAAGTGGGATTCATAAATGGAATTTCACCCGAGTCATACCCAACCCATCTAAGTATGAGCAAGCCTAAGCCTACTACATGCATGAGCTTCAAGGGCTTCAACTTGGGCACACCAAGCATAAGCTCATAAACCTATTAGGTTGTGTAACCTACATGCTTCCTCTTTTTCTTTTATGTGTGTGTGTGTGTTTTTTTAATTTTATTTAACCAACATTGTTAGGGTTGAGCATCGAAACTTGTTAAATCCTACATGATTGAGTAAATTTCAAGGTAGATATTAGATATTAATGGATGAGTTCTGCTTCAAATTTCCGAAGCCTCAACCTATAGGGTAGAATGCAGTGTATGACCTTGTACCTACTCTAGAACATGGTTGGAGCCTATAACACATATACCATATGTTATATGTTATAAAGTACCTTATAATTTTTCTTTTCATATGTATATGCTACCATACACCTTGCCTATAAAATATCAATAACTTTCATAACTAAATTTGACAAAATAGAAAGAAAATTCAGCCAAGTTGGCTTAATTTATAATCTAATTTTTATATTAACATTCAATCGAACATGTAAACATATATTATCATATCTACAATTTAAGGTGATATACACACACATATATAGATATACATTGATATGGATATGTGTACATATATATTATTTGTGTGTTTCTTATTTTATAAATTATATCTAAATCCGATGTTGATTTTTAATATGAATACCATGATTTTGGATATGCATAGTCATAATAGTTTAAGCATAAAAAATTATATATATATACAAATTCCACATAATACCTTTAAACCTGTAAATTTTATAAAATACATGTTATCATGTGATTCAAATGGATCACAATGTAAATTTTAATTCTAGATTTTTAGAGCATGTACAAGGTGACATTTTCCTAGTAGCTTACCTACGCCATACCATTTCATCCCTAACACTGGCACAATGGGCAATGGGTTACCAACATTAGTAACTTTTCTTGATCAATTTATCATTTGGCCTATTTATATATATGTATGCACATAAAAAAAATCATATTCAATTAAAAGAATAAAATAATGAGACATTCATTTATGTATGAACATAATTAAAAATTAAATTAATGTTTGATTACTACAAATGTGTTTTTAAGCAACAAGATGAATTTATAATAACTAATAAAAGAAAATCCAATTACAATTTCACATCCATGCCTTCGCATCTACATCCAATCACTCATGAAGCGGTGATAGTGAGCTTTTCATCTTAGAGTTAGGATGTCAAAACTTAGGCCGTTCTTGTCTTCTTTAGTAAGTGTTATTTTAGTCTTTTAAGCATATGAAACCATGGACTCTAACTTCACCAAATGTCAAAGATAATTGAGAACTCCACCATCTTGGCTAAATGTAGACAAGGATGTGATTGTCGAAGATAGAGGAGCCAAAAGATCAAGCGGCATCAAATAATTTCCCAAAAGGGTGTTAACTTTACAAGATTATTAAGTTATGCAATGAAAGACTCCTTCAAATAACCTACTTACTTCACCATGAAGGTGAGGTGATGTAAATGAATGAGAATCTATAAAATCCAGCAAAAGAGAATATATGTATATATAGTAATAAAAACAAAAATAAAATAAAATAACATTAAATAATGGTAGTTTTGTAATTTTTATAATTAAAAAAAAACTATACCCTAACTATCTATCTTTTAAAATTATCGTATCTTCTCTTCGTTCCTTTCTCTCTTCTCTCTCTTTCCTCATGTTATTTTCTTCTTTTTCTAGCAATTACCTCTTCTTCTTTCCAAAACACTATGAGAATCAAAGTTAAGTTATCATTCTTTTAAATTTTTCTTTGATTTCCACACCTGTTAGAGTGTTTAATGCAAATTAAATGGGAAAAAAAAAAAAAGATCTTTGATGCCTTCTTGGAAAGAGGCAGCATTAAAGGACAACTTTTTAAAGAATTTCTTAGTAAGTTTAGATCTTTAGGTCATGTTCAAGTATGTTTTGATATGGGTTTGTGTTAAAAATATGCTTGGGCATTTTAAATTGCAAATTTGTAGGAGTTTTATTGTGGGTGTTGAGTTCTTCAAGATATCAAGTAAATTATTATTTAACTATGTTTTCTTTATGAATAAGAGAATAGAAGTTGGTTATTTGAGTGTTTCCATGAAAGATATTGAAGCATGGGGTGAGTTATACAAATTTTTGTAGAGTAATGTGCAGTAAATAGACGTTGGGTAGAGTTTGGGATGTTTATGAGGGTGGAAGATGGAAAAATCTAGAGAAAATTGCATGTGATACTTTTTTTATGCTCAAAGGGTAAGTTAGAGGGTGAGTTAGAGGGTAAGTTGGATGGTGAGTAGAATCCAGGGTAATAAGTTGCAAATGCTCAAAGGATAAATTAGAGGGTTAGCAAAACTACAAATTATTGGTTTCTTGTTAGTAGAAGGTTATCCAAAAGGTTGGTAAACAACAGTATTATACGTTCTAAAGAGCAGAAGGATGAGCAAAGTTAAGTCAAAAGATTACTTAAAAAATGTAGTAAAAGGTTAAATTGAACAAAGCATAGTGAGATGGTTACTCAGAAGGTACAGTAAAAATCTAAGTTAAGCAAAGTATAATAAGAAAGTTAGTCAGAAGGTTCTGTAAAGAACTAAAAGGAACAAAAGTTAGATAGAGGGTTAAGCAAGTCAAATAGATTGTTAAAGAGAGAAATTTGATTTGCAATCAACTTGAATAAGTAATAATTGTATTTGTTTTCATATCAAGTGTCAAAGTTCTAGAAATCCAAAAATTGTTTGGATCACCTATTCCAAGTACGTATCTACTGTGATTATTAGTTGTGTTTGCTAGGTTAGAAAAGAAAATGAACTTAATAAATATTCAACTAAAAACTATTTGTTACTTATGTATGACTTAACCTAAGAGTCAAGGCTGGCAAAACCTAAAAGGCATCTTGATAATTAATATGTGACAGTGTCTCTAGTGAAGTTGTGTACTGAAAGGATATAAGGTAGATTTAGAGGTATTCGAGGCTAGAGGTGGTAATTCTTAACCTAGAATTATATTATATGTATATACTATTAAGCGTAAGTAGAGTCATGAGTATCCCTATATTAAATTTAAATTGATTATTTGTGATAACTATTATATTAAATGCATATAACCTAAGAATTGTTTGGCATATGCATATGTATGTAATATTCACATACTAAGCTCAAGCTCACTTTTTTATCTCTTATAATTGTAGGCGTATATGATGAGTACGCTGATTACGATGAGTGAACAGATATTTATTACTACTACTAAAAATAGGGAAAGCTATGGTTTTTATTATTACTATAGTGATGACTAGCTGCGATAGGATTGGAGTTATCAGATAGACTTGTTGTTAGTTAATTATAGTTGTAGTAGACTTATTCCTAAGTTTTAGTTAATATAGTTGGTTTTGTTATGGAGATAGACTCTAGTAATCTTTATTAAGATCTCCATCATGTCTTATGATAATTGCAGTATGAATTAGACTCTAGTTTACTTATTAGTTATATTTGTAGTTGAAATAGCTTACCTATGAGTCATTAATATTGTTACATGAAGATATTAATATTGCATTTATGGTTGTAGTTAAAGCAGGTGTTCTATAGAGATTGTAGATGTTTAATTAAGCCCTAGGTTCTAGGGTGCTATAGAACCATTCTATAATCAATATTTTATGCTACTTAGAATATTTACAACTAGTATAAGTTGTTAATTAAACTCAGTCTTTTATTGTATGTACCAACTTACCTAATAGCATAAGATTTGGATGTTTCTATATAACTCATTAAGAAATAAAATGGTGATGTGAACCCCACTAACCCATGATGAAACCCAACGATCTAGATTCGTTAATCCTCACAATCTATGGATTTATCAAGAACGATAGAAACCGCGACCCATTGTCTATATAGGAGACAAGAACCTTAGTATAAGTGCTAACGCCACAATCAATTATGGAACAATCGATTGGTAAGTTTAGGGTGAACGCCACATATTCAAAATCTGATAGGTTCGATAGTTCTATCATGAACCAAAAGAGAAACTCTATAATTTGTGAATAATCTTTGTTCAATATTTTTACAATGATTCCATGAAGATTATTTATAGTCTCACAAGAAAAGTAAACAAAGCGACATAAGAAAACCTAGTTCGAATAAAGGACAAACATTATATGCTGATGACCTAAAATATTATAAAGTCGACCTATATTTTATGCAAAACCAGCTCCAAAGCCAGCGGCTTTGGGAAAGTCTTCAACCAGCCTTTAATTGCACATACGCCAACCACTTAGGTTGACGACTTACTTTCTAACTCCGGCCATTCAAGCCAGCGGCCTTCATCTCTACGTCGGCCATTTAGGCCAACGGCCTTCAGTGATTCTGAAGTTGTCGGCCTTTGATCTCTTCCCCAACTTCCACCTTTGCGTTCCGCACTTCAAATTGGGTCGTACTCCTTGATCCAATCTTCCTAGCTTGTCTTCAATCATTCTTAGACCAATCCTCCTAGTGTGATCTTCATCATTCCCCTTCTCTTGAAAAGGATTTATCCTCAAATCGCCACCTGCATTATAAGGACTCAAATCGATAATATTAAAAATAACACTAGTTTGATACTTACCTAGCAATTCCAATCTATAAATGTTGTTGTTGAGGTATTAGAGGACTCGAAATGGACCCTCGCCTCTTAGAAGCCGCTTTGATTGCCTTTGTGCTAGGAATTGCTTTTAATGCTTACGCACCTAAACCCAATCTCTAGGTTCAAAGAGTATTTGACGATGTCCTTTGTTGGCTTGTTTAGCACATTGCTTCTCCTATCACTCAATATTGAGCTTAGCCTTCTCATGATCCTGAGTAGATCTCTTTATTCCTGAAAACAAAGCATTTTAACCTCACTGACCCTCTCATAAAAATTTTATTTCCACCCCGTTTTTCTCTCACACTCAATTTTTTTCCTCTCGTTTCCTTTTTCTTTGACTCAGACTCTCTCTCTTTTTCTTCTATAATAACACTCAATTTATTTTTATTACTCACTCTCTTTTGTTCCCTCTCTTTCTGTATCCTCACTTGATCTTCATAAACCTCACTAGGTATTAAAGGACAAAGAGTAATAAGTTTCTGATCATGTACAAATGAGTACTTGTTAGTGAATCTATCATGCTTCACTTGCCTATCAAATTGCCATGGCCTCCTTAATAACAAGTGTGTAGCTTGCATTAGAACTACATCACACAGCACTTCATCCCCATATTTTCTAATGCTAAAAGAAACTAACACCCATTTTGTCACTCTTACTTCACCACTATCATTCAGCTATTACAATTTATAAAGACGAGGATGCTTACTTGTAGGCAGACCCAATTTCTCCACCATAGTCATGCTTAGCATTTGTACAACTCCTACTATCTATAATCACACTACACATCTTGTTTTGAATTAGGCATCTAGTATGAAAAATATTCTCCCGTTGCACATTTTCCTTTTCTCTAACTTGTACAGTCAAAGCTTTTCTAGCTACTAACAACTCCCCCTCAACAGCATACTCCTCCCCATCATCATCCTCCAATGGTGGCATAAAATCATGATCCAACTCACTATCAGTTTCAATCTCTCCATTATCCCTCATCACCATAACTCTTCTATTTGGACATTGGTTAGCTACGTGTCCTCTACCCTGACATTTAAAACATTTAATATCTCGATTCCTAGAAATAGAAGGATCGGATTTACCTCTAATCCCATGAGATGTCAAGTCTGATTTTTGTTCTAGCAGTGATTTATAATGGGGCTATTTCTCCTCCTTTTCCCCTATTTCAGCTCTCCAATTAGAAGAACTCATTATGGCATGTGTGGTGCTACTACCCTTCCGCTTGAGTTGCTTCTCAACCTTAATAGCCATATGAACCATATCTTCTAGTTCCACATAATGTTACAACTTTACCACATTCTGAATCTCCCTATTCAAGCCAACTAAGAACCTGGTCATAGATGATGATAACCTCTATCTCCTTATGATACTCCTCCACACTACTATGGCCTTACTTAAGAGTTTGTAATTTGTTATACAACTCCCTATAGTAGTATGTAAGTACAAATATTTTCCTCATGATCCTCTTCATCTCCTCCCATGTCTATACCACTAGTTCTATATTCCTCCTCCTATTCAACAAAAGCTGATCCCACCAAACAATTGCATAATCAGAAAATTCAATAGCAGCAAGTTTTACCTTTTTAGCTTCAGAATAGTTGTGGTACTCAAAAATCAACTCCACCTTCTTCTCCCACTCCAGATACACCTAAGGGTCATTCTTCCCTTAAAAGGAAGGGATTTTCATCTTTATATTTCCTAGGTTATTATCTTCCTCATTCCTAGCTCCTCTAGTTCTCCCTACATTTCTCCTATAATCCATAAATGAATCATGATCAGATTTAACTATGGATCCTTCCCTATCCTATTCATCTTCCTCCATGTGCACTACCCTTTTAGGCATTTTATCCCCCCTACGCCCAGCAGAAGCAATTTGTGAATACTCAAAGTTCTGCTCCATTTGCTTATGAAATTGATCCATCTCCACTCTAAACATCCTCCTCATCTCAGTAGTTAGAGTTTCCATGATCAATTTTGTATCAACTCCTCTCACCATACTTTCAAGAGAATTTCTGTTTGACATAGTGCTGCACAAAAAAAATGTTAGAAGTGATAAAATATAACCTCACAAATTCACTTGCTCTCGTGTTTCACTTAAATCACTCTACTGTTCTCACTAATCCTTACCCACTCAAAAAAAAAAAATTCCTCTTTTCGATTATTTTGGAACTAACAATCCAATCAGATTTGTTCCTTTAGAAATCCACCCAAGTTTCCTAAACAGGAGTTTCGTAACACAATTTGACAAAATTCAACAAAAGTTAAGAATTCTAATAAAGGATCACCACAAACTCGCATTTCAATAATTTTGTGAGACTCCTTTTTTTTATACGAATTTCCCTTTTTCCTTTTCTTTTTTTTTTATTTCTTAAGTAAGGAAATGTGTACGATTCCTTTCAAACAACAACAACAATCATATCGAAATCTACTTGCAAATCGAAATTCAAAGAATGATTTTTTTTTATTCAAACCCTAGATCTAAGAACAAGCAATTGTAACAGTAAGATAGACGATCCTGATAAACCTGATTGCTCTAATACCAAACCGATGCAAACCCCGCCAACTCATGACGAAACTCGACGATCTAGATTCATTAATCCTCATAATCTATGGATCTATCAAGAAAGATGGAAACTGCAACCCGTTGTCTATATAGGAGACAAGAACCTTAGTATAAGTGCTAACTCCATAATCAATTATGGAATGATCAATTGATAAGTTTGGGGTGAACGCCACGGATTCAAAATCCGATAAGTTCGATAGTTCTATCAAGATCCAAAAGAGAAACTCTCTAATTTGTGAATAATCTTTGTTCAATATTTTTACAATGATTCTATGATGACTACTTATAGTTTCACAAGAAAAGTAAACAAAATGACATAAGAAAACCTAATTCGAATAAAGGATAAACATTATACGCCGGCAACCTAAAATATTACAAAGTCGGCCTATATTTTATGCAAAGCTGGCTCTAAAGCCGACTTTGGGAAAGTTTTCAACCGGCCTTTAATTGCATGTATGCTGGCCACTTAGGCCGGCAGCTTACTTTCCAACACTGGCCATTTAAGCCGGTGGCTTTCATCTCTATGTTGACCATTTAAGTCAGCGGCCTTCAATGATTCTAAAGCTGTCAACCTTTGATCTCTTCCTTGACTTCTACCTTCGCATTCCACACTTCAAATTAGGCCATGCTCCTTGATCTAATCTTCCTAAATTGTCTTCAATCATTTTTGGATCAATCCTCCTAGCGTGATCTTCATCAAATGGTACAAAACATAAACTCATTATCAATAATTGTTGTAATATAGAAAAGAAGGGGAATTGATCGAAATAATCTTGAATTTTTGCAACCATTACATCTATGGTTAGCTCTAATACTAAATCACCAACATACTTAAATAAAAACCCTATGACATCAATAGGGAGGGCAAGGATGGAGTTGCTTGAATGAGAGCTCGATATTTGGGTCTTTCATTTATAAGAAAGCTTTACAAATATTTCTCATTTTTTTTAATGTCACCTAATCTCTTGACATCAACATCTGTTTGCTAGATGAATTGTTACTGTGAAAAGCAATAAGACTTTATCGTATCTTTAAGGGTCTAGCTAGTAAAGAAAACGTGGAGTTTCACCATGTTTTGCTATTTAATAAACCTTTTTATATGACCTAAATCCACACAATATTATTTATACTCGTTATGTAGATATTTAGAGGTATAAGTGCTATCTAGTAAGTGATGGATATTGGTAGTGTGTTCAACTGGCCTACTTTGTACTATCAAGTTTAGGATATGACACATACATCAAACACTAAACAACTTCCTATCACAAATTGGGACAACGGGTTCATTAGTATATTGATTAAGGCTATGTTATTGAAGTATTGTCATATGAGATGCTTAATGCCCTCTATATACCATATTTATGAAGGACCTCATACACATTAGAGGGGACTATGCTCTAGTATCGACTCTAATGTAGGCTTTAGTAGAGACTAATATGGATACAATATCCACTTTGTTAACCTCTACAAGTCATCAATCCAATGTGTAGTAAAGCACATGTATCTATCTTCATAGAGTAATAGGGATGCCTTCCATGATGTAAGGGAGATTCTATTGAGAAGGCTCCTAAACTCGATCCTAACTCAACATTGTGAGAAGAGATGCATCATATCATTCTAAAAGGTGAAAAAGAACTATATAAAATCTAAAAGGGAAACTAAATAGATTTTATAGATTTTAAAATCTTTTTACCCTTTTACAATTGATAATAAGAAGTTAAAGAATGAGTGTGCAATGATAATAACAGTAATAAGTTTGTAAGAAAATAAAAAGAATGGGAAAGAAAAGGAAACACAAAGATGTATAGAGCAGTTCTATTGTTCTTATTTACTCTGCTTTCTTCTAGCTCTACACTTAATCAAGTGTAATCCATTAATCTAATACTTCTGTAATTACAATTTCTTATTTACTAGGCACTCAATGATTGGCTAAACTGACCCAAGCAACAAGTGCCCAATGAGCACCTCCAAATTTGGTTTATAAGGGTGGTTTTTTTTTTTTTTTTTATTTGGTTCAACTTGAAATTTTTATATATGATTTCATATATATCCCTATAGCATTAGCTATATATCTATATATATTTTTTACTTTTTAAAGTATTAATTTACATACCCATAATTTTTAAAATAATTAAATAAATTTTAAACCATTGTTTAGAATTTCAAATCCATCTCTCAATGAAGATAAAATAGTGATAACATTTGAGCTTTATGAACCATTTGAAATATGTGTATACATTTTCAAAAGTAATAATAAAGTAAAATTACACTTCAAAAGTTTAGAGATATGTTTACAGTTAAGAATATATTCATTCACCCTAATTTTTTTCTTTTATCTCACTCTATTTCTAAGGACAATTTTATCCCAAATCCATGATAAAGGACTTGGGTTTATGCCCTAAAGATATAAGCAGGTGCAAAACTACGCTATAGTTCTCTATGAAGGACTGGCTCTCAACTTAATTTCTTTTTTTAATTTTGCCTGACAAAATATTAGACTTGTCAAGAGAGAGAAGAGATAATAAGGTGCAGAGTACTCCTACCACTCCATAAATAGTTTAAAGAAATACTAAAAGACTCTCATTAATAATCTTAAGGATAAACTATTAGTAAATAGTTCCTATTAATGATAAAATAATCTTAAAGATAAAATAAAAAAATTCTTAAAGGAGATTAATATTACGTGCTATTGAAACTTGCAAATGAAATTGCTGAATTGAATGAAAGAGTCAAGATTTCTGTAATCACTGGCAACACAATTGTGTATAATAATTAACCAATATCAACCCCTAAGTATGCCAACCGCTAAACCAAGTCGCCAAACGAAGTCGAAATTAACTTGTTCAATGTCCATCCCTGTTCAAAATAAACACTAAAATATCATATAGACCATAATTTAATTTCTCAATCCATTGTTCACTTCTTTTTCCTTTTTTTTTTTTTTTGTTCATTAAATTACAAACAATGTAACTTGCCATCAAGGCTCCTCTTTATATAATTGACTAAATCCGCATTCCTTTCTAAAGGAGTAGACACCAAAAAATTTATTGTACTCTCGAGAAAACAAATAAGTCAAATTTAATTACGAGGTATTTAAGTTCAACTTGAATATTTACATGAGCTCAATTCAATAATAGTTAAAAAGAGTTCAAGTTCAAATTGAAATTATTTAAATAGTTCATTTAATAAAATTTAAGTTTAATGATATTTGATTCACAATTCTAATAGAGTTTGAGTTATATTTAACATTGATTGTGTTAAGTTTAAATATTTTAATAGTTCTTTAAGAAAGAAAAATATATATTTTTTAAAATAAATAAAACCCAAACTGAGTTTCAATTAGATAAATCTACCATTACATAGAATGAAATGGAAACAAAATAGCATATGGAAATCAAATAACAGAAAGAATTACGAAAGAAAGGAGAGAATGCTCTAGATTTCATCTTCTAATCAATATCTTTACATCAACAAGAATAATTTTTAAATTAAAAAAATAATAAAATAAAAAACAAAACCTCATTGGTTTGTTGGTGTCTTTTGATTTTGCAACAGATACTTTCTTGAATGAATCATAAATCATATCTATCAGATTTTTCTATGCTTACGATTACGGTTGATTTGTGTAAGATGATAAAATTGAAGACTAAACTAATCTCATTAAAATAATTGACGAGACCGTAGAAGTACTCATCCATACTCTTATTGCAATCCCATTATTTTTCCTTCCCCTAGTGATTCTGCAGCAACCAAAAACTCTTGAACTGATTCTTCACACGTCCTCTGAAACTAGTCACCTTCATCAAACAAAAATGAGTGCTACACATCCCCAAACCCGAACCGGCGCTGCTCGTCTTCAATAGATAGCAAACCGGTCCACAATTCCCACCTCTCCCTTGCACCACCACCCCCCATGCCTGAGTCACATCTCCATCCATTCCTTCATGAACACTGCCACCACCATTACCACGATCACAATCATGATCATGATCACCGAATTCATCAGCAGTCTCATTAAGTTCCTCCACAAAAATCAGTCCCTCGGGGACCACGGCGTCGCCCCGTTCCCATTTAGCCTTCATGGCCTCCCAATTCTCCTCGTCCACCGCCTTCTCCGTCCTCAATTCAACCGCTCCACCGCCGCCGTTGCACCTCGAGTGAACATGCACAAAGAGCGGCGCTTCCCTTAAATTCTTCACAATCTCGCCCACTGACTCCCTCATCCACCCATCAAGCCTCTCACTCGCAATCGCCTCCTTGTTCTTCCCGCTCTTACACCCAATCAGATCAGACCCAATCTTCTTCATCTTCCCCTCATTCTTTTCCGACGCTCGCATCGACGCGGAAACTTTCAAACCGGGGTTTCTAAAATCAGGGTTTTTGAGAAAACACATTCTGGGGGTGATCGGATTACGATTAGGGACTCTGCAGGAGAGGCGGTCCGGCGTTATTCCGCTGCATCCACCGCCACCACACAGAGTCGCCATCTCGGGTTTAGGCAGCCGAAAGGGGGATGAAGAAAGATTTAATCTTTACAACTAAAAAAGCCTCAAGAGACAAATCGATTTCTGGGTTTTCTTGCGTAACGTGAAAGATTGAAAGAAAATAATAATACTATAAATTAAGGAAAGCTTTGGTCTTGCGAAGAGCAAGGATAATGGGTGTGATTATATATGGGTCCTAGGGTTTGAATTTGGGATGGGATGATGATGAATTATTTGGCGGTTAATATTGATCGCTCGGATATGACGATTTGGATTGAATCAAATGTCATGTTTTTTTCAATGTTTATTTGTAGAAAGTTCATTGTTCGAAAGCTTCGAGTATGGTGGCCTGCAAACGTGGACATTCGTGGCAGATGAACGAAAAATCGTCTACGATGCCAGAATTGTATTATCCTGCAACTGCAGTTAAATGACCAATGGAATGGTATTTCAAGTGGATCCCTAAATTATTATTGGTTAATTGGTATGGTGTAACCTGATTAGTTTATACCTGCATACCTGGCGCTAAAGGCCACAAGGTGGACAAGGACCTGGACGTGTAAGACTACGCACTTCCACGAGTTTCACACAAGTACTTGGTAAAATTATAATGCCCAGTCAGCATTGACTTTTTCTTTTATTGTTTGGTTTAATGAATAAGCTACTTTAATTGCCATCCTAAAATAGCTATTTAATTATTTAGTTTATAAAAGGTTATATTATAGTAATATTTATTTTCTATAATGTGAAATTAATAAAGAATTTATATTTTTTTATATTATTATAAAAATTACTATTCTTTATATAATATAACTTTTATTTTTAAAATATTCTCAATTATAAAACAAATATAAAAAAATTACTAATCCTTTCAATCTTATTCTATTTTAATAAATCAAAAATAATGTTGGTAATTTACCAAGCCCATCCAGGCAACACGTGCCAAATGATCACCTCTGAATTTTGTTCATCTTAAACCATATCAAATGTCGATATAATTTTTTTATATTTTTAAAATGTGAATCCTCTTCCTCCTCATAACATTTAAAAATAATCAAATCAATCTCCACCCAACTTTTTAAAATAGTCAAAATAATCTCAAACTATTACTAAAACTCCAAAACAATTACTAATAGGATATAAAATTGTGATGATTTTAAGCTTTAACGACAATTTAAAATATACATACATATTTTCAAAAGTTATAATAAAACAAAATTACATCATAAAAACTTAAACATCTATTGGACCCCAAATCAATTGTGTATGTATTTATCTTTTTTTTTTTATCCCACTTTTATGTCTTAGGGCAATTCTATTCAAAATAGAAAAAAAATACATTTTTAGTCTTTAATGTTTATCTACTTTTCTATTTGAGTCATCAATTTTTTTTTATTTAAGTCATCAACCTTTTTTAAAACCTTACTAAAAAAAAATGCTTCCATCAAATCTATTAAGTTTTCTTTCAATCCATAACATATGCCAACTTTGAATTAGTCTACAATAGTTAAATTAACAAAAATGATAATATTAAATATATTTATTTACATAATATAATAAAAAATAATATTAAATATATTTAATGATATAATATAATAAAAATAGCAAATAGAAATATTATTGCTATTTGTAGTTGATATTTTAATAATAATAAAAAGTAACTATCTCTATAATTTAAAAATTGATTGTAATAACTAAAATTAAGAAAAGGGACTAGAAAAATTTATATATATCATAACCACCTTCAACAACTAGTTTAAGACCAATTAAAAGTTAATACATACTTAAAATGAATAAAATATTTAATGTATTTAATAAAAATCAAATTTTTATAAGGTTTTAAAAATATTGATGACTTAAATAAAAAAATACTCAAATAAATAAATAAATAAATATTAAAAACTAAAAATATATTTTTCTCTATGTAAAGTATAGACCTATGTTAATATCCTTAGCGAATACAAGCTGATTTTAAGCTAAGTATTAGTCCTTCGGGAAAGATCGTTTCTTAACTTCATTTCTTTCTTGATTTTGTCTGACAAAATATTAGACTTTACCAAAACAGAGGATAAATAAGCATAAAGTGCTTCTACCACTAAAAAAGGAAGAAAAGATAATAAAGTGCAATTTATGAATAGTTTAAAGAAATATTAAGGAACTCTTTTTAGAAAATTTAAAAATAAAGTAAAGAAATGTGATATAGCACATTAATCAAAATCTTAAACATCGGGGTTGAAGTTCTATGTATCTTGTATCATGAGAGATATGTTCATTTGAAATTGCTGAATTAAACATTAGAAGTCGAGGTTGTGACCACTGGCAAGGCATAGTAAATATAGTAATTAACCATGCTCAATCATTCAGTATGTCTACTACAAAACCAAGTGGCGAAACAAAGTTAAGATTGACTTTTCAATGTCCTGTTCAAAATATATATACTGAAAGATCAATTAGACCATAAATTAGATTTTCACTCCATTTTTTACCCTTTTCTTTTTCGTTAGTCGTAGGCATCGGGAGTTGCCATCAGGGTTCCTCTTCATAGTATTGACTGAGCCGCCAACCATTCTGACCGAGTAAGCGTTTTATGTTTTTAATACATCTGAATTGCACGCATGACATCCGCGTGCACCAAAAATATGAGTTGAAACATAAGGAATACTTTATAAAGTCAATCTGAATTCAAACTCTTAGTTCTTAAGTTTGAGTGAAATTAAATCAAATTAAATATTATTCAAATCGAATTAAAATATTAATATTATTTTAATTAAAAAAACATATTTTTAATAAATTTAAATTAAACAAATTTAATCTAATCAAATTCGAAGTCAAGCTAACTTTGCTTTAGAAATTATATGTCTCGATTGAACTAGTTTCCCGGCCAGTTGAATGGATTCCTCCCCCTCCACGGCTCCGCCCAATCTCATCTAACTGCAAATTATAGCTTTGCTACTCTTTATCTGTACTGTTTGTTTAAAGAAGGCAAACCGAAATTAAGTAATACAAGGAAATAAAATAACAGAAAGAATTACCAAAAAGAAAAGAATGCTGGCACTGCTTGCCAAGAACTATCGCTTTTCATCTCCTCATCAATATCTTTACATCAACAAGAACAATTTTTAAAATAGAAACTAATTAGAAAAAGATACAAAACCCCATTGATTTCCTGGTGTCTATTGATTTTGCACCAACACATGCATTCTTGCATATGAATCAAGAATCATCTACGTATGTACCCATTATCATTGCGATCCCATTATTTTACCTTTCCCTATGGATTCTGCAACAACCAACACTTCTGGAACTGATCCTTCACACTATTCCTGAAACTAGTCACCTTCATCAAACAAAAATGAGTACTACACATCCCCAAACCCGAACAGACCCGGCTCGTCTTCAATAGATAACAAAGTGGCCCACAACTCGCCCCTCTCCCTTGCACCACCACCCCCCATGCCTGAGTCGCATCTCCATCCAATACATCATGAAACATGTCACTACCAGTACCATGATCATCATCATCGTCAAATTCATCAACATTCTCATCAAGCTCCTCAACAAAAATCAGTCCCTCGGGGAACGGGGCATCACCCCGTGCCCACTTAGCCTTCAACGCTTCCCAATTCTCCTCCTCCACCGCTTTCTCCGTCCTCAATTCAACAGATCCCCCACCACTCCGCCTAGGATGAACGTGCACAAAAAGCGGCGCTTCCCTTAAACTCTTCACAATCTCAACCACGGATTCCCTCATCCACCCATCAAGCCTCTCACTCGGAATCGCCTCCTTGCTCTCCTCCCTCTTGAACCCGATCAAACCGGACTCAACCTTCTTCATCTTCCCATCATTCTTTTCCGACACTCGCATCGACGCAGAAACTTTTAAATTAGGTTTTCTAAAATTAGGGGCCTTCGGAAAACACATTCTAGGGGTGATCAGATCACAATTACGAAATCTGCAAGATAGGCCGTCTGGCAATACTCCGCCACATCCACTGCCACCACACAGAGCCGCCATCTAGGGTTTAGACAGCGAGAAGGGCTTTAATCTTTACAACTAAAACAGCCTCTAAGTACAAATCGGTTTCTGGGTTTTCTTTGTTAATGTTAATGATAGAGAATAATTAAGGAAATTTTCGGTCACGTGAAGAAGAAGGATAAAGATAATGGGTGTGATTATATATGGTTTATAGGATTCGAACTTAGGATGAGATTCCGATGAACGAGTCAGTGGTCAAGATTCATAGGGGATATAATAGCATGTTGGATTGAATCAAATGTTAAATTCAGTTTGGCAGAAAATTGAAATTGATATGATTTGATTTGTTCGTTTGGATGTTGATGCTTTGTACAAACTTACAGTCGAAAAGCCATGACTTTTGGTAGTTAGAAACGTGGACTTTGGCAGGAAGTTTCGTCTACGATGCAACCATTATACTATCCTGCAACTGCACAAATCCAGTAACATGTAAAATTAGAGTTCCAATTATCATTGGTTATTGTTGGAAAAAGAAATGGTTTTGTGTGTTCCCGGATGTAGGCAATCACTGCTCTGTTGGCAGTAAAGGGCACGAGGAACACAAGTAGCGGAACGTGCAGGACTATACCCTTCCACGAGTTCCACTGTGGTCATGAAATTCATTGTCGGCCGTAGGATGATGAGTAGTCTAAGAGATTTTATTCAAAATTAACGGTGGATAAGCTTCCGACCAAGTTAAGATCCAAGAAGCGGGTGGTGTAGATATGACATTCTCGTTTCAAACGCGGGAAGTGGAATAAAAAGAAGTGAAAAGGGTGGTGACGTGGCAAGACATAGATGGGCAAAAGGCGAGAAGCTCGCGGCGACACGAGGCGGTCGCATGGATTGCTTACATCGTCACGTACTACATGCAAAAGTACAAGGAAAGGAGGACCGATGAATGAGAGTTTTATCGTACACGTCGGATTAAGGAGTGCCACGTAGGACTATGACTGGATTCCTGCCCCTTGGAATGGACGGTGTTCTTGGTTTTGTGGTCGGAAGGAATTGGCAATCGTTGTTGAGTGACGTGGAGGAATGGGAATTACGGGAATTTGGGGTTGAAAACCATCTACGTAAATCTAAACTAACACAAATTTTAGAAGATTCACGAATATTATTAAAAAAATCATATATTTATATAACTAGTATTTATAGGTAATAATAGGTTTTCGTTATCTTTTAAGAATGATATTACTATATTCTCAAGATATATTTTCTTTTAATTCTAAATGTTTTTCTATTTATTTTTAATTTTTTTCTTATATTTAAATCTTCAATGTTTTTAAAAAATTACAAAAGAATAACTTCAGTCAAATTTATTAAATTTTTCATCAATTTGCTAACACATTAATTTTAAATTGACATAGAACGATTAATTTGATAAAATGATAATATTAAATATATTTATTTATATAATATAATAAAAAATATTATTAAATATATTTAATAATATAATATAATACAAAATAATAAGAAATGCAAAAATAATAATTAAAATTAAAAAAATAAGTTGAAAAACTTTGTGTGCATCCTAACCATTCATGCAAGTATTTGATAAAAAAATTCTATTTTTGTAAGGTTTAAGAAAATTTTCAAAATTCAAATAAAAGAAAATAAAAAAGATTAAGAACTTAAATAAAAAAGTAGATAAATATTAAAGATTAAAAATATATATTTGTCCCTTTCTTGTATGCATCTTTGTTACACTATTTACAACCACATATGTGTATATTTAACTTTTGGAATTGTTGAAAAAGTGGTGCTTAATACCTTTAAATTTATTTAATTATTTTTTTTAAGTCTTGATTTTGTTTTATTCTTGCATATTCCCTTTTATAAAAATAAAATAAAACTATTGAAACTATATCGTCAATGATTCCAGGTTTGATTTCCCTTTCCTGCTATCTCCAATCGACTAGCTCCGCTTATATAAAAATAATTTGTTCAATCTCTTATATAACCCAATGGTCAATAATGTAAGATCAGATCACATATTTAAGATTCCACTGGTGTTTCTGGTTCCATTTCGTCGTTGGGGACAGTGACGACTTGAGCTTTAATTAGAATGGTTGAGATGTGAAGTTCATAATTTTACGTTACTTTTTCCTGTCGTGATGCTTGCTTGATTATATTGAAGAGACAATGGAGTCACTCTATTGCTTATCCCTGTCCGACACGACACATCTTAATCATAAGAAGAATTTTCTAATGAAAGTAAATGTTTAGTGACTACACTGCTTATGGAAACATATTCATTCGCTTGTAAAGCGACATATATAATATTAAAAATTATAAAGTAATAAATATTAATTCACTTTTACATTTATAAAAATATATCATGTTTTTGTACACATATTTATCTCATCCCTCTTCATTCTTACCGAATTGCCTTCGACCATTATTGAGGTTTCTTTGCGTAAATTCACGTATTAATTTTGAAAATTAATTGTGCCAAAGAAAAAACATGAAACTCACAAAACTATAACTGTATCATTCATTACCACTAAATATGGTAAAAGACTGGCGTTTCGGTCACCGGTTTACAGGGGTGGTTTTGTCGTACCCGGTCCGGATTGATCACCATACTTTTGTTTCAAATTGCGATATTTCCCTGGGTAGTGTAATCTGGGCCCATTCACTTTACTATCTAGGCTCGGAGGGTGAGCACATTAATGGACCCATTAGTCAATTTGGAGTTGTTACTGGACACATTAATGGGCCCATTATTTAACAAATCCTAAAAGAAACGAACATTGGTTATGAAAAAGTATAAAAGCCCATTAACAAGCAAGCATAATCTTCTACTTCACTCACAAAAAGTTTAAGAAAATCGGGCATCTAGACACCTAAGAAGATTCTAAAAGTAGCTTTTATTGCTTCTCTACATTTTTCTAATATATATATGTAGCTTTTTGAGAAAAGAAGGAACTATTTTAGTATCTCTATATCTAGGGATATTTATGGTTTAGTATAGCATGATTCAAGCCTAGGGTCAAACCAAACTGAACCTATCTCTATCTTAAAAGGCCAAAGGTTGAATCATAAGTCTATTGTAATAAACCTATTGTCAAGTCATATATTTGTTGCATGAGTTTAGTAATTTCTTGATGATCTTATCCATGCCCTATTTAGGGTGTACATGATAAACTAGAAATGGATGATTTAAATTGAACCAAATAAAATAAAATAATATTTTTTCTAAAATTGGTTTTGGTTTCAAATTTTGAAATCAAAATATTTGGTTTAGTTTTAATTTAGCATATCTTCTAACCTAAAAGTCAAACTGAATGGAGAAATTAAATTATATACATTATATTATATATAGGATGTGTATTCAAGAATTATATACATATATATAACTCTAAAACGATATCACATGTGAAATTATTCTATAAATCTAAATACATATAAATATTACATGTAGCTAGGTATATTATAAAGCATATCACATAACTGTATATGACAAATAATATTATTTAAAAGTGACAACAATATAATTCTTAATTACATGAAAAAAGAAAATTACATATAAAATTATTTGATCTATAGTTATATATATATATATACACTATGCATATGAAAAGATTGGAGTAACAAAATCAAAATGATATATATCTCTTACTTTTGGTTTAAAGTGAAACCAAACTGAAATAACTATATTTTCCAAATAAAAAATTTCGCTAGGTTAGAAAAATTGTCAAAACCAAACTAAAACAATTCACATCTAGATAGATTATTATTCTTATCTCCTATTTGTAGATATTCCTATATTTGTTGAGCATTTTTCATGTTTTTTCACTTGCCCGAACAATCTCTCCTTTAGTGACCTTAATTGATACTAGATAGATATGTACCTACCATATGGCTGCTTGAAATAAAGAGATTTGAATATTGAAAATAGAAACTATCATAAGAATCTTTCTGCCTTCCATTCATGATTTGATAGCAATTAGTCTCCCTATTTACAAGTGGAGAATGTGATGTGTAGAAGAATAAAAAGCTGTTAAAGTGAAGAAAATATACTAATCTATTGAATTAACCTTTAGCTGTTTGTTTGATAAGATGTATACTTTTTTATTTAAATGGCAATTAAAGAAATTTATTTGTAAAAGTTAATTTTTGAGATATATGATACTAAAACTAATATTTTATGCTTTAATATTATAGATAATAGAAATTAGAACTCATGTTAGCCCTCCTGACTTAAATAGAATATAAGAAATCCCCTTTTATTATTATTATTATTATTATTGTTATTATTATTATATCCTTGGGACATGACTACTGTATTTAACTACTAATAAACAATGGTCTAGTATTTGGGCCTCAAAAGTCATATATAAGCCCAAGGGTGAAAGAAGGCCATGGAGCTATTGGGATTTGCTTCATTTGTTGCTTTTAAGTTTTTATTAGTTTCTCATGATCGGAAGCTGAACCATAATCCTTGGGAATAGAGACATTAGATCTGGCAGACCAAATCCTCAAATATACCAACACAGTCGACATGGGAGACTTGGCTAAGCGACTTTCAACATGGTCGATCGAGCTTTTAAAGTCTCTATTAGGTTGATCAAAACTGAAGCTCTTTATGTATTGATTTGTCCAAATTTGTATATATATATATATGTTCAGGGTCAGAACTTGCCTATTCTATTATTTTGGTTTATTAGAAGATTTCTTATTTCTTTTTATTTCCATATTTTCCAGTTTATCTAGGTTATAACTAATCAGTTTAACTCATGAATTACTTTTTAGAAATTGAATATGAGATATTCCTACTAATAATTTCTAGATACTGTTGTGTAAACCGAGAAACGGACTAAATTTCGATACATACTTTATTCTAAATTGTCGAGAGGTTTTCTTTTCTTTGTTCTTGTTATTTGCGACGATTTCTTGATGACTTTTATCAGTTCTTTTCTTACTTAATTGGTTCTCTAATTTGATTCCCACGACTTTTGTAATATAATATATATTATATTTAGCTTCCATGGTGGCAGTAGGAGCAGATTAATTTAGCTAGGTAAGTTATAACATAGAATCCATTTTTCCAAATTATATCCAAACATGGTATATGATTGTGAGGGCACGAATATTATTTTTACAATCACATTTATAAAACGAAACACATATATAATTGATTTAGTATTTTGAGTAATTTCACTCAAGAACAAACTAGGAGTGAGCTAGGAATTCTGCATGAATAATATTAATACGTTATAATATCTATCTACATTATTAAAGAGAATAGGGGACATTTGATGTAATTCATGAAAATAAAAAGATATGGTTACAATAAATAACATGTATCTATCTATCATTCCTTAATAAATGATATCTATCACATTAAAAAATTGCATTTTTTTCAAAATGTCCCATAAATGATTTATCTAATTAATTATTTACAATTTTTAAATACCCATAATTATTCGAGTATAACCCTCCACTAGTTATGTATAATTCTGATATCCAATATCATGGTCTTCCAGTCTAGCCTTCATTCTTGGCATGCTGCATCTGTTTCGAATCACAATCTCACTAAAAATGGTATCAATTTAAGATAAATTACTTGTAAACATTTTAAATATGACCGGCACGTGCATTATCCAAACTCTTACATAGCTATCTTTCACTTTCAGTTGTCAAATGCCATTTGGTGTTCTTTCAAGTGATGGGTTAGGATTATTCTATTCTTATGCAGAGTTTCTACATATTCTTCCCGTAATTCTCCATTGACAAATAGTGGATTCTGCTCAATGGTAGGATCAGATAGAACTAATTTTAGGCTAAAGGCTAAATCCTTATGATGATGACACTTTTTCTTTTAGATAAGGTTTTCCATTGATTGAGTTCTCATGGTATATTAAAACTTCCCATCGAATTAATCAGATTGTACATTATACTTTGCACGAGTATTCTACAATATAGACTTTAGGAATTTTTTTTATACACCACATGATTTATTATTGTGTTTTGAATATTTAGATACATGGATGTCACATAAAATGATAACAAGTCTTACAAATCTAAAGGTCAAAATAAAATATATATGATCTGTACAGATTAAATTTATATAAAAATTATTCGTAATCATCTTACTTTATGGAACAAATTGTTAAAAATAAGTAAAAGGAGGACTAGATTGGACTACAAGGCTAGTCATTTTCTCCACTAACCTACAAGGAGATGTAACTTGTTGCAGCCTCGCCTAATTGAGTCTTTACGTGACATGTTTTTTTTGTTTTTTTAATTGGTAGCCATAGAAAGGAAGCACTCATCCACAAAAACAAAAAGGTCTGCCCAATAAGAGTTGGCTCAAATAACGAAGGTTCATACTTACTTTTCATACATAGCACTTGGATTAGAATCCCATTGGCAACAATATTTTGTCATGCGATCGTAATATATGTGTCCAGCAATTTGTTGGTGCGTGCCTCATTTCCGAAGTCTAATAGGCTAGTGCTGAAATTGAGCATAAAATGGACACCCTCTTGTATTGAGAGTTATAGCTTGTGGGGGATAGTAAATAAGATGGAGGTGTTGAGGCAATGCTTACGCGATATGATGCATGATATTTGTTAGAGATTGTAAAATCTAAAATCAAGTTAAATTTAGAGTTTTGCTATTTTGGAGAAAGGCACAGTCCATAGGAGCAAAGCCATCAATCGATGTATGCTAGTTTGGTTGTGCAAACGATTGAAGGAAGGTTGGTCGACCAAGCGTAATCAATTGAGGCATTTGCATCAACCTCAATTTGTATCCTATTATACCTTTTGTGGATATATTTCACCCTAAATTTATATAGAAACATATAAAGGGTTTATGTATAAGCAAAAGTTCATTCTTATAAAAAAAAATTCAACATAATAATTTTGTTGTTTCATATTTTTCACCCCTAGGTTTGGTCAATGTTGTTTTCTTTCCCTAACATTTTCTATATTGTTGGTTTGTTTGTATCATAACTACTTGTCTGTCTAACCTTTTTTTATTAGCACATAACAGATCTCGATTGTTAGCATTTAGCAACCTCACTATCCATAGATCATGTGGTGTAAATGATTCTCACTCTATAGGGCTTAAAATTGTTGACATAACATGATAACACACATAATATGGCACAATTATGAATACGATTATAGTGAGAAAACACAATATAAGACATAACATATAATATTAAGATATGATTATGATATAGATAAACATAATTAAATTGTAATTTAATTATTTGTTATTTCTATTTAATTTTATATGATTTTGGTATTAACATGAATTGGACACGGAGTAGAGTGTAAGTGCAACCATTAATATGAATTGAAACCATCACTATTGACAAATTGTCTTTTCCATATTTCATGGTCTTTACACTCTTTAGACTTAAGGAAAGAAAATAGTGGAAAGCATACAAGATTATTGCCTATATATATATTGTTAAATTATCTTAATCGGATAGATAAACTCAGAAATATACTTTTTTATTGATAATCCATCACTCATATAGAGTGGATGCAATCTTTGTTTTAACACCAATCAATTTGCTAGAAATTGATCATGTACAACAATTTCAATCGCTTCTAAAGAACTATAAATGCATTTTTCACCTATATATTCTTTCAAACACTATTAGTTGTGCTTAATTGGATTATCTTTAAAGTCTTCTCATTGAGACATTGCCCATTCATTGCAATCTCTCATATATCCCAATCTCTCATATATTCCGACCTCTCATCTAATTCATCCTTCAACCTCGATTGCTCTTAGATCCCATTCCTTATCACATGTTTGGCACTAAAATTAATAAATCGTTTAAACTTCCACCCCCCACCCAATCCTCTCCCCCCCCCCCCCCCCCCCCCCCACCCTTTTCTGGCTAATCAAAATGGGATTATATTAGTAAAGTCATGAAAAAAGTATAAATCTCGGTACAATCTATTTTCGGATTATAAGAAGAATCTTTCGATAGGATAAATTTTAAAGTTAAAGGAAATGTAAATAACCAATCACTTGGACAAGATTGTGTTCTAGTTTGTGTTGCCACCTAATTCGCCGCTTCATTAGCCTCTTGTCTAATTAAGTTGAACTTCATCAATTTGAAACTAGGCATTAAGGTTTCCATATCATGCGTGAATGCGTACAACTACCATGGAGGGTCTAATGTTGATGTTAGAAACTTAAAAATAATTTCATTGTTCATTTCAAGAATGACTTCTATCCAATCCTTCATCCTAGCATAATATGCAGCTGCCAATACAATTATTGACTCAGTAGAAATACGTGAATTTGCAAAGCATACCATTGCTCCTTTGCCACAAACCTGTCCTTTAGAATTGTGTGCTGCATCACTTGTGGAAGGATCGTATGATCCATCTGTGTTCAATTGTATGAAATTACCTTCTGGGTTATTCCATTGCGCATAAACTATGTTTGTGCTTGTATGGATTTCCCAAATGTTGTGACTGCTCTGAGTTTAGGTGAAACTTCGTGTTTCATTACTTCTGCTTTTTTTAGCTCTAAATGAATGCTATGGTTGTTGAAATTGTGGGTCTCTCTCATACTCTTCATTAAGCTTATTCATTTGTAGATGGTTCCTTGTAGATGTTGCATTTGACACTTTTTTACTTAAGACCTGCTCAATTTCTTCTATTGCCTTGTTGCAAATTATTACTATTGAATTAACATCTGGTGTTTTCCTGTTGAAAACAACTTTACATCTTTCCTTCCACAAACATAGCTTGGCAAATAGAACATCACTCTTCTACTTAGTTCTAACCACTTCATCTAAACATGATAGCAATCATTTATCAAAGGAGCTGACTCTTTGTACATCGACTCTAATGCTTAACATTACAAACCATACTAGTGTGGTCTACGGATAACAAAGTAATAAATGTTCCATCGTTTCATCATGTGAACAAAAGTTGCATACCTTTGAGTCTATAACATGTCTATTTTCAAGATTAAATTGGGTAGATAGAGCATTATTCAATGCCTTCCACATGAAATGCTTTACCTTAAGGAGATAAGAAGATTGCCATACCTTTGTCCATGTAGCTTTGTCTATCTAGTGAAATGAGGATGCACCTATATCTTATTGATGATCATTGCAATGTATGAAGTTATATGCAGATCTAACACTAAATTTACCAAATTTCTCATGTGACCATATAAGTTGATTTGTAATCCTTGCAAGTGGTATGGGGATCTCTTGCATAGCCCTAATAGTTGGTTAATCAAACCATCTTTGGAGTTCACTAAGCTTCCAAGACTTTGTTTCTTCCTGTATTAGGTCTGCAACTTGTAGATTATGGTTGTCTATGCTTGATAGTAGAGTAGGTTTGTAACCTTTCAATGATAGTATCCAAGGACCTGCCATAGCATTGATTGAAGTCCCATCACCTACTTGCCATAGGGCTCCTTTTTGGAGTTGATCTCTACCATATAATATACTAGTCCATCCCTAAGAGTCATGAGATCTTCTAGATGCCTACAAAAAGGATTAGTTTAGGAAGTAGATACCTTCAAGAATGCAGACCTAGAGAGCATGTAGATTTAGCTGTATTCTCCAAGCAAGCTTTGTTAGCAAAGCTGAGTTGAAATCGCCTAAATCCTTGAATCTTAAACCCCCTTTTGATTTAGGTAAGGATATTTTATCCCAGCTTTGCTAGTGAATCTTCCTTTCTTCATTTTTTGACCCCATCAGTATTGGGCTATTAGTGAGTTGAGCTCCCTACACCATTTGCTGGGAATTTAAAGCAACTCATGGAGTATAGAGGGATAGCTCTTGCTATAGCTTTGATGAGGACATCTCTTCCCACATTGGAAAGAATACACCACTTCTAACTCTTTAGCTTCATTCAAATTTGGTCCTCTATAAAGTGTAATGCTTCCATCTTATTTCTTCCCCGGATTGTGGGCAATCCTAAGTACTTACCTAGATTATCTGATACTGGGATCTCTAGTGCTGAATTCATTTCCTCCATCTTTTCATTGGTAACATTTTTGTTGAAAAATAGGCTTGGCTTCTAAAGATTGATTTTTTGTCATGAGGCTTCATAGTATTGCTAAAGAATGTTCTTCAGTACCTAAACATTTGAAACATTGGCCTCTACAAAGAATAAAGAGCCACCAGCAAACAACAAATGAGATAAGATGGGACATGACTGTCTAATACTCATTCCACAGAGTTGTTCTATATTGATTGTATGTTCCACATTTCTATATAACACCTTGATGTGCCTAATCACACTTTAAAGCACATCCAAAAGACTTAAGATCAACTATCTCAAGTCTAGGCAAAATCGGATAAAAAAATGGCACTTTTCAAATGAACCCTAATGTTGAAATGATGAAATTCAATCAACCAATAATATAATCAGAATACCCCAAAGAAAATGCCTTCTAACAACACTCTAATTTCATATAATCCACGCAAATGAAGCCTCAATTTGACAAAGAAAACCGTAAAGTAAGATCCCTTTCCCAATGGTGAAAATCACGTTTTCAAGGAAAACCTTAAAGATGAATGGAATCAATTTGATAATTTCCTTCAAATAATCACAAGAATTCGTGAATAATAACATGTAAATCTGACCAAGAACTATCTCAAATCAACCCTAGATATGACACACTAGAGAAGAAAAGAAATCACAACAAAATGAAATTGATATAACTCACAATTTCAAGATGTTGCACTCGCCACAATTTCAACTCTTGGGATTGAAATTGATAAGAGTTTGGAACCAAGGTATGAACCCTAATTCTCACGTGAAAAGAGGTGTATAATCTGCAAAATGATAAGCCTCCTCAAACCCTCTCTTAAGCAAGTATTTATACTTGCTACTCCTAGGGTTGAAAAGTGCTCAAAATTACAAGTTTGCCACTTTTAAGGTAGCTAGCCCTAAATGAAAATTACAAGGAAATAAAAGTTTCTCAAAACCAAATACAACCAAAAATCGTTCATAAAAGAAGAAATATATAAAAGAAATGGTCTTCAAGATGCCGGTCTTCTATAGGATCCATCGGCCCAGCTCATCGCCGGTTCAGGTCGGTCCATGGATAACCCACAAGCTGAGTCTGAGAGAGTTTGTCCATTGCCCTATAAAATATGATAAGTGTGCCTATTGGAAAACACAATACAAGAATAATAGAAAAGAAGTTAATATATAAATAATTCTGGGGTCGATCTGCTCAAAATAGGCCCTCATCGCCAAAATTCGAATTCCTTTAATTCTTGCCCTAATGATAGGTCTTGTCGGATTTTTATTCCTATCACACCTCTACTACCAAAATGAAACGATAGGGCGATAATGGGTCCCCCTGTCTGTGTCCTCTATATGGATGCACATGACCCGTTATCTTTCCATTAACTAGGATCTTATATGCTATTGACCTTACACACTCCATCAACCATTTTATCCAAGTGCCATAGAATCTTAGCCTAGCAAGGATTGCTTCAAGAAAGTCCCATTCTATATGATCATAGGCTTTATTCATATCAAGTTTAAGGGCACAATACATTTTGGTGCTATATTGTTTAGTTCTTAGAAAATGGAAAGCCTCATGCGCAATTATGATGTTATCATGAATGACATGACCTGACACAAACGCACTTTATGATTCAGAAATAAGACCTTGAAGAAAAGGTTTCATACGATTGACCATAATTCTAGAGATGATTTTAAACATAAAGTTACACAAACTAATGGAATGGAAATGACCTACTTCATGGTTAGATGAACATTTGGGAATAAAAAATATGTTAGTTAGATTCAAGTTTGAGGGAATTATACCTGTATTGAAAAAGGTTTTGACAGTTTCCATTATGCTTTTTTTCCACAATGTGCTAATAATGCTGATAAAAAAAACCCTTGGAAAGCCATTGGCTTTAGTGCTTTTAGAGCCCCAAGTTTGAAAGCAGCATTCTTTATTTCATCTTCAGTCATTGGGCAACATAGAGTATCATTTGCCTCTCTAGTGATAAGGTTTGGGATTGCATGAAGGACATTTCCCTAGTCTCGTTCACCATCTGATTGGAAAAGGTTTACATAGTGATATTTAGACATTGACGTGATTGCCTCTTCATCCTCTATCCAAACATTCTCACTGTTCTTCAATCTTAAGATTTTATTTCTCTTCCTACGCATTATCTTGGAGTTATAAAAGAACTTTATGTTCCTATCTCCCTCCTTTAACCAGCTTACCCTAAATCGTTGTTGCTAGAATAACTCCTCCTACTTTCAGTGAAGTTCAAGACTTTCAATCAAATGCCTTTCCTCCTCTCTATCCATTTAACTTCCTTTTTTTTTTTTTTAATTTCCATCAGTTCCTTTTTTATTCTATTAATTTCAATCTTGTTATTTTGAAAGGCAGCCTTACTCGATTCATTTAACTTCACTCTACGTTTCCTCAGCTTAAAACCAAGTAGGAAGGGGTGATTACCTAATGGATTTTCATTCTAAACTATTTGGATAGTTTTGCCACAATCTTTAGTGGTGGTCCACATATTTTCAAATTTAAACCTTTTCCTTCCCTTCTTATCTATGAAGTTTATATCCAAAACTAGAGCTACATGATCTGACCCCACCATTTCACTATGCAGTACTTGGGTTTTTGAGAATTTATGTAGCCATTCAAGGGATCCAAAAGCTTTTGTCAATTCTTTCTAAGACTATTTTGTCCTCCTCTCTTTTGTTTGACCAAGTAAAAGGGGGTCCTTGAAAGCCTAAATCATTTAAGCCTACCTTGATGATCATTAAATTGAATTGCTCCATCAAATGATTACATCTAGGCATTCCACCTTCCTTTTCAAAATCATACATGATTTCATTAAAATCCCTAACACAAAAACACAAAGTAGTTAAATTGGATCCAATTTGTTCTAGTTGTCTCCACAAACCTTGCCGATATGTGATTTTGGATCGTAAATCCAAGACATGTGAGCAAAAAAGGATCTATCTGATAGATGCACAAATGATTTGATATGGTTTTTGCTAGATCTTTGAA
Organism: Laguncularia racemosa; assembly: GCA_037954665.1. Taxonomy (NCBI): domain Eukaryota; kingdom Viridiplantae; phylum Streptophyta; class Magnoliopsida; order Myrtales; family Combretaceae; genus Laguncularia; species Laguncularia racemosa. The sequence continues at coordinate 6,183,248 of JBBMOL010000006.1, forward strand.
TATCTATTGGGACATCATCTGTCCACCAAAAAGCCAATCCACTAGATAAACCTGTAAGAGGCAAATAGAATTCATTTGTAAACCTCATTCTTCTTTTTAGAACTTAAAGCTTCCTTGACGAGTTTTTCGTTTCCATTAAGAAAACAATACTCAAATTATTTTTCTTGATGAAGTCCCAAAGGTGTTGAACTGTTAGGCGGGGCCCCACGCCTTGACAATTCCAACTTATGATGATCATGGCCTTTGTGTAGCTGATTTTAGCTAGCCACTATAGCCATTTGGATCTTCTTCAATGGGGAGAATTGGTACATTTATCAGGTTCACTAATGTTAAGTCCATTAGATCTTCATTTGAGTAGGTATGAGGTGAGACGGGGAAGGTTTGAAAGGGGCTTAGGCTTATGTGTGATCTGGTTGGTGAATTAGGAAATTCAACCACATATTAACTTTAGGTATTTGAGAATTGTGGTAGGTGGTATTTATGTGCATTTGGTGATAGGGACAATGAATCTATTTGCATATGGGGAGTAGTTTTGGTTTGAGTTGGTTCCAAGGGGATTGTAGAAATCTTAATTGGGCTGGTTATTTCTATTTGTTCTCCTTGTATAGCATTGGATTGGTTAGAGTTTGATTTGGTAGGGGTTTGGAGGGGTGTTTCTAGAAGGTTTTAGGTCCAAAAAGGAGAGTTATTAAGATTATCTTGGGTCGAGTGGTGCGATGAGGATCCAGTTTTCCTGAAGGGGGGAATGTAGACTTTCTTTTGGTTTAAGTTTGTTGAAGTTAAGTAGGGGTCCCTTCCTCACTGTGGCATGTAGGAATCCTTAAATTGTAAGAAATATTAGTAGCGCCTGATTCACTAGAAGTCGCTTCCATGGAAAAAGACTGAGTGGGTGAAGCATTGCTAAACAAACCATCACCATCTAGTAAGGGTTTGGCTGCATTTAGTCTCAAACTAGAATTAAATTTCTAGCAATTGCTTTCCTTACTACAGGCTGTAGTAAAATGCCTAAAACCTCCACATATAAAGCACACGTCTAGTAGCTTCTCATACTTGAAGTGCACATAATACCTGTTTGACTTATTCCTGCTTACCTAAGTACCAATTTGGAGGCTTTGATTTAGGTCCACATTCCTTCTCACCCTTAAAAAACCCCTTGTCGCTCCACCTCTGACATTGACTGGCTCTACTTCTAGTACTTCTTCAACACTCTTTGTAATCATGTTGGCATTATATGATGTTATTTGGTCCAATTTCAATTCGTGGATTTGCACCTAGAATGAGGTTTTGTCTAATCTTACATCCTCTATGCTTTGATGTGCTTCCCATATGTTCAGTGCTAGTAACTTTCCCATGAATGCCTATGGACCATCTTTGATCATTTTAAAGACTTGCTATTTCTCCCCAACATTGCATACAAATATATTTGGTTTTGAGGCAATGATCTCACAAATGCCATAGTTCTTCCAAGATTTCTTCAAGACAAATACAATTGTTGCTTTGTTTTCAACTTTATCAGACATCACCTTACACACCATAATTATTTTGTTCTTTGATGGCTCCTCTTGTTGTGTTTCTAGTTTAATGACTTGCAAGGTGTTCGTTTCAGTGCTATGGGTAGAATTTGGAATTCGACTCATAGTGGAAATTGTCTCCTTGGAATAGTATAGATCACCGGATAAGAGTTAAACTCCTCGTGATGGAGCAAAGCTCTCTTCAATGGAGAGAAAGCTCTTTACTCATCTATTTAACTTCTTAAAATTATATTTTATTATTATCTCTATAGTATATAGAAAACCCTATCAAACTTAATAAAGAGTTACATAGGTAAAATTTAAAAAATAACTTAATAAAACTATTGCGTTAATTTTAGACACTTTAAGAGATCCGAATTTCATGGCATTACAATTTGAAGTCGATTCCAAACGCATTTACTGAGTTTACATTGAAACGGCCAGCCCTAAGTTTTGGCTAAGTGCAAAGTCTTTGATTCGTGGCGCCTGAGCATGAACACTATACTTATTCTTCACCACAATCTTCTACGATCTATGAAAAATCTTAATGATGGATACCAATCAAACAGCTCAAGAAAAAAGTAGGGGTGGGGAGCGGGGGGGTCCACTTTTTAAATTATGCTTCATCATCGCATCACACAGTACACTAATCTACACTGGGGCAGGGCTGCTTTGCTGAGCCAACCAGCTGCTTGTGTGAAATTTCCAAACTGTGGGCCAATTCAGACCCTTGAAGGTGAAAGGAGTCGAAGATTTTTTAATTTTTTATTTTTTTAATTAATAAGATTCTTCAATTTTGGGCCCAAAAATTATGATGCCTTCTGTCAATTGCTCTCCTCCACATGCCCGTCAAATCAATTAGGAATCCAACCAACTAATCAACAGCCTCCCTTTATTCTTTTATTTGCTAGATGGAGTCAAGAAGGCTGCTTATTAGCCATTATTCTAAGATGAATTTTTCAATTCCTCTAGAGGGATTACTTTTATAACATCTTACCATTCTTTAGTGTCTTTTTCATCTTTTAGCCGACTATTATTACATATATTATAATATTGAAAAGAGGAACTATATTTATTCTATTTCATCAGAAGATTGATATATGTACTCTTAAACTACAATAGTCTCAACAGTATCTTCATCATCTGTCATTACCACTTTGACAACATATTATTTACAAAGTAATTAATTTGGTTCCATCAGTTTTACGTAAGGGAACAGTGTATTAATTTCTTGGACCTTTTTTTTTTTTTTTTCCTTTCAAGGAGAAAATGTTTATTGAGTAAATATTGTATGCACTCCTCAAAGATCCGTAGTGTTAATTCATAAAAAATAAATAATCTACGTGACACATTTTCCTTATCCAAAAGTTCGTAGTTTCCCTTAAAAGGAACTGCTAGCGTTTCAAAAGTCAAGTCACCAAAATACAAGAATCAAAGATCTAGGCACCTAAAGGGAAAAAGGAAAAGTTTGCACATTAACAGTCATTATGCCATGTTTTAATACATTGGATTCTAAGTAAATTTATTTCTAGTTTTTGGTTGCGTAAAAATTAAATAAAATATTAATATCGTCAAATTAAAACATCCAAATTGCATGCATGACTATTGATTAAAGAAAGGAAAAGAAAAAAAAAATTACACTTAACCAATGAAAGGAAAAATTGCACAAATGGTCTAAAAAATAACTGAAAAAAAAAAGAAATATAAAATTGCAGTAATACATTATAGATGTATTTATTTGTTAAATACATAGAAAATATGTTAATCATGTTTAATTTGCTTCATTGAATAAGTTGCAATTTGTTTGCAAAAACAATGAAGAGGATATTAACTAGGTAATTTCATACATAGTTTCAATATAAAATAAATTAACCTTCCCGTATGTGCATGAAAATTAAATATAACTAAATAAAATACATTGCCAAAAAAATGCTTTTATATGATAGACTAGGTGTGTGAAAATTAAACATAACAAAATGGTGAGATTTAAAATATAGAATAATTATTGAGTCAAATCATATACATGAACATGACCAATAATTATGGAATGAGGAAAAAGAAGAAGAAGAAGAAGAAGCAATGCTTAATTGCTTATATGTCCTCATAAATAAATTTCATTATCATTCATTTTAACATTAAAATAACTTAAAGCAATCTCAATGTTAGATGAATTAAGTTTAAATCCTCCATCTCCAATTTTAATTAGAGTAGTTGTAATAAATGGAAAGTTAACAAAGTTTCATATGTGTATTAATAATAGTTTCTAATCATGCCTAATTTATAGGAAGTTGATTAACCATTTGTTATCCCTTATCATCAAATTAATTTACTCATTTGTCCTTATCCAATTAATTAATTATTTGCATGAGATTGTTACATTGAATAATTGACTTTTAAGGGGGGGCGTAGAGTCAAATAATTTAGTATTAGCTTAATGACATGTGCACCCATTTTCTTATAAAAGGAGAAATTATTTTCACATTAAATTAATTATCTAAAATTTACCTATAAGTATAAAATATATATATATATATATATATAAATGGTAAAAGTATACATTAACATTTTTTTTATTTAAGTCCTCAACCTTTTTTTTTCATTCCATTTGAATTCTCAACATTTTTTTACTCTTACAAAAGTAAAATTTTCATCAATTTAGGTTAAATTTCTCATCCATCCTTGATATGTGTTTGTTTATGGCTGATATATACTAATTAATCTATAAGATAATAATATTAAACATGTCTAATTACTTTGATATAATAAAAATGAAATTAAATATATTTAATAATATAATATAATATAAATAATAAAAAATAAAAAAAAGGGTTGTAAAAAATTGTTCAAAGCTCAATTATTGTGGTTGGTTACCTTAAGGCCAATTAAAAGCTAGCATATATTAAGGATAAACATAAACATTAATAGAGTTAATTGAAGTCTTATTTTTATAAAAGTTAGAAACCCTTGAGAACTCATATATAAGAAAAGAAAAAAAAATTGATGACTTAAATAAAAAATTAGATAGTGCTATAAATGAATTTACTTAAGTTGAGCATTTTGAGGTTCAAGTTTGGTTCATTAGAAAAATTATCAAGTTTGAGCCGAATCTATCAAATTCGAACTAAGTTGAGCTTTTACTAAACCTAAAAATTATAGGAGTAAGCTTGAACTCATCAAGGAATTTGAAACTCAAGTTGCTCAGCTTGTTTAGACAAACAAATCTAAGCCCTTTTATCTAAATGAACTTGAACTCGAGCTTGTTCAAATAAACAAGCTTGAGTTTGAGTTTGTTTAGATAAAGAAGCCTACTTATGAACTTGTTTGTAAGTCGGCTTATTAACAATATAAAGGAGAGTCTACTCGTGAGTCGGTTTGTTAATAATATAAATAAGAGCCTGATTACAAGCTTATTTGTATGCCAACTTGTTAATAATATAAACAAGAACCTATTCATAAGTCTATTCACGAGCTATATAAATGAGCCTGTTTGTAAACCAACTTGTGAATCAGCTTACTAACAATATAAATGAGCCTATTCTAGAGTAAACTCGTGAGCCTAGCCAAGGGCTTGAGTTTGACTTGTTTAAATAAACAAGCTAATTTATTTTAAGCTCAAGCTTAACTCATTTACTACTTAAGCTCCAGTCAAGTCAAGCCGTGAAACTGAGCTCGAGTAACTTGTGAGTAGCTTAACTCATTTACAGGTCTAAAAATAGATAAATGTTCTGAACTAAATATATATATTTTATTAATATATATTTATATACAACTTCACATATACGTTCAACAACAAAATGGTCGTAATAACATTAAAGTGGCTCCCCACTTTTAGTGTAACATTTAATTTTACTCTATTAACTTTCTATATCACTTTCAATTTTCTTTATATTGTTTTTTTTTTCCTCTTGTGATTAATTTATTTTTCTGTTAGATGTATTGTCTTTTTAGGAATTATATTTATTTTTTAGACATGGATACATCATCATCAAACCTCTCTAACATGTATACACGAATGAGATTCAAAGATATAGTAGTATCTCAATTTTACAATTTAATTATATATATCAAATAGGGTTGGACGAAAAAATTAATCAAACCACAAACTAGACTAGACTAAACTGAATCAAATAGTAAATTAGGTTCAAACCTTCTTTTTAGGTTTGAAAAAATTACAAACCGAACCAAACTATATATATATATATATTTTTAAGTTTGAAAAAATTATGAATTGAATTGAACTATGAAAGTAAAGAAAAAGAAAATGATGGTGAAATCTAGAAAAATGTATGACTATAAAAGAGTATTTCATATTACTTATTCAACACCTCTTTTTTTCTTTTCATCAATTAACTTACTATTTTTTTATTTTGTATTTTTACTTATTGACTAATATAAAAAAACATAATTACCTTGAAAGAAACAAGAAAACCTACTTAAATATATCAAATAAGTATTAAAAATAGTGAATGATATTGGAGAAATGATAATAAATTAATTTTTTTATGTCGAGTATAATTTTTCATAAGCTATTTACTTGTATGTAGAAAAAAAATTAATAACATATGTAAAAATGGTTCAAATAGTGCACTGAACTAGACCAAACCATTGTTTTATTTGACAAATGGCATAAAAATAGTATTATAAAATAAGTAAATAATATATATATATATATATATATATATATTTGACAAATAGCAATGTCGTAAAGAGAACAATGGAACATAGGCAATTTCGTCTTTTCCTAGTTAAACTATAAAAGTGAAACAAACTTAGGGTTTCGTCATTTTTCACACTTTTACCATTCATAGTAGCTTAGAGAGGTAGAGCGACACAAAGAGAGAGAGAGCCCTTCAGGAAAACTTAAAACGATCTAAGGAGACATCGTAGCGCAACAAAAAGGTAAATATTTGAAATTGTTACAAGACCTATTCTATCAATGGAGACTCAATCACGGAATCAATTTGGTTGTTTATAGGGATCGAATTAAAGAATGGGTGAAATAAGTGGGGAATCAACCAAATTCAAGCTCCAAGTGTGAATTTAAGCCAAGTGAGTATACTAGAACCTAACTTTGGATTAGATATGGTTAATGTAACGATAAGTTAGATTAAGAAGCATAGCAATTAGGATTTAGGAGGAATTATAATAGAAAATTAGGTTTTGCAGGAACTTACTAAAAGATACATGACCTCCTAACATGGTCGTGTTTTGACCGTGTAAACTAAAAAGATATACGACCATCCAACACGGTCGTGTTGCTCTCCTATTAATTAACCAAGACATACCAAGAGATATACGACCTCCTAATACGGTTGTGTTACTCCCGTGTTGAACACAAGAGATACACTAAGAGATATATGACCTGTTTACATGGTCGTGTTTTGACTATGTTGAAACCAAGAGATACACGACCTGTCTATATGGTCGTGTTTCAACCGTGTTGAACCCAAAACCCACTGAAAGTCACACAACCTTTTGACACGATCATGTACTAGCCGCGTTGAGTTACATAGGCTTTTAACGTGGCTGTGTTAAGTGCAAAACAATATCATTATATATATCTATTTAACTCTTAATTAAACAAATTTCCAGACAACTTAGATAATTAGTAAAACTTTAAATAACCTAATAGATTAAGGAAAATTAAGAGAGTTATATTATTCTTAGATTTAGTACTAAGAGTGATGTCTTGATGATTATATAGACATTAACTTAGCTTAAGTTCAAGACAAGATGTGCTTAAGGCTAGGATGTTTGTGATTGTTAGGTAGCTATTTAATGAATTGTATGTGAAATAATGAAGTGTTAAAGTGTTACATGAATTGCTTGATGTATGTTGCTTATGCTTGGCTCAACCTAGGGGCCTGCAGTGGTAGATCCCTAGGGGACACCTCAATGATCGGTATGTCGCGTTGTTCTTAGTAGAGGCGTGTATCGAAATGATCTAAGGTATATTAGAGTTAGATAGGCCCTACAGTGGTAGTTTCCATTAAGGTTAGATGGGACCCACAGTAGCAGTTCTCACTAGGACAAATGTTGTGTGTATCGGGGTCATGAGTACCCCTATATGATATAGTTTATTTTGAGATTGGTGTGTAAGCTAAAATGTGAATGTGCTATGAATAAATGTTGCATATATGCATATGCTATTATTATGGTGTGTCATACGTATATGAGTGTGGTACTCAGGTATTGAGCTTAGGCTCATCTTTCTTTCTATATATTTTTTTAATTGCATGTGAGAATGATGAGCAAATAGAATATGATGAGAATGAGAACTTGGTGAAACATTATATTAATGAGATGAGAAGAGAACATTATTATTATGTAGAGGAAGAGTGATGGAAATTTTGAATCTTTGTAATTTGAAGTTTTATTGGTTGAATTGAAGTCATGGAGATAATAGTAGACTCCTAAATATGATAAGTACTATAGGGAAAAATTTATTTATTTATTTTGGGATTATTTTATTAATTTTAAGAATTAGAATGACTCAATTGAAATATAATAATTTTTATGTTATTGAAGTTATATTGGTATGATCGTTACTGGAGATGAATAGGTTTTGAAGTTTTATGGAGATTTAAAACTTTAGTGTGTTGTTTTGTAGTAGTGACACATGGTGGGTTGTGATGCTCTAGGTTTTGAGGCTTTACAATATGTCTGTTTATTATCTTTGAAATTAAGTATTTAAACCCCTTAAATATTTGAAAAATGTATTTTTAGATCCTATTTTACTATTTTATCATTTGACAAAACAATTACAAAAGCACTAGTAATTTTTTTAATTATTTTAATGGGGCAAAATGGTCATTGAGAGACCAAAAAAGTATTTTTTTTTTTAAATTAGACATATAACACTCAATTTTAAAAATAAAAAACTAAATAAATATATATATAAATATAAAAAGATATATTTACAATTTATCTTAAATAGCATTTCCTCTGTCTCTTATCTTTCCACTTTCAAAACCCTAACATCGTTTCGTTAAGGCGATACTAAAGGAGAGAATTAAAAACTCCGCGTGGATGAACAAGAGCGTAACAACAGAAGAAATAAACATACAACCAACTAGGTGGAGAAAGTCTTATGAAGTGAACCTTCGTAGCTTCCTGGTTGGGATTTCCGTAGAAAATAGAATTGCCATTTGCCATCATAGATGGAGCCTGGCGGAAGTCTATTAGCGGGACTACGATTTGATAAGACAATTATGTCGGTAAAATGTTCGTCTCGTGGACGATCTGTGTTGGTTCATATCTCACCTCACGAGGTACTATGTATGTGCAACGTATATTCTATTTTCTTCTTTTTCCTTTTTCGTAAAAGAAAATAATAATATATTAGGCTTGTAATTTAAGTTTTAGACAAAGGTTTTTCAATAACTTGCACGACTCAAAAATTGAAGGACGTGATCCTAATTCCTACTTGTGGTAGGAACATGCAAGGCCCACAATCTATTACTACAATCTATGAACAAAGATAATAAATGATATAGTTTTTCCCAAACTTCCCAATATGGTCATTTATCTTCAATTTCTAAAATCATATTAGATTGCAAATGTCCAAAATATAATTGATTAGAATTTAATTATTCTCATAACTCTAAACAAGTTTTGCTATATTTGGAAGTTATACAATACACTATAATCATTCCTTCTCCCATACCAAAAATCTTATCCAAAATAGTGGCACGTGTCAATTTCTTGTATATAATTTATACATGAAGTCTCATATTCCAAATATAGTTAAGCTGCAAAGTCTAGTACTAAAAAAGTGTATGCAAAAAACATATATATAACACACCATACATATGCTTAAACAAGTATACTAATACAAAACCACAAATAAACAATGTATATATGCATGATTAATTATCTTGTTTAGATGGATGATAGCAAGCATAGACAAATCTAGCAACTTGGAGTCGATTCCATCTATAAGTCATTGTATGGATCTTTAGACACCTTGAGCTTAAGAGTCAAATATTCCATACTGGATTTATCATTGGTATCAACCACTAGTTAACCTATTTATGGTAACTATCTATAGTAGCTTACTATACCACTAGTATGACTTGATTGCAACTTCTCTAAAGAAAGTCTGACCTGTATTAGAATATTTAATCATACTAACAATCTACACATTGTGATTCAATGCCTAATATATCCATCAGCATCAAAATACGTACAAATGATAAACATTAATTAATAGTTGAAATATATTTGCTTGTTTATTAAAACCTACATGCACATACAACTAACAACAATGGCCAACATACATGAATTCAACTCACCAACTTTAATGGAAGTCATATAATTATTCACAAAAGAATTATTTGCTCATTTGTCTTTATCCAATTAATTAATTATTTGCATGAAGATGTATTTTACTTTGAATAATTAACAAGGGATGGAGAGTCAAATAATTTAGTATTAGCTTAATTACTTGTGCATCCATTTTCTTATAAAAGGTGAAATTATTTTCACATTAAATTAATTATCTAAATTTTAACTATATGTACAAGATATATATATATATATATATATATATATATATATATAAATTTTTAAAGTATACATTAAAATTTCTTATTTTTTATTTAAATCCTCAAAACATTTTTCAACTCTTACAAAAATAAAATTTTCATCAATTTAGGTTAAATTTCTCATTCATCCTTGATACATGTTAGTTTATGGTTGATATATACTAATTAATCTATAAGATAATAATATAAAACATGTCTAATTACTTTGATATAATAAAAAATAAAATAAATTAAATATATTTAATAATATAATATAATATAAATAATACAAAATACAAAAAGGAAAAAAAATAAAAAGGGTTGCAAAAATTGTGCAAACCTCAATTATTGTGGTTGGCTACCCTAAGGCCAACTAAAAGTTAGTACATATTAAGGATAGACACAAAAATTAACAAAGTTAATGGAAGTCTTATTTTTATAAAAGTTAGAAACCCTTGAGAACTCGAATATAAAAAAAGAAAGAAAAATATGAGGACTCAAATAAAAAAAAGTAAATAGAGCTGCAAATGAATTGACTCAAGCCGAGTGTTTTAAGGTTTTGGCTCAACTTGTTAGAAAAATTATCAAGTTTGAGCTGAATCTATCGATTTTGAACCAAGTTGAGCTTTTATTAAACCTAAAAATTATAGGAGTAAGCTTGAACTCATCATGGAATTCGAAGCTTAAGTTGCTTGGCTCGTTTAGATAAATAAATCTAAGCTCGTTTATCTAAACGAGCTTAAACTCGAGCTCATTTAAATAAATAAGCTTAAGCTTGAGTTTATTTAGATAAATGAGCTTGTTCGAAAGCTAGCTTATTAACAATATAAAATAGAACCTACTTGTGAGCCAATTTATTAATAATATAAATAAGACCTTGATTACAAGCTAGATTGTACGAGGGTTGTTAAAAATATAAACGAGAACCTATTCATGAGCCTGTTTGCCAATCGACTCATTAATAACATGAGTTTGTTTGCAAACTTACTCGTGAATCGACTCACTAACAATATAAATGAGCATTTTCGAGAGTTAGCTTGTGAGCCTAGACAAGGACTTGAGCTTGACTTATTTAAATAATCAAGCTAAGTTATTTTGAGCTCAAGCTTGGCTCATTTACTAATTGAATTGAAGCCAAGCCAAGCCACCAAGTTGAGCTCGAGTAACTCATGAATAGCTTAACTCATTTACACTTCTAAAAGTAGATAAACGTTGTGAACTAAATATATATTTTTTATTAATATATATTTATATCTAGCTTCACATGTACGTTCAACAGCAAAATGGCTGTAATAACATTAAAGTGGCTCCCTACTTTTATTATAACATTTAAGTTTACTCTAACAAATTCTTGTATCACTTTGAATTTTCTTTATATAGTTTTTTTTTCCTCTTGTGATTAATTTATTTTTCTGTTAGATGTATTGTCCTTTTAGGAATTATATTTACTTTTTAGACATGGATACATCATCATCAAATCTCTCTAATATGTATACGCAATTGAGATTCAAAGATATAGTAATATCTCAATTTCACAATTTAATTATATATATCAAATAGGGGTGGATGAAAAAATCGATCAAACCACAAATGGACTGGACTGAATCGAATTGAATTGTAAATTAGGTTTGAACCTTCTTTTTAGGTTCGAAAAGAAATTACAAATCGAACCAAACCATTTTTTTTTTAAGTTTGAAAAAAATTATGAATCGACTTGAACTGTGAAAGTAAAGAAAAAGAAAATGGCAGTTAAATCTAGAAAAATGTATGACTAAAAAAGAGTATTTTATATTACTTATTCAATTCCTCCTTTTATTTAGTTTTTATCAACTAACTTATAATTATTTTGTATTTTGTATTTTTATTTATTAACTAATATAAAAAATTTAATTATCTTGAAAGAAAAAATAAAACATACTTAAATATATCAAATAAGTATTGAAAATAGTGAATGATATCGGAGAAATGATAATAAATTAATTTTTTTATATCAAGTATAATTTTTCATAACCATTTACTTGTATATAGAAAAAAATTAATAACATATATAAAAACGGTTCGAACTATGAACTAAATTGGACTAAACCCTTTTTTTTAGATTAAAAAAAATTATGAACCAAAAAGTATTATTAGGTTGGATTTAAAAAAAAAAAAACTAAATCGAATTGTGCCCATCACTAATATCAAATAACCAATTAATCATCTAACCACTCCATTTGAACTTGATTATCTTTTTTACAAAGACACATGTCCATAAATATTAGGATAAATTGCTACACACTCCCTCTAATTTACTTTATACATGTGTATATTTATTATCTTTGAAATTAAGTATTTAGACCTATTAAATATTTAAAAAGTATGTTTTTAGATCCTATTTTACTATTTTATCCTTTGATAAAATAATTATAAATACACTAGTCATTTTTTAATTATTTTTAACGGGACAAAATGGTTATTGAAAGACCAAAAAGTACTCTCTTTTTTTTTTTTTTAGAATTAGGCATGTAACACTCAATTTTAAAAATAAAAGACTAAATAAATATATATATATATAATATAAAAATATATTTATAATTTGTCTTAAATATTAACATGGCATTTCCTCTATCTTTTATATTTCCACTTTCATCATAAATTGAGCCCGGCAAATGTCTATTTGCGGGACTACGATTTGATAAGACAATTATGTCGGTAAAATATTCGTCTCGTGGACGATATGGGTTGGTTCATATCTTACCTCACGAGGTACTATGTATGTGCAACGGATATTCTATTTTTTTTCTTCTTCTTTTTTTCCCGTAAAAGAAAATAATAATATAGTAGGCTTGTAATTTAAATTTTAGAGAAAGGTTTTTCAATAACTTGCAAGATTAAAAAATTGAAGGACGTGATCCTAATTCCTACTTGTGGTAGGAACATGCAAGGCCCACAATCTATTACTACAATCTATGAACAAATATAATAAATGATATAGTTTCTCCCAAACTTTCCAATATGGTCATTTATCTTCAATTTTTGAAATCATATTAGATTGCAAATGTCCAAAATATAATTGATTAGAATTTAATGATCTTCATAACTCTAAAAATCTTATCCAAAATAGTCACACATGTCAATTTTTTTGTGTATAATTTGTACATGAAATCTCGCATTCCAAATATGGTTAAGCTGCAAAGTCTATTACTAAGACGTACATGCAATATATATATATATAATACACCATAAATATGCTTAAACAAGTATACTAATACAAAACCACAAACAAACAACATATACATGCATGATTAATCATCTTAATTATATGGATGATAGCAGGCATAGACAAACCTAGGAACTTAGAGTCGAATCCATCTATAAGTCATAATATGGATCTTTAGATACCTTGAGCTTAAGAGTAAAATATTTCATACTAGGTTTACCATTGTTATCAACCATTGGTTAACCTATTTATGGTAATTGTCCATAGTAGCTTATTGGACCACTAGTATGACTTGATTGCAACTTCTCTAAAGAAGGCCTGACCTGTATTAGAGCATTTAATTATGCTATCGACCTACTTACCCACACATTGTGATTCAATGCCTAATATATCCACCAACATCAACATGTACAAACAATAAACATTACTTAATAGTTGAAAGATATTTGCTTCTTTATTAAAACCTACATGCACATACAACAAACAATATTGACCAACATACATGAATTCAACTTACCAACTTTAATGGAAATCATATAATTATTCACAAAAGAATTATTTAACACCTTAATTTTACTAAAAGATCACAATCCTAACTCTAAAACCCAAATCATCCTAAATTGGTAAACCATTAAAAAAATTCAATTGACTAGAATCTTCGTAAGAGAAAGCGGTAAACCACTTTTGAAATTGGTCGACCACCTTTGCCCCAACATTGTATGTGAATGACAATATTGAAAATCTCATCAACCACTTTAACCTTTCTACACCTTTGTTGAATTTCCAATCTTGAAATCTTTGTTGAATTTCCAATCTTGAAATCTATCCTTTGACATCTTATTGATTCATTTACAACTCTCTTCAATAATATCATCATTTTCTATGATTCATCCTAAGTTTCCATATTCTCCACAATTTTTACATCAATTTTTTTTTTTAAATTAAGGATGTTATGATTGAAATCCTAATTTTAAGGTTCTATTTTCTCTAATTTTATTATTACAAGTCTAAATAAAAGGTTTAAACCTAACTTTTTAGGAAAATCTCAATGGGTTTAAGTTGAGGTTTTTTACCTTACCTCAAAATGTGCTAGAATGTTGATGTACTTCCTAATCGCATGTTCTTACTTGTCAATTTCACCTTATACTCACATTTTCCCTCTTTGAATTCCATAAGAAGAAAATCATACACAGTACAAGTTAGGATGAATTTTTCCATAATCTATACATAAGGAGAATTTCCTTAAAATACATCTATTATAAACAACTAAATTATACATTACAATATGTAGAGGGAATTAAACTTAATTTATCTCATTAGAAAATGATTATTCACACTATTTGACTACTTAGAAGATGGGTATCCATCAAGTCAGAAGGAGAAATTAAAATCTTTAGTTTTACAAGGAAATTGAGACAATCCTATTCATAGTTGTCAAAATCATAATTTAACACATATGATTTTACAAGTTTAAGCTTTTATGAGGTTTTTTAGAATAAAAACGTAACAAAATTATTTAGGTGTATACTCATGGTAGAATCTTAAATTTAGGTATACAATTCTATCAATTTATGTGATTTTATGAGTTTACTATGTAACCAATTCTACATCTTATTTTGACTTGGGTATAATGAACTATTAAATCTAAGAAAAGGAACTAGGTTTGTACAGTTTAAAGCAAACCCATCAAATCATGTGTGCAATGATGTTGTATTTGATTCATTAACTTAAATTTGATTAATTTATTAGCTTCATTGTTGAAGATCTCTCATTCAATAATAAAATGGAAAATTGGGGAAGAAGATATGTTTAATCAATCAAATGTGGATTGGTTGAGTATCCTTTTAAGTGCAATGAATAATGAAAAGGATGAATCATGGATAAAGTTGATGCCTGTATAGATTTGGTGAGTCATGAAAGTAGGACTCATGATAGTGGTTAGACATTATAGTCATTTTTTATGATAAACAGTCTTTATTTACTGTGATTAAGGGCATTTTACTATTAATTTATTGTATTAAAAAAACTATCAACAGTTTATAAGATATTGTTAACATTTTGTAAAAGACTATTAACGGTATTTAGAGGGTTGTCAATAATTACTTTTTACTATTAATAGCCTTATTTTACTATAATTGAGGTGATTTTATTATAATTAGGAGAAGTAATAATACTATTTAGTCACTTTTGACTCATTAGATTATAGAATTCCACAATAAAATAAGTACTTCAAAAGGCTTGAAATTAGAATATATTGATACTATTGATAGTAGTTACAAAAAAGATGTTGGCAATGACAATGATGATGATGATGGTGATTGGAGAGCTAATGGTAATAGTTTTGATGATAATAAGATAATTAACGATTAATAGTTTGTTTTATTTTTGTATTTCTATCATAATGATTTATGTTTGATTATTTATATTATTACTTATATTATAACTAAAGTATATGCTGAATTTCTTTGTTTTCATAATATGTTTCAAGTTTTTACTATTATTGTATTAGTTCTTCGAAAGCTAGTTTATGTAAGTAGTTAAGCTTACAAGTCTACATTGAAATTTTATACATCTTTCAGCTATTTTAGAAAGGGTAGCGATTTTGATAACGTTGTTTTTAATCTAATAAAAAACAAAAAAAAAAACTACCAAATGAGACTACAAGCTAGAGATATAGACAAAATGATTAGGTGCTCATTTTACAGGCTTGAAGGACAAACCAAAAATGGCAGAGCACAAAAGCATCAATTACACCCCATGAAAATGAAATAAATCGATTCTAATAAGCACTACAAGTCCGATAAAAGTGGCACCACTTACTAAAGCATTGAAAGCCATAGTGAGGTGAAACTTTAATTGTGCACTCTAAATTTATTTCAAATTAAATTAAGTCAATCCCATTTTAATGAATTGCAGAATTGACTTTTCACCCACCCCCAACTTTGTATTGCCTGAGTGACACAATGCAACAAACTCAATGTCAAATTTAACATGATAATGATGCAACTACTATTCACTAATCAAATTTAAAAGGGATCATTAGCAGATACTTGATACTTGTTAAGAAATATTTTCCTTTTCTTTTTTATCTAGATGCTTATTGAAAGTTTTTTTCTTTCTTTTTTTGAGCAAACTTTTAAGAATTTAAATTACAAATTTTTCACACTTACATACTTTATGGAAAAGTAAGTACATGAAAAAATGAAAAAAAAAAAGAATTATTTGAATCTTAATAAACATAAAAAAACCAATCTGCAGTTTCCAATTTAAAATGGGATTTGTTGACAGATTTATTTATTTTTTCACTACACTTCTCACTTAAGATAATCTATATAATTACGAAAATAATATAAAATGACTAAATAATCCTACACATACAACTCAAGAAGTGTTCACATAGATTTGAAGAAATAGTAGAAATCCACTATAAAACGATTCAGCATAAGCCATTCCTCTTCCACCAAATTACATGCTTAATTATGCATATATTAATCACATTTTACCAATAACTAAATTTTCACATATGTATAAAAAACATAATATATATACAAATTACAACTATTAAATCCTACGGTTTTCTCATAGGCACTGCAGTCAAAGCAGCAACAAGAACTAAGGCTTTACTCATACACATATTTCTGCCAGAACTGTCAAAATCTATACTAATTGAGCAACATTTCACCTCTTTTTCTTCAGGAAAATTGTTGGATTGTCCTCAATTGTAATCAGAATCAATCCGCCTCATTGAAGTGCACCGCTACCTCAGCTGGCCCTGGCGGATTCTCAGCTGCATCAGAAGCCTGTCTAGGTTGTTCCAGCAAGGATTGGCGACAGGTCGGGCACGAGGAATGCGAAACTAGCCAAGGATCAATACATCTAACATGAAATCCATGGTGACATTTGGGTAGGACTCTAACTTTTTCACCATCCATGAATTCCCCTAGGCAGATTGGGCAATCTGTGGCTGGAATGTTGAGTCCTGAACCATAAGCCGCGATGGGGATTTGACGCAACGCACTTTTCTTAAGCCCTGTTGCTGCCAACCGGGCCGCAGCCTGATCAGGAGTCTCGAAGCTGAACCTCCGACTGCATCGAAGAGCACATCGGACTATGGAATTCAGCCCCAGGGCACATACCAGGGCACATAGCAGGGCTGCCAGGATTATGACCATGTTGGTGTCAAAATTAGCCTCATTGGCATACGTATCCCGGGCTCTACTCCCATTAGCATCAGTAGAATTCGATCCGGTATCGAGCAAAATTCGATCTTGATGGAGATTAATTCGAGCCATGATATATAGTGCTGATTATTTAATAATTATCTGCGTACCTCAGAATAGTCGAACTGATGTATCGTTCCAATGTAATTGGATGCCCCTAGACAGAGAACCCCTTTACTGAAATAGCTCACACCCAACAATATGGATACTATGAACCAAATTTACTCTCCAATTCTTGTAGCTTGATTGCAAGATCTCTTACGGGATCACACAAAATAACTCTTGATTTCATTGTTCCAATGCTTTTCGGGTTCGAATCGGACCACGAACGAGATTGAAAGTAGGAAATTCATCTCACACAAGTGAGGAAAAAAAGATAAGGTTTCTCTTGTGGATTTCAGCTTTTGAGTTGGAAGTCTTCTGGTAAACACTTTCGGGTGATAATATTTAACACAAGGGTTCCTTAATGAAATGACACAAGAAAAGCATATACCATATAGCACAACAGCAATATCTTCAATTCAGCACCTATGGTTCCATGTATCATCAAACATATACCAAACCAGGAAAAGAGACTATGAAAAGAAAAAAAAGGAAAAAAAAAAGAAGAGAGAAAAGGGAAAAGAAAATGCTTACTAATGAGGATACTAAAATTTTGTGCCTAAAGGAGAGAGACATATGGAGGAGAGAGAGTGTGAGAATTGTTCTGCTCTTATGTAATGAATTGGTAAGGTGAATTTGACAGGATTTGTGAAGAGAAAGGACAAGACACTATTGGAGAGAGAGAGGGGAAAAATCAATCAGGCTATGCATCAGCCGTGTTATGTGTGTTTGGTGTCTTATCATACCATAATTGTTTTGATATGTGGTGTGTAGAAGGTCGTATCCCATATGAACCTAAGAATCAAGTTAGCCAGAATAAAAAAATTCACAGTGGGAATGCTTTTATTTTGGTACCTGATCCTAATTTAACCATAGGATTTATGATATATAAGAAGAATGTTATTCTTTGGAACCATATCCAATGAAATTCCAGCACTCTTGGTTTTCCATTTTTCAAAGGCCAAATGATTGAATGCCTTATCTCCATTTTTGGCTTTATGGCCAATCTCCAGATGCCATATTGACATGAAACCTTAAATACCATTAGATTTTATTTGGTAGTCCTATATGGCACTCCACTCCTCCAAAATTGTGTCTTTCTCATCTTTCACCATGTAAAGATGTAATGTTAGCGAGTGGAATGTTATAAAAAGATGTAAATAGAGCAAATTGAGTTGGACAATATTGTGTTAAAGGTTGAATTTAACCCGAAAGTTTGAAATTTGAGTTGGGTTTGAGCTAGATCAAATTTGAATTTTTTAAGTTGAACACGACTCAAGTACTACTTATCAAACTTGAGCTTAATTCAATCAAGTTCATTTGAACTTGATTATTTTAAAAATTTTATATTCTTTTAATTAAATATGTATTGATGTTTAAATTTGATTCAAATTTAATTAAGTTTAACTCAGACTTAGTTAAACTCAAAAGCTTATACAATTAAATAGATGTAAATATAAACTTAACCTAATAAATTATTCAAATAGTTTGAACTCGAGATTAACTTAAATACATAATAATTGAATTCAAGCGAGCACTGAACTGAGCTTAAATAATTTGCAGAGGGTTGATTCGGCTTATTTGAGCCGAACATCATGTGCCTTCTTTCTTATTGGTGCAGGAACTGAAATTCATGCTAACATGGTAGGCGATGAATATAAAATAAAGATTTGAAAACCAAAAATCATTTACTTCATGTGTAGTCATCAAGAAAGAGTTGATATAATTTTTTAAGTAATTTTTTTTTGGCCGATTCATTAATAGAAAACTGAAATTTTCAGATTTGGAACAATAAAATTTAGAGAAATTAAAAAAGAAATTCGTCATCTTTCAAAACACATATATAGTTTGAGTTTCTATTACTCACCCCAAATAATATGATGGAGGAAACGATTTTGAGGACGGGACGTGCACGTAACGTTCTTCAAATCAAGTTGGTGGTTTGTAATTTTCTAAAGCGCTATTAATGGATTGAAAATATCTCAGTCTATTCGAATAACTTATTAAGGCAGCCAATAAAAAGATTTATCTTTTATTATATATAAAATCTACAATTAATATTTAAATATATAAAATATTTTTTGAATTCTTAATAAGAATTAAAAGTCTCTGTCAAACATTTTTATACATCATATATATGACGTAGGTATCGCTTTCACTCAGATTACCTATAAAATCAACTGGATCTGCTAATTAAAACTCACAACCAAGTTCATTCAAATTTCCAAACCAATTTTGGTTACATCGTTTATTGAGACTAAAATTAATCGGGTTGTTTTCTATTATAAAAGCTACTAGATCTGCCAATAAAACTCGCAACCGACTTGCAGATAGTACTTGTGAAGGAAAGAGTTTGGGCACATGAACACCACATGGTTCCTGCAGTTAATTCCATGGCCACCTATGAGTCATCAATAGGTCCACGTAAATGTCTGGATCCTTTTACGTCGGTATCTCAGATGGGTCCCAAGAACTTGCAGAATGAAGAACACTTGTCATCATCTTCTTCAGCCAGACATATACCAAGCTCCAATCACAATATGCATGTTGTTTTGTCGTTGTGTCTTCGTTTCACCTAATGCTCTTAACTCACCAAATAAATCAACGACTTCATTTGGTCAATAACGTGGGCATTGGTTAGAAGGTTAAAAAAAAAAGTTGGGGGGGGGGGGTGGGGGGGTGGTGGTGGGGTGGTTATGGGTCTGTTATCTGCTCCTCTCGTGTACGCTTGGTCTGTACACAGTTATAGCACTTGATCATGTAGAAGAAAACCCACTTTTATTGTGCACCGATAAAGAAACCAAGACGATGGATTGCCACAGGTAAAGGATAAAAGAAAAAAAAAAAAAAAGTAACGATTTATATGTGGTGAAAAATCATGCCAAATAACAAATTCACTATATAAATATTAATTTACACTTACGAATAGGTTTCATAGAGAATCTGTAGTGAGCTAAATTGACTTCATATCTATACAAATATATACAAAATAAATAATTTAAGTAAAAAGATAAGAAAAGTAATAAGGTTTAAGTATGAGGGGCCAAATTAATCTTTTTACGATCAAGGTATTTAAATCCTCAATTGACCTATAGATTCCTCTTTTCTCATCTGTGTAGTTAAGAATACAGAAACGCTCTCAGACACACGTAAAGTAGCTTAACAGAATTCTACAAAATCAACTTGCTTTCACTAGGTAAGGGCTTTGATCGTTAAGATATGCATTCCTAATTCTAGAGTTGTAGGTTTAAATAATTTTGATAACGTGCTATTAGAATTTGGAATAACATGTGAGATTAAAACAAGCATAGACATTGGATCAAGCTAATTGAAGAAGAGGAAAAAGAGGATTTTCGAAATAAAAGGGTACACAGTCAAGTACATGGAGGTGTACCTTTACTGTGTTGAGTGGAGATGGGATTTTGTGTTTAAGGGGTACACGCCATAATATCCGGGCATGTACCTGCCCACGTTAAAGTACATGGCCAAGTATATGACCATATACTTAAGCGTGTTGGAAGGGGCTTTGTGCACAGAAAGGTACATGGCCATTCACATTGTTGTGTTCCTTCTCATGTTCTTCTACATGGCTACATACACGATTGTGTTATTCTGGAACATCCATATTTTACTTTTATTTCGTTTTTCTAAAATTCTAAGCTAAGATTTATGCACAATAACACAATGGGGGAAGGGAAATATGCAACTAGGATATGATTAACCATTTAATAAATTTAAATTATGTCATAGAATAGTACTAAACTTAGTCTTTAACACTTGATAGGTTATTATACCTCTGATAGTTATGTTAAAGCTAACTGTGGGACCGCTCCTTTAGGTACATGTTTACCTTATTTGTTGATTGTATTTGATAGTGTAGTTTGTTTAAGAAAATTAAAGGTTATTTGGCTAAAATGCATATGTTGCTTATGCTTAGCTAGGCTTAGGAGCCTACGGTGGCAGATCTTTAAGAGGCATCCCAATGATCGGTATATAGTGTTGTCTTTCGTGGAGTCATATATCAAAATGATTTGGGTAGATTTAGGGTTAAATGGGACCTATAGTGGTAGTTTTCAACCTAGGCATATATATAATAAGTATTGTATGGTTTGATGGGGTCATGAGTACCCAATGTTGTTTGTTGGCTAAATTGAAGATAAATAATTTGATGATTGTGATATGTATATTCGCTGCATTTATGTGTGTTTATACTATAGATTAATGTGGCACACGCATGTCTGTATGTTACTTATGTACTAAGCTTAGGTTCATTCTATTTTTTTTTTTAGCTGCAAGTGGGTATTATGTATATGTTGAGTTTGATGAGTATGGAAATGTATGTTATTATTATCATGATGAGAATTAGGGAGATTGCCATTATCGTAATGGAGATGACCAATGAAAGAGTATTTGAAGGATTTTGAAAATGTTGAATTGGGAGCCTAGAGTTTGTTTAAATATTTTCACTCTTGACTACTTATTTTCTTTTCTTTTTTTTTTTTATAGTAGAAGTTTAAAAAACATAACGAAATTGAAGATTGTTGGTTATCTTTAATTAATAGTGGTTGAAATGACTCGCTTGTAAGTCATTTATTATTAGAGTTACAAATATTTTATGTATAGTGGAGTTAAACAAGTTTGAAGTTGTAAGGGTGATAGAGAGTTTTAGCATGTCGTTACTTGATAATGACATGTGGCTAGTTGTAGTGTTTCAGATTTTGGGGCATTACAATATCAATTTAGGCCAAATTAATAAATTGGATCTAATTTCCTGTATTGGTAAGGAGGCTTAAGAAATCAAGCTTGTAACTTAAGATGATTTGAGAAAATTTCATTTGATGGGATTATAATAGGGATTAAGACCTACCGTTTGCTTTCAACCATTCTCAATAGGCTCATGTACTTAGTAATGATGATTATAAGACTTAGGCTCATGATAAGCTCATAAGAAAACTCTTGAATGAGTAAGCTCATCTCATATATCGATCAAGAAAAACATTCTACATATGTTACTAATCCTAAGAGCCTACAATTGCACAATGGAATCTCTTCATTAATACATAATTTAGAAATCAAAGAAACAATATAGTGGTGTAAAATCTTTGCTCTCAAAAATTAAAGAAGGATAAAAAAAAAATTAACAAGTTACTTTTGCTCAAATGTAATAGGATCAATGCTTTAAGTTCTTTTATTCGTCACTCACTTAGACCAATTGTTCCTCTTCTAAATCACTCTTTCTAAATCATCTCACTACACGTTATCTTTATCTTACTCCTTTGAGGCAACAAGGGTCATGCTGTGCAAAGTGACAATATCTATCAATCATTGTGTTTACATTTTAGTAACTCCATTAAGGATAAAGTAAAGTGATAATAAAGCAATGACACAAATAAAGTAGGAGACGACTAGTCTAACCAGCACCACCACCTAGAAAGAGGAAGCTAATATTGAGAACACTAAGTACAACATAGTACCACTAGAGAAAATCAATAAAGACAACTCAACACATGAGGGTCCTTTTGAAATTAAGTAAACTATGCGAGAGGTTACAAAAATTTTAAATCGGCTTCCCAACAATGTTTCTCATTTCATGCTAGAGATGGCTACTACAATTACAGTGCAACAAGATGTAGCTTTGCTAAGTCTAGCAATTGCAACATAGCAATCACCACCCACTTACCTTAACCAACTAATCCTCCCATGACTAATGAGGATGAACCTTATCAAAGAGGTGAGCAAGCCCTCCTCCATCAAAAATTGTAGTTAAATAGCATCCAACACTTAAGATAGAGGACATAAGAGTCTAACTTGGTGGCTCTTTATCATCATGTGTTGCTTTACTCATGGTACCTTATGGAGCTACTAGCTACCTTAAGTCTAATCCTACGACACCAAATAAGGCTATAATATCTACCCCAAAGTAATCCTTTATTATGATGTAAGACATAGATATGTACTTAAAAGAAATAAAAATCTAATCATCTGCAAGAGTACTAGCATAACATTAGTGCATAGCCACAAAACCACATCTTAAGAACTATGTCGGTTCAAAGTTTATGTTATTTAATGGGAAACAAGAAAGTGTTAATGAACATTTATTAATGTTTATTGAAACTTTAGAAATCTATGGCTTGGAGATTACTTGAAGTTGAAAGAGTTTTCTAAGTCATTAATTCAGAAGGCATATTTTTGGTGTTATTCACCTTCCGCCTAGGTTTGTGGATGTGGGAAGTATGTACATAATGTATCTAGAGAAGTTCTTCTACATGCAAGAAAAAGTCACTTTGATTAACATGAGGTAGATTAGACAAAACCAATAGAGGACCTCATGGAGTATACCAAGCGCTTCAAGGAGAGCTCCCTTGATATCTATAGCATGTATGATGAGAAGGAGTTAGTGAAGATCTACACTTTAGGGATGCTCATTAACTATGCTATCTACTTAGAAAACCTCAATATTTATGCTTTCATTGCACTTATATAGAATGCACGATGAATGAACCACTCTATTACAAGGCAATGAAAAGAAGGTGGGAAACTTATTGAACAAACTATCTCCATAAGCTCAAGGTAAGGCCGAGAGCTCTAGAAATACCAAAAAGCGTAGAAATAACCAAGTAAGAGGCTCTATAGAACTACCTTTGTTTCCATGCTCAATAGGCAAGGTTTACACCATATGGGATAAATAGATGCACGATGGGAACATTAGGCTTCTAAGGGTAGTGTGCCCACTGACCCATGAGGAAAAGAGTGACCTTAAGTTTTGTTGGTTTATAGAGTAGTGTCCATGTCACCAAAGATTGTTAGACATTGAAAAAGGATATTCATTGAGAGAGTTAAAGATGGAGAGATCATTATTGAGAATAATGATGTATTTCTCTACCCATTGCTAGCTTATAATACTCAACATGGTGTTGCACATGTTGCCACTTATGGCCTGATGGTAGTGGAAGAAGAAGATATACCTCCATCTATCAAATCATTACATGTCTTTGTATGCAAATGCATGTTGCCTAAAAAAAGAAAACAAAATCCCAGTGGGCCAACTCATAAAACAATCACAAGTTGAGGGGGACTCTACTATGTATACTTAGTACCACATTTTTTGGGCTTTCTACATTATCCTAAACAAGCTCCTTACCTTTATGCTCCATCTTCTTGAAGTTAGTATAGAGGTAGTTATAGTTTTATTTATTAATAGATTACTTGGACAAATGCAAATTGTATAAAGATTAAACTATACCATCTTTTTCTATATTAATGAACTTAAGATAATAAGATTACACATTATAGGCTACTCTCAAGTTTTATACACTATTAAGTCTGATGTATTCCATAGCTGTGTTTGTTTTTATGTTATTTTAGGACTAAGCTCTAACAAAGTTTATTTTTTTAATGGAAACTGATAAGGTTCAAAAATACATGTTTTTCCCTAACTTAAAAGCAACATTTACACATAATCAATATTGTGGACCAATGGAGCATAATTGCACCAAAGTATGAAAAAGAATTAAGTTTATAATGAAAAATGCTAATTTTTTTCACTTGGATGTAGGGAATAATTCACCTAGACACCAATTTTGGAAATTAGAGAACAATGAAGATGTTTGCACTTGAAGGGACCAAAAGGAGCTAAGCTAAACCAATTGGCCAGCTCATGTAATTACCATCCAACCAATTCAACACAAGAAGGATGCAACTTAACATCACTAGTTGACTGATTCAATCCCACACTATGTAGTTGGTTTTGATTCAATGACATAGAGTTAGATGCTACAATCTAGCTAGTTCAATTTCCTACGATCTGGTTGATTCCATAGGGTATATATACATCCTGTTCATGTTCTCATTTGGGGAGATGTCACATTTCCTTTTATTTTCAAGCATACTCTTGTAGGGTTATGGTTTTTAGTAGTATTAGCTTAGTTTTAACTATTTCTTAGGTTTCACTTGTGGATTTCAACCTAGAAATGCATGAAAAACTTTATTCTCTTTGGATTGAAGTTTAGAATTCTTGTAAAGGTGGTTTCTTTCTTTATTTGAATTTTCATTGTTTTGGATGTTGATTTCTTTCATGTTTCTACTATTCCTAATCTAGACTATGAATCTATTGTGTTATTGAAATATTATTTAGAGATTGTGTCATTTACTATTATCATATTATATGTAGGTTATGGGTTTTAGGCATTTGAACTTATGTTTTGCCACTAAGGAACATAGGTAGATCGAGATTTTGTCATATAACAGTAATTCTAATCATTTGCATGCCTATCTAACTTAGATTAGTTGTATACATTATCTAATTTAGTTAGGATTTAGCCATTGCAACTAATTCACAACTTGTATACAATATGAACTAATTAGACAATACAACCATTAAGCCATTTGATAATTCAAGAAATTGGTTCTTAATTGTATTCACTTGAGGTGTTGAAATCTTGTATTTTGGTATAATAGGTTAGTTGTTAACTGTAGTGTAATAAAAATAAAATCTTTAATTGGTTTGCCTAGATTAGAGTGGGAAGCACAATCTAATACTTAGCCAATCTTTCACCATGGATTCGACCTAATTAATCATCAGTTTTATTATTGTAGTGTGACTTAGCACACTGGTTGGTTATAACATGATAGTTTTATTCAATTTCAAATCAATTTTTATAACAATGTCAGTGTGTTATAAAAAACCTAAGACTATACTCACAGCCTTATATACGGCTGACAAAACCAACAACAATGGGAAGAAAAGATGAATCACATGTGTACCAAACAAGATAAATTTGGAAAGCTTTCATCCATGCACAAACACTAGCAATTCCTAAACTAGAGAAGATTATAAGCTAACTAGAATGAAAGTTTATTTAATATTGCCATACTTCTTTGATTGAAACCTATTTGAATAATTCTATGTAGGTACTCAAAAGTGATTTTTGAAGCACAAAAGGAAAAAGAAAAGGGAAATTAAATCCCATCCTTCTTAAAATAGTCCTTAAGAATTACTGATATCTAATAATACCTAAGCCTTTAGAGATGATAAATGCATAATGCATGAGTTGCTTATAGTTAGTTGTTTCTTTTCTTCTTTATTTTTTCTCATTGCTGTCAAAGATCATTACAACTATACGCCTATTTAAGGTGCAAAGCTTTGATACATGAGTTGTTGCTGTGCAACTTTATGGATTGCTAGACAATGTTTCTTGTTGCTGCTAATAATCAAGCTAATCACAATTTGCTGTCACAAGTTACTGTATTTGATTTGACACATATGGTATTATGGTTAATCTACAAGGAAAAAAAAATTAAAAAAAGGGAGAGAATGGATAAGAGAAAGATTTAAGAACATGTTATTGTTTATGTATGAAATTGCTATCAATGTCACTTTTTTGTAGTGGTTATTCAACTATATTGTGGCAAATTGTTAATTAATAGAAAACATCAGTGATCACCACAAGTTGATGATGGATGCTTGTTTTGAATGGTATGGTAAAACTCTTATTGATGGTAAGAGGAAAAGAAGAAGAAGAAGAAGAAATTTGCTGTCATATGCCCAATTGAACCTACAAGTTCAACTCACTTGTTGTCACACACCCCTAAAACTTATTTTTTATAGGCATGGAGATTGATGTTTTCAAGCTCAAAAATTTTGATGATCACTTTTGATTACTATTAATCACCAATCATTGCTAAGAATGAAAAGAGTAGCAAAGAATGATGAGACTTGAAGAATTCACTGACTATTTTTGTTGCATCTGTGTTATCATGAGCAAATGTTGTATATTGCTTACCTAATGTCATTCCTTGCTAAATCTTTGCCCATAAGTATTTCAATTTTGAAGCCAAAAGTAACATGTGTGTGTGTACAAATAAGATTAGTAAGTTTTAAGACATGGATGGTTTATACTTGAAGCAAAAAATAAAGTTTAAAGTAAAAAAAAAAAATCAAATTTGTTTAAAGATTATCATGCTATGGGATTATGTTTAACGGTCCCACTACAACTGCTAACTAATTATGATGATTATTTTAGTAACAACTTTCCTGATTGTTAGTAGATGCTAAGCTTTTTATTTGAAATCATAGTCACTTAAGGAATAATGCATCATTTATTATCAAAAGAAGTTTTGTACAAAGATGCTGGGCCTTTATTAATTTTGACCCTTAATACAATAATAGACAAAAACTTAGTTTTGTACGACCTCACTTGATCCCCCTTTTTTGTACCACATTGTTTCCTAGCATCTTCTTAGGTTAATTCTATAGCTACTTGTAAACCATCTAAAGGGATGCGAGCAAAACCATAACTCAATAAGTTAGCAAGGGATAAGCACCACACTTATACATCAATAACAAACAAGTCTTTTAGAGTAAGTGCATCAAGTAATAATGCTATTTACATGACATTAATCGGTTTGTTGTGATGAGATTAAAGAAATTAACCCTGCTCTAGTATGGATTCCAAGAAGTTTGTTTTCACTTAATAATTACCTCCTACCAAATTTGAGGTTGTGCAATAGACCCTTGGGTCCTCTCTATACTCATTTTGGATTACCCTTGTGTTAGCTTTTAACTTAACTACAACCTCCTCTCGTGTCACTTAATTTAGTTTGGTTAAAAGAAGATGCTCCCAAACCTCACCAAAATGAGTGGTGTTTAGTGAGTATAAGCTATGTGATTAATGCAAGGTTATAATGCATAACCAGTTATTAAGGCCATTATAGTATTAACCAGATTTAAGATGTGATCAAAAATTTTTTTTAACCATTATGGGATAATCAGATTTTAGAGTTTACATCTAAGTACACCAAAATAGGTAGACTCAACTACTGCAACCATAGTAGTCACATACTTTGCATACTCACATGAAAGTACTAATTACAAGCACAATTAGCGTAGTAACTAACAATTCTTTGCTAACACATTAATAACTACCATGAGGCAAGCTAACTTACTTGTAGTATGTGCTTAATGACCTTTTTTCATGTATATATGGATATTCTATAAGTCATAATTAGACAAGTGTTAAAAATAACCAAAAAAAAAAAGTATAACTTATTATTTTGAGTTATTTTCATTTTTTTTATCTATAGGTCATTAAAGCTATTTTCATTTATTTAAAAGTGACTAAGGTAGAAATTTCATTTCAAGTGACTTTAAAATACCAATTATATTACCATAATGGTTGTTTCAGTAAGTTAATTGATTTTCCTTGTGATATTGGTAAAAGTTATCTTGTATAGGATTTATGTTATGAATCGATAAGGGGTAAAAGTTAACAAAAAATTTTAATGATAAGAGAGTTTGTGACTCAAGTGTAAAACTTTAAGGGAAGAAAACATTTTGTATACTTTAGATTGGTTAATAAGCCTATGATACATATAAGCATGAATATGTTCACAAAAAGAGGATTGAATCGGGAAACTATAAAAAGGACATTTCAAAACATGTTCACTTCGGATTTTAGTGAGGATAAGTTACCTAATATTGGCATTTTCTAAAAATTAATTAAATAATCAATATTTTAACCCTGTTATTACGATAACAAGCTTAAAATACGAAATAAATAGATTGTAACTCCTTAGAACCTAGGATGTAATAACCTGCCACATGTCATTACTACATAAAGACACGCTAAAGCTTTAAATCTCTATGCAAATTTAAATCCATTCATTTCTACATTACATTCATACTAATATTACTTAAATACAAAAAATGAATAACTCTTAGGTGAGTCATTCCAACCATTAGTACTTAATTCAATTACATGAAACCTCAATAAAAAAATCTAGGATAACGTCTATCAACATATAATAATTAACAGTAAAAGGTCTAGTGATTATTTCCATATCCTCAAATCAATAACCTAAAATTTTATGAGAGATTCATCAATGATTTTTGTACTATTCTTCATCGACATAATAATAGTGCTCTTTCTCATATTTATCCACATAATGTCCCACTAAATTCCTATTCTCATCATAGTCGATGTATTTATCATTCTTGCCTGTAATTGAAAAGTAAAAAAGGATGAGCCTAAGTCTAATATGTGAGTACTACACAAACATGCGTGTGCCACACAACTGACAATATCAATACTCATAAATGCAATGGCTATACACATCAAGTCATCAATTTATTTATCTTCAATTAATCAACATATAATAAAGGGGCATTCTAAATAATAATAATAATAATAATAATAAATGCCCAACCATGCCATGGAGGACCCATGGCCACACAAAGACAAAGGAACAAAAAAGAGAGAGTTGGAGAGGAGATAAGGGCGAGAGAATGGGGCCACGTTTACGAAGAGAAAATGAAAGGAAAAAGAAAAAGGGAAAACTAACAAAAAAGTTCATATCTCATACATACGACCTCCGACCAATGATCTGAGACTATTAGTGTGTTCCTCGAGGTGAGTGCAACTCAACTAGACCAATTTTTCGCAAAATGGAGTTAGTTTCTAAAAGTTATATACAAATATCAAATAGGTGTAAAAATTAGTATTTCGCCTAAAAATTAGTTGTAATAGCTAGAGAAACACTAGATAGGGTGATCTAGACCATGAGTAGCATGTAATGATGTATTTTTCCCTAAGTTTTTAGGTAAAGAAGATTTTAACTCGGAAATACCTGAAGATTACTTCGATTAAATCCAAGGAAAATGAGATTCAGGTGAGTAGGACTCAATGACGTGTTGTATTGTGTGTATATTGTTGATTATGTGTGCTTTATTAGGAATTTTGTGCTACCTATATACAAACATATATATATATACTGGACGTGACTATTGTCTGTCCATCGTGTGCATGGGCGTGTGGGCTTCTCCTTGTGGCTGCAAGCAAACAACTAGATGTATATGATATATATATAAAGCATGTATTGGAGATTGCTGGTCCTTCCTGATGTGCATACGTGTGGGAATGTTTTTTTCCTTAAAGCTATAGGGGATAAACATATATATATATATATATATATATATATATACATATATATATATATATGTGCTTGCTGGATGTCTCCGTGAACTGCTGGAATGTCCCTTGCGCAAGTGTATGAGAAATCTTCCTTGCTGCATACAATAATAACATACATACATGTATATATGATTGGAGTACGGGTGCTGCTAGAATGCCTTTGTGGTGCGGGTGTGTTTGGAAAATTTTTCTTTCGTGCGAACTATAGTAAATGACCTTAGATATACATATAGATATATATGCATGGAATGTAGTATTGTTTGCTTTCCTTCCTTTTGCTGGCTGTTGTATACATAAATATATATGTATATGCTAAGGATAATGCTGGAAATGGGAAGAAGGGAAGCCCTAGGAGTCTTGTGTGGGTTACAAATAGATATATATATATATACATGCAATTTAAAGGTTGGAAACATTATTTGTATATGTTGTATGTGTACCTTATTAAATAGGAGGGCTAGTAGGGAAGGTTGTATGTGTGTATGTGGTATGATGAAAACGGAAATGGAAGTTCAACTTTAGAATGTGGACTATAAGATGAAATGGAGGTGGGAGTTAGGAATTACATTGATGTTAATTTTCTTATGTGCTTGTGTGTTGGGGAATTGGAAGGAGGGTAGAAATCCATGAAGGAGGAAGCGAGAGAACATGTATATGGACACGTATAAGTATATAGGTGTTAGATCTCTTTTCCTTATCATGCATGCATGGTTTTGCTAGTAGGAGTAAAGAAAGATATCATGGTATGTGCATTGTTAACAATTATGGAGATTGACGAGGAGATTATAGACGCATGTTGACATGGAGAAGGTTGGAGGTGGAGGCTAGAAAGAAGGGAGTCTAAGGAGTTGATCTAAACTATAAGTATATGCATATATTACAAGTTAAAAAGGAGGAGTTAAGTCGCCAATAATCTAGGTCCTTACCGTCATAGCTACATATGTTAGGTGCAAGTGAGATAGAAGTATGGGATGTTGGAATAGATATAAGCCGTAGACATATAGGGTATATAGGTTTAAGGGAGAAAGGTACTTGTAGTCGACCATAAACCATAATCATAATCCTTATATCGCAATATGTAAAGATAAGGGATGGATGGAAGTCTAACTTAAGCCTCATGTGTCCTAAGTACATATGTGTATATCTAAGGATAAGATATGTAACTATAATTATGAATAGAAGTCCATAGCTTGATAATCTCTTGTTTGATTGCATGGATGTTGTTCTCTTATTGATGTTAGAGACATGCCTTGCTTTATGGAATAATTGAGTGCATTATGAATGGAATGTAGGTTAGCATGATTGTCATTGCATATGTGCTTGACTTTGGACGATTACCCTAAAACCTTAACTAATCATTAAACCTAATTAAAACCTGACATGCATTGCACGAACATTGCATTATTCAAGGCCATCACAGTTACAGGGCGCGCCGGAAGTAATCGGAGGATTACTGTTCTACCAAGTGCAAACTAAGTGACTAGGGGATTGTTGCACCTTGACGGTTCCGAGTTCGGCCCATCTCTTGAGGGTGTGTAAATGCTCGGTGTATAAGAGACGGTTGAGCTTAGATCACTAAAGCTAAGACACAGCCATAATAAAGTGGTAAGAGTAATTAAATTGGGTGTAAGACCCGAGCTCTAATGGTGGCTCCAAAATCCCTAACCCAAGGTCAAGGTGGGCGTAAACCTTAGATTTCACATCGATTACCAGAAGACTACGTGAGATGCTACATTCATATGATTGTTCATGCATAGCATTTGTTTTGACAACTTGCTTGAAATTGTTTGTGTTTGTTGCAAAATTGAGAGATTGCACCCTATCTTACTAAGCTTTTAGCTTATCCTCCTATAGATTTTGCCTTACAAGTCGAGACTACTAGAATTTCCTTATGAATCGGCGAACCAAGGTGAGTACTTGTCGCATAACTAAGAGCAAGGTTTGTAGAAAGAATGCGAAGACTAGATTGATGTAGATATTGTTGAACTTGACTCTATAGTAGTTGTAAATGCCTGTAAGTGATCTAAGAGGATCTTAGGTGTTCCTGTGGTTGTGTTATGGGACCCGTTAGAGGCCCCGTGACAATATAATTGTTGATTACTTTCGTTGAGCAAGGAATATTATTATTATGATTAACAGGCACGGTGTTTGAAATGAGATGCTTCGCGGTTGCTTAACAGGGGTTAGGCAATCATGGCGGGTTATCACGTGGAATACCTAGAATGGGGCGTGACAGTAATTTCACTATTTTAGCACGCCCAAGTATACAATTGTGTATTTGGCCATGTACTTTTCCGTGGATTTTTGCAATTTGACACAACTAAGTACATGAGCGTATCCTTTATCCATGTACCTTTCTATACACACTCGTGTTTCTGCATAAGTAGGTACACGAGTGTGTATTTGATCGTATACACAATTTTTATCATGAACCCTTATTTCCCTTTCTCTAAATTTGTTCCTAAGCCTAATTTCTGTGATTCTAAAACTAATTGATTAAAGTATTTCTAATTCTAATGCATAATTTAGGTCTTGTACACTTGTTACAAATTGTACTTGGAACCCTCAATTGGTTTGACTTTCCTATCCTTTTCGTCTCGTTCTGCACCCTAACAATGTGTTAACAAGTTGGTCTATAAATTCACTAATTTATTATCAATATGAACAATCAATCTTGATGATTACAACCCTTACCAAATAGATTTGAATTGATCTCGCGGTTCTCCTTTAGGTTGCTTATACTCTCAATAAAGTCTTTTTTAGGTTTTTAGTTACAATTACGTAAATGAAGGAAAAGGAGGGACACTTGGTTAAGATGTGCTTATATATTTTGATTCATAAAAAGACTAAATTGCCCCCTTAACTTTTAATTATTTACTTCTTTAACCTTAGTCTTATTTTATATTAATTATTTAATAAATGTAACTATTCATATATAAAAAACGTGTATTTACAATCTCCCTTCCCCTTTATAAAAACTTTTATCCTCAAAAGTTACTTAGAATTGGAAAGAGTTATGGGTACTTCATTCTCATTTCTCAGTCTAATTCCTACGTTGCTTCCTATTCTATTTAATTCGTCTACTGCACCTTGATGTAGGGAATTACTTTCCTTTTTAATACTTTCTCCTTAGTGTCAATTATTCTTACACGTTTTTTCAATGCATGATAGATTTGGTTGTACCCTTGAAGGTCCCAAAGCCACTACTTAGTTTGAGTTTGGTATACATTTCCTTAACATTGATACACAAAATACATCATGTACCCTAGCTAGACTTGGTGGTAAAGCTAACCTATAAGTAGCGGTATCAACTCTTCGAGAATTTCAAATAGACCTACATATCTTGGATTTAGATGACCCCTCAAGCCAAATTTGATTACCTATTTAGTTGGAGATATCTTCAACAAAATTTATCCCCTACTTGAAATTTTAAGGGGCATCTCTTTTTTATCAACATAACTTTTTTGGTGACTTTGAGCTGATAAAATTTGCTGCCTTATCACTCTTGCCTTATTTATTGCTTTTTGCACTATCTCTGGCCTCATTATCTATCTTTCTCTTACTTGATCTTAGTTTAAGGGAGATCTATACTTCCTACCATACATTGTTTCATATGGAGTCATATGAATCGTAGCTTGATAACAGTTGTTATATGCGAATGCCACCAAAGGTAGATGATAACTCCAATTACCCATATGGTCTAAAGCATAAGCTTGTAGTAAGTCTTCTAGAATTTGGATGGTTCTCTCAGATTTCCCATTTGACTAAAGGTGAAATGCAGTACTAAATTATAATTTGATACCTAAAGCCTGATGTAGACTTTTCTAGAATCTACTCATAAACCAAGTATCTTTGTCAAATGTGATAGTGGTTGGTACACCATCTAATATGAAAATCTCCTTGATGTATAATTAAGCAAGCTTCTCTAATCTATAATCTACCTTAATTAGTAGGAAATGGGCGGACTTGGTAAATCTATCTACAATTACCTAAATTGCATCATATTTCTCCTTGGTTATCAGGAAGGCTATCATGAAATCCATGGTTACATGTTCCTACTTCTATTCAGGTATAAGAAGTATTTGTAACTTACCAATTAGTCTTTGGTGATCAATCTTGATTTGCTAGCATGTAAGGCACCAGGATACAAATTCAACTATCTCTTGCTTTATATTTCTCCACCAATAATGACTCTTTAGATCCTTGTACATCTTGGTACTTTTGGGATGTACTATATATCTTAAGTAATGGGCTTCTTTCATTATCTCCTTCTTTAATTGCATGTCATCCAAGACACACGATTCTATTTTTCTTTTGATCTTTTTTGATTTAAGGATCTCCAATTTGCGTAGTCTTAATTCGATCAATTAGAGCTGCAATGTTTGTTTGCTTCTTCTAGCTTAAAGCATTTGTAACAACATTTGCTTTTCCAAGGTGATAATGAATTTCAACATCATAATTATTTATCAATTCTAGCTACCTTCTTAGCCTCATATTTAGGTCCTTTTATGTGAATAGGTATTTTAAGCTCTTATGGACTATGAAGATTTTGCATTTTTCACCATATAGATAATATCTCCACAATTTTAGTGCTAAGATCACAACCGCTAGTTCTAAGTCATGTGTGGGATAATTCCTTTCATATGGTTTCAGCTGGTAAGAGGCATATGCAATGACTCTTCCATTCTACATGAGTATGCATCCCAAGCCTTAAGTTGTTGTATTATTGAACACTTCAAATTCTTTCCTTATTTTTGGTAGGGCCAACATAGGAGTTGTCACTAATTTCCCATTCAATGTTGTGAAACTATTTTCACATTCATCACTCCACACAAATTTTCCTTTCTTCTTTGTTAAATGTGTTAATGAAGTTAGTAGCCAAGATTGACTTTTAATTTAGGTCTTATTTATTCTATAGTTTGGTTCGGAAAAAAAAATTATTTAATTAAATTTATTTTAAAATTAAAAATATATATTACATTTATATTTTTAAATGTAAATTTTATTATGAAACTTAATATGGTTTAGTGGTTAGACGGTTGTTTTTTGCATATTTAAGGTTATGGGTTCAATTCCTATTAAAGTAAATTTTACCTTTTTCAAGTTACATTTATCGTCTGTCTCTCAATAAATGATTCTCATTCCTTTTTTTTTTTTTTGTTTTTCTTTCTGCTACAACATCTAAATTTTCATTAATAAAAAATATAATATTTAACTAAGTAAATTCTCAATATATATTATTTCTTTATTTAGTAGCTTTATGATAAATGATAATTATATTGGGTGTCATAAGTATTTTAATCATATTGTATAAAATAATAGTAAATAATAGTAGTTTATATTATTTAAAGTACTGACATTTTCTTTCACTATTAATCTTATGAAAAGAAATGATTATTATTAAATAATCAATTGTCTAATCACTTATATATATATATATATATATACATACATTTTTATAACATTATTAATGAAATAATCTTAAAAAGTTAGTATAAAAAATTATAAAATACTATATTATTTTTTATAATTTTGTTAAAAAGTTTATTTTTTTAACCTTTTATAAAATATATCAAGTACATGTAATTGATACATAAAAATGTATAAATTTACTTTTCTATTCAGTGTTAAATTTTGTTGAGGGTATATTTATTTTTATTTATATAAGATGTATTATAATTGTAATAATAAGTAAATATTTTTCCATAAGTAATTTTAATATTGTATATTTGTGCACCCCATGAACTTGTATCCACTCTTGTTCTATAATGCTAGTGCCTTCAACAATTTTTAAGTTGCTAAACTCCTTTTTAGTTCAGCTAATAGTTAGTTGTCAATCTAGATTCATTGGAATATGTTTTAGGGTGCACAATTATTCTTTAGGCTTATTTTAACTTTTACATTTGATCTAAGGTTCTGAGTTAATGATTCTAAAGTTGCTCATGCAAATTGGGGAATCCTTACAAAGAGAAAGGTTTGATTTGGATCTTAGAAAACATTGAAGTGATAAGTTTATATTTTGATTGTGTTTATTGATCACATTGATAAAGAAAAAGTGATTTTTTGAGATTTAAGGATATTTATAGTTGCAAGGGGAGAAACAAATTGAAGAAGACGAAGTTGTAAAATGAAATAGAAAAGAGGAGGAAGAAGGAGAAGAAGAAAAAGCAACTATAAGATTCAAAATTGTTGTAAGACACAAATATTATCTTAGGTGAGAAAAGAAGAGGGGGTATGTAAGAGGAGCGTTGATGCAGCGTAAACACGTGAAATTAATAGGAATTTTATCACAAAATCACTGATAATGATTTTGTGAATATCTGGTATGCGACCTTAAAATATCAATTGATTATATGAATTCTTTGATATTTGGTATCTGAATTTGATAATTTTATGAATTCCAAAAATTGGGAGAAAAATAGAGCAACGACGGCTTAAAATTTCAATTATAATCTTTGCCCAATGCCCTAGGGCATACAAATAAC
Source organism: Laguncularia racemosa (assembly GCA_037954665.1). Classification (NCBI taxonomy): domain Eukaryota; kingdom Viridiplantae; phylum Streptophyta; class Magnoliopsida; order Myrtales; family Combretaceae; genus Laguncularia; species Laguncularia racemosa. The sequence continues at coordinate 6,220,261 of JBBMOL010000006.1, forward strand.
AGTCGACACAAAGATACCAAAAATAAAGCATAAGAAGTTTCCAAAAATGCAAATATCTAAAATTTGCCAAAAATAGAAATGTCTAAAACTTAAGGACACATAGAAAATTAAAAAACAAATACAACGCTACAAACAACACTCAAAACATAAGTGTCTATAAAAAGTTATAGCTAATATAAAAATTTATCAAAAATAGCAAATTTGATTGTTTAAGGGACTAAACGAGGGAATTTGTCCTAAAAAATGGCATAACTCAGCACCAACAGTACTGAATTTTTTGAGTTAGCTCGTTTCCTTCGAAATAAGGTCCAAAGATCAAGAAATTGCGACCAACTCAATTTTGTCCCATTTTGCCATGTACATGTTTGCTAATACCTCCATCTCATCAAGCGTATACTTGGGAATTAAACATGTAACTTGCTATTTGCTAAACACACAATGATTGGTTAAACTATTATGTACATATTTAATAATATGAAGTAACTCTTCCCAAAGTAAAAGAAAGAGGAAAGGGAAGGTGTAAGGAGCTTTAAAAAGCTCAAACCAAAACCTTTTACCTTTCTATATGTGTACCTAAATCGCTTAACTAACTTGTACAGCTTGTCATGGCATGCAACAAAATTCATTGCAAAAGACTCCTTCTTAATGGATTTTGGTCCAAAAAATGCAATAAAATAATTCTATATTGAAATTTTCTCCTATGAGATTTCAAGCTTCTTATATCACTCATCATATGCCTAGAAGCTAAGTTTTCACTAGGTATCACTAAATAAGGATGGATGTAGGTTTCTAGAGATGGTTTCAGTAGGGTTTATAACTCACCAACAAGCACAACACGACTTAGATTCACCACTTGATATAATGCTCAAGCAATAATTTTAGGATTACTTGCCACGATCCTTGCTAAAGGGATTGATAAGAGTAGGTAATTTGAGAGCTTAAGGACTCGCAAATATGGAAGAAAAGTTCAATAACATTTAGGAATACATAAAACATGGTACATACAAAATATTCTTCTGAAACAATTATAGAAGGGTAAAAATGTAAAGAAACAAAAGAAATATTTAGGAAATGCATGCATTTGTCAGATGTTAGGGATACATATCATTCGTGTATTGGTTGATCCCTTAGCATAAGAGACAAAAACTATATTGATAGGCTAAGTGCTCTATCGAGTTGACAAGGGAGGGTTCTGAGACGAACAAGTCGGGGAGTAATATGTTGAGGCTTTAAATAAGTTGGAGGACAATGGGTTTAGGTTGATCTAAGTTATTCAAGCCCTGAGGTTAAGTCATCTTAGTATTCTAAGTGAAACTGATTAGCGCTTCCTTGACTTGAATAACAATGAAAGACTGGTAGTGGCTTAGCGGATAGTGGAGGTCGAGCTAGTGTCGGAAGATTAGCTCATCTTCAAAAGGTTAGTTGGTAAGCATCCTCCGTGTGAGATTCTAAAGTTTATGTGTTAGGGTGTGGTAATGGGGTTAGTGCTTGTATTCTTATCAAATCACAGAGATCAACTAAACATGATAAATGATATATACAAATAAAAAATAAATATATCAATTAATATGAACTAAATTTAATATATATATATATATATTCTAGTGGCAATACAACTCTTTGGAATGAGAACTTGTAGCGAAATTTTTTTTTTTTAGCTATGTAAGCATATTTGACAATAGTGCTGCATGCAGTAGGCAACAATGTAGCTATTCAATGATACAATTCATCCCCAAAATCCACTTAGACTTAAATTGATGAATTTTTGTTAAGGATTAAAATATAAAAAGTTAAATTAACTTCATGTTAATATAGGTTAATCTTAGTAATAATTAGATTCAATTTGTTAACAAGATAGAGAGTTGAGCTCATGTCTTCAAATGACTTAGGGGGAGTATAGCTTAGTAAGCTTGGAACTAGAATCATTAAGATTACTCCATCTACTTTAGATCCTTCTTAGTAGGCTCATGGAATAAGTAAGGATGGTTGTAGGGCTTAGGCTAATGATAGACCTATAAGAAAAACCTTAAAATGAGTTCATATTTCAATCACTAAGGAAATCTAATGAACGTTACCAAGTCTAAAAAACTATAAATATTCAACAATACCTCTTCATTTACACAATTTGGAGATAAGGGAAACAGTATAATGCTATAGAATCTCTACTCTTGAAGATTAATTAATGTTTAGACAAAGAAGCCACTTTGAACATTCTATTCACTTGTGAGATCCAAATGGTTTGAAAGGACCAATATGGCTCCTCTCTTCTCAAGAATCTATACACTCCTTATTAGTGTATGGACAATAATCTTTTGAGCATATGTTTAGGTTTGCTTCAATGGAAAAGTAAAATAGAGCACCTAATAGTGTATCTTCACAAACTAAGAGCTATAAAATCATCCTTTTTCATTCTAGGGTAATAGAGGAATTATACCATTCGAGTGCTTTTTTTATTTTTTTCATGCTTTTCTTGAAGGTGTGAAGAAAATTGCAACCAATAGGATATGCTTGAAACTCTATCGCTTATTACTTATATGTTTAATCCTATTGAGATAGCTTGTTTTTCCTCTCCACCACTCTTTTTCTCTCTCCCCAAGTCATTTATCCTCACATCATTTCCATCTCATTTTTACAAGGTCACATGAAGTGCAACACTAGGATTGCAAATAAGCCAAGTTGAATTAAGTTCTTTAAGGCTCAAGCTTAAGTTGTTGAAAAAATTATTGAGCTTGAATCAACTTGAGCTTTTTATCAAGTTTGAAAATAATAGGCTCGAGCTCGAGCTTGTTAAAAAATTTTCAGCTCAAGTTTAGCTTGTTTAGATCAACAAGCTTATGCTCGTTTATCTAAATAAACTCGAGCTAGTTTAAATAATCAAGCCTAAATTGGAGTTCATTTAAATAAATGAGCTTATTTGTGAGTCTACTTATTAATAGTATAAATGAGAACTTACGTATAAGTCTATTCAGAAGTTGATTTGTTAACAATATAAATGAATACCTACTCACAAACTTATTAATAAGCTAGCATGTTTATAATATATATAAGAGTATATTTATCAATTTATTTTTGATTCTGCTCATAAAGTTGTTTGTAAGTTAACTCGTTAGTGATATAAAGATACTTGCTCGCAAACTTATGAATCGACTTATTAATAATATAAATAAGTTTACTCTTTAGCTAATTCATAAGTCTAAACAAAGTTTGAGTTTGGTTTATTTAAATAAATAAATTTTATTTTAAACTCAAACTTAACTCGTTTAGTAATTTAGTTGGAGACGAGCCAAATTGAGCGCAAAATGAGCCAAATCAAGCTCAAAGAAAATCGAGCTCTTTAAAAATTATAATAAATTTCTATCATGAGCACATTACAATGTTAACTAAGTTCTTTTTAATCTCTCATTCTTATAAATATCTGATGTATTTAAATTAGATCTGTTTTCTTTACGAACCGAATATCACAAGAACGAAACCTAAAACGAACAGACACAGATGGAGCCACAATTTCCGGCGATGCAGTCCTTCGCCACCTCACGCGCCACCGGCCACCACCGGCGCGCGCATTCGGAGGTGAATTTCCGGATCCCAAATGAAACGGATCTAGTCTCGGACCCATTTGACGGATCCGGAGCGTCATCGAATAGCTTCGAGGATTTCGGATCCGATGATCTTCTACTTCTCAATGCTTGCATTGATATGCAGCGGGTTGGATCCGCCGAACCGAGACCTGAACAAAATGAGGCTAATAGTAAAGGAAGGAGACATAGGTATAGTAATTCGGTGGATGGCAGTAGTACGATGTCGTCGTTGGAGAGTATTGAGGCTAAGAAGGCTATGGCTCCTGGTAAGCTTGCTGAATTGTGGAACGTTGATCCTAAAAGAGCTAAAAGGTATTCATTTTTTCTTATCATTTTTTGAATTAATTATTGAAGTTCTGATAATTACATAGATATAGTATTTCTAGTACTGAATGAAGATTTTAGCCTGTGAGAGACTGCAACGATGAAACAGGATTCATATGGATGATCCATCCGGTGGAAATAGGGCTTGAGCGTCTTTTTAGAGATGAAGTTGTGATAATGATCTTTATTTGAGTGGGTTATGTTTTAATAGCGATTGTCGTTAAGGTTCCGATAACGAGTGTCCCGGCACTTAGGAGCTGTACTAGGCAAGTCTTATCTGCTTGTCGTCTTTTTCCTGTCCCATGTTTTGCTGAAAGCATTTTAGTGTATTTGTAATAGTTGCTCTGACCCAAAATCTATGATTGCTGCATATTATTGGAAGTACCATGCTATGGTCATAAATGTGTGGAAAATGATTTGCATTTTTTTTTTGACAGAAAAAAGATCTTTTTTTCTTCATTTTTTGTATAACATTTTTACTTGATTGATATTATTCTCCATTAATCAGCGCATTTCCAGATCTTAAGATTAGAAAAACATTTTCCATCAAAACAAAAATACCTTGGTAAATTAAAGTAAATAGAATTAATTTGGTTGCAAATTATTGTCTTGGTGATGAAATTGTGGTGATTAGCTGATCCGTGGGCTGATTTAGTTTGAATAAGTCAGTTGTCAAAGCTGAATTGAGAGGTTAAGAAACAGAGGCTGGAAATCACTTTTTAATCTTTATATGTTTGTGCTATGGCAAATTGAATAATTACATTTTCATTCTAATACGGATATGTCTAATAACCAAAGAAGACCTTGTTTGTCATGATTGAAAGAAGTAAGAAGTGGTAGTATGTGCTGAGGGTGGAATGGCATAAGTGCCGATGTCCTTTCCTGGTAACTGATAAGATTTAAGCTCAATGTGAATTTTTAGTTCTCTTTGCTGAAAGGAGCAATATGATTTGGTCAGATCATGGATTTGGTTGGTAGTGATATTGGCAAACATTTCTGAAGAATTTCATTGGTTTTATGAGGCTTAGGTCAGCGAAGGCTTGCTGTGAAAATTACATCATGCCTTCCAGCTTTAGATGTTGTTGTCCCTTCATTTCCAAGTCCTTCCATGATTGATTCGAGTGATTGTTGACGATGATTCCCTTGTTCAACCTTGTGCTTATAAATGTATCATGTTATATCACATATTTCCAGTTGTTGGGGCCTTTCATTTGACAAGCATCTTGGTATTGGTTAATGCTACAAGTTGCATTGTGGGCTAATGGTATAATGAATCTGATGCAATGATTTTCTTAATAAAAAAATGACTACTTTGTGTTAATGTACAAGAGCCTCCTTATTTTTTTTGTCAATAATATGTAATTAGGATTTTTATGACTTATCTGAAAATTGCTAACATCTTGTCTTAAGCTAGAATTACTTGGGATTGAAATTATGGTTTTTTTTATTTCTTAACAGTAACCTTTATTCTGGTTGAGATAAAATGACTGAATCTTCTGAATTAAGCAGACTGTCCTTTTAGCAAATGGCTAGTGGCATATATGGTCTCATTGTCAGTTATCCCATGCAATTTCTTATTAAAAACTAAGGCAAATTGCAAATACACTTCGAAAATATTGACTAAGTGCGGATAGATTCCCCAAACTGTCTAAGCATACTTTCACCTTAATGTTTGAAAATATACACCTACACTCCGAATGGTCTTTAAAGCTCCAACACCATCACTACATTGCCCTTTTAGCAGTGATTTTGGGATTTTAGAAATAATTTAAGGATATGTATATGTTTTTAAAACTTAGGGGAAGATGGAGTCGAATATTGGGAGTTTAAGGATCGATTCATACCTAATCAATAGTTTTGGAGTGTATTTGCAATTATACCTAAAAAAGATATGTCACATTTCTTGCCACCTGGATGATAGAAATCTCAGACATTTAGATAAGATGCCATAGAAGTTGGTAATGGTTTATATATGTATATATGATATGGATATCTAGTTGTGTAGCTTCCATCTTTGAGAAATTCCTGGATTATCAACCAAGACTAGTCTTTATGGATTATACGAAGTAAATAGACTTTATAGTTAGAACTGGCTTATGCACCTATCATGCCCCATTTATTGTTTTGTATTTTTCAGGATTTTGGCAAATCGACAGTCTGCTGCTCGCTCAAAGGAGAGAAAGGCTCATTATGTCTCAGATCTTGAGAGAAAAGTCCAGACACTTCAAACAGAAGCAACTACTCTTTCTGCGCAGCTAACGCTTTTTCAGGTTTGTAATACAAATTTTGTAAATGCCTTAAACAACATTTTGATAATCTATACCATTGAAACATGTTGATCTGCAAAACTGTTGGTCATTCGCTGATACTTTCTCCAAACCCTGAAACATGGTTTTGTCTCCTCTAAAAGCCCAAGGATGGGCATATATTTATTGGTACATGATCAATAGTTTTGGCCTTTTGAGGGTTCCATTGCAATTTGTCAATGTGATATCCCATAGTATATTCTTAGATGTTTGGTTAGTCTATGCTAGGGGGATAATTGGGAGGTTGAAGTAAGATACAAAGCCCTGTCTTCTCATTCATTTTCCATGACTGCCCTTAACTAGTTTTATTTTTGAATCATGATTCAGGTATGTATAAGATTTCCATTTTTTCATACAATTCTAAAATCTTCTGATTGTTTGTTCTTGACTTTGACTTTTAGTTCTGAATCATTTTTCAATGATTTCCATTAATTAATTTTCTTCTCTCTCTCTCTCTTTTTTTTTTTTTTCTTGGGGCCAAAATTAATTTTCTTCTTGAATCATGCTTCTGGTAACTGCAAGATTTTCCATTTTCTATATTGTTGGCCCTCCCCCTGGATTTTTCTAATATCATCTCATTCCTGTTGTTAGTTCCTGACTTCACTTTCAGTTCTGCCAAGTGTAAATGATTTCACTCTCTTTCAGAGAGATACTACAGGTTTGACTACTGAAAATACAGAACTCAAGATTAGGTTGCAAGCACTGGAACAAGAAGCGCAGTTGCGTGATGGTATGTTTTGTGGATCCATTATATTGTTGCAATCATGTTCCTACTAGCATTGTTGGACATTGCATGTATCCAAATCTCTTAAATTTGAGCACCAACTAGCAGCATGTGAATTCATAAAATTTTCAAATTTATGTTTTCATACCCAAGTAGTTATACTTGCAAGATGAAGACTTAAATTTTTATAGTTATTTCATAAGTGCATGGGAGAGATTAATAGCTCATATAGTCAATGGATTTCACTTGATACTTTTGATTCATGCAATAAATAGTGATACTTTTGAGATTCCTACTAAACACTAGATGAGAATGTTTCCTTGGCATTCTATCTATGATACTCAATTCGGTATTTTGTCACTTGAGCCTACTTCATCAAACTGTAGAACTTTAGTGTTATTGCTATGGTTCAGCTCTGTGCATTAATCATCTTGCAAGAATTGCATACTTATTCCAATGGAAATCAATCCACTGATTCTTTGTCTATACCTCTTTGGCTGCAGCTCTGAATCAAGCTCTGAAGGAAGAAGTAGAAAGGCTTAAACATGCCACAGGAGAGATGATGAATCTGACGGATACCTATAATTTCAGTATGCAGCACTCTCTCTATGCACAACCATCCTTTTTACCTCAACAGAGACAAAGCAGAGAGATTGACTCTGGCAATATGCAATTGCCACGTTTCGACACATTCCATGCTAACACAGGAAACGATCCCCCTTGGTCCCTGCCCAGCGGTACTCACTCTCATGCTTTCTCAGAGTTGCTCCAGCAAGATTCCCTTGGTCGATTGCAGGGGCTTGACATTAGTAGTAGAGGCTCCCAAACGGTAAAACCTGACGGCCCTTCCATTTCTGCAAGTGAAAGCAGCACAGCAGTCTAGTTGATTCTTCTATTTTCTTTTATCCAAGCCTCCACTGTATCTTGTAGGGAAATCTCACTGTTCATCAACGATATTCATTTATTGCGTAAAGAATTTACTTCTTTAGTTTCGTCGAGTGCTTGCTTTTGTCGCAACATGATTTGGGGATGGACTGCATAGCTTCATAAGTGTTTTGGACTTCCATTATATTTATTTTTCAGGGACTGCAATGTTGTGATAGGAGGTTAATATGCCCCCATTTGTGTGCGAGATAAAGGTGTTCCTTTATCTTGGATTTAGTGGCTTCTCGCAATTTTGATAAATACAAATTCCATTGAATATAACATTAGGCAAAGTCAACACCTAAAAATGCAGGCTATAATCGTGGCATTACCCAAAACTTGTGATGCTGGCTATAATTAATTTTCAGCTTTGGCTATTGCCCCTGTGCTTCGGCCAATAGCGATATTAGCTAGCCACGGAAATGCTTGTAATACCTGGAAACTGACGACTATTACCATCTCCAGTTAAGCATTTGCCTTTTATTTCTATATATATTTATATATGCATTCAAGGTGCAATATCTTTTATTAGAGTAGCTTTTGGCACAATAGTAAGGCTAAAAGCGGTAGCTTTTTCGCTCCATGATTAAGCAATTAGTGGTTAGCAGGACTAGAAGTGCTCGAATCCTAGAAGTTACAGCTGAACAGGCTGCAAAACGCAGTTCAATTTGGCTCTGAAGTCAAGTTAAAATCAAACCATATTTTAACCATATTTCATAATTCAGTTCATAATATTCTTCTAACCCAATTGGATTAAATAATTTGGGTTCGAACCAAATTATAAACCGAATCACATTATAAAAGAATGATATTTTACTAGGAACATTCATTCTTTGTAAATGCAGACAATTTCTTTATCTCCAATTAATCTGAAGCTGACAATGGAGATACTCAGTTTGGATCTGAGTGATCTAGTATGCATTAGGCATGTCGGATAGAAATGATGTTGATGATGAAAGTTTGCACCCTACAATGACCCGTCTATAGAAGTAGTTTCACTTGAATATTGCCTCTTTATGACCTTGAAATAGTAAGTATTCCATTGGTCTTAGGATTCTCAAAAAGAAAATCCATATTTCAGGGCATGAAGGATCCCACCTTCATCTAGTAGTTAAGGCATTTCTAGGTGGTCTAAATGTCATTTGTTGGTACTAGTGGTGAATGGATGCATAGGGAGAAAGGTAAAGATTCCAATAAATGTTAGAGCCTATGCACCATAAAATTTACAAGGTTTTAGGATATTTATAAACCCATTTTCTTTTTTAACCATTTTCATTAAGTTTATGGCAAAGTGAGAAGTTTAATTGATTTGCACATCCCTCTATTTCAATAGAAAACATTAGCCTTCATCCTTGAAGTTGGGGTCTCACTACTAGTGGAGGCTCCCTTCCCTAATAGACTTCTTAACTTTTTCTTCTTTTTATGCTTTCTGATAACCTCGCTAAGCTAAATTATGGCTCTCTCTCTTTCAACTGCATTCGTTTGGAAAGTGCTCGCCTTATTAGGAAAAGGTTGGAACAAGCTTTTTCTAACCCTTTGTGTCAAAGGGATATTCAATCTCATCTTGCATGCTAGCAAGTACGAGAAATTAGCTCCTCTCCTATTTGCTAGTAATTACTTTTATTAATTATTCATATCCAAAATTGAGGTGTTCAAATTATAAGTTAATATTACTTTTAAGTATAAATTACTAAAAGAATAAATATAACAAATTTTGATATAGAAATGAAAAATATAGCATATATAAACCATGATATTGACTCAAATCGGAGATTTGAGAAAATTTGTCTATTTGACCAAATGTTAACCTAAAATAATTGGCTTAAATTAGGCTTATATAGTTGAATTTCCATTATATTTGTCAAAACAAAATTATGTGTACTAGCTATGGTTACAAAATGAGACTCATAGCACCTTGCGTATATTGAGAAATTATAGGGTACCTTAAAACCTAGAATGTGTGATATGCTCAATACATGTTCTTATTAAGTTTAGGATGGTGTGAGGGCATACAATATGTCCTACATGATAATTACAAGTTAAAAAAGTTATTTAAATTCGACCTACTCTATGACATCTAATACCCACCATAGAATCCACTCAACTATATAGGAGTCATATAAATTTCAAAGTGCCATATGTTTGGATACTTACCAGTAAGAAAGGCTTCAATTGTAGTAAAACACCATGTGGATTAATTAGTAGCATAACATACTAATAAAGTTTTGATATTAGTAGTTTTTGTAAAATATGATTGGTGGTTTTTTTAAATACTACCCACTATCACTACTCACTACCATGGTAATTCAAAGCATTGTTAGTATTTATCCACCACTCATTGATATATGTGGTATGTTAATATTACTGAATCTCTTTTCTAACATTTGGAAACCCTTTGGCTAGCTTTTTATACGTAATTTATTTTTATTTTTTCACTTAAAATTGGATATGGATAATTTATTTTATCTATACATTATACTAGCTCAATTACATGTTATAAAAGTATAAGAAATGTGCATATAATTTGTCTGTAATTATAATAAAGAAAGTGGTTGCAAAAGAAGAAGATCGAAAAGAGTTTGCAAATTGGAAAATTGAACTTTCTCTTTACTTACATAAGCGTAGATCATGTATTCTCTTTGAGTCCCATTAACAAGTATCTTAAGTCACTTCTTAAAAATAAAAAAAAAATAGAACTTATTACACTTCTTAAAATTGATTATACACCATGGAAAACTAAGTACACAAAAAAGTGAATATTTATTTTTTATTTGACTTTTTAACAAACATTTGATGGGCAATTGTCCATACGTTTCTTTTCATTTGCAAAATGGCGTATACATATTTTTACCATCATCCTTTTGATATCTTTTTCACTTGTTTTAGAAGTTGCCAAAAAGCCATAGGTAAAGTTGTAGTTTAAGTAGGATTATTATTTTATTTTATTTTATTTTATTTTATTGAAAAAGAAGTAGTTTATGCAAGATTTCATCATTGCATGATGCGTCTTACAAGATGATTCTATGCCCAAAAATTACTACAACTATGATAATATTTCAGGAGGAACATCACACAAATATATGCTTTTCATAATAACTTCCCTGACATTGTTCTTCCATATGAGGAAAAGCTCCAAGAGTTTGAACATTGATCTTTATCATCTATGCTAAGGTAGCTAATGCTATTGCTGAATTTTTGGCTTGTCAAGCGCAATAGATAGACTTAGAAGAAACAGTAACATCCTACATATAACTATCTCTTTAACAAGTTGTAATATCTATAAAATAAAATAAACCAAATATAAGGGAAAGAAAAATAATAAAGTTTTAATAATGAGGGTATTTTGGACTTTTTGTAGTTAAGGTATTGAAACTCCATTATGACCTATCTACCTCTTTTCCTTTTACACAATGGATACACTAAAAGGTCAATGTTAATACCCATCAACTTTCCTAGCAAATTTTGACGAGGAGCAATGAAATTTCATTAAGGTAAGATAGCTGTTAATAATCTAGTTTCAATAATCTAAATGTTGTGTGGTGGATTATTTACAATTTAAGGGATAAGAGGTGCAAAAGTAGCAAAACAAAGTTATGGGTTTAGGTAGAGATTGTGATTGTTCAATTGAATTGAAGCAAGTAGTGTTTCTTCATCATGTAAAAGTGTAGATTTGGTGTTTAGATCATAGTAAATTTGATTTAATATATAGAAATTAGGGTTTGTATGCTGTTTAAAGAAGAGGAAGAGGAAAAGTTTCAAGCAAGAAGATATATGGGTATGTACTTGCCTAAGTTGAGTTGGAGAGGGGTTTTGTGTGATAGGGATATACAGCTAGGTACACACATGTACTTGCCTATATTGCTATACATGACCAAATACCCAACTGTATACTTGAGCATGTTGAGGAATGGTTTTGCATAGAAGGATACATGGCCATGTTTCTACCTATGCTCACCTACATAGCCATGTACATGATTGCATTATCTTAAAGTCTTATGTTATGTTTCTTTCTTTCTTTCTTTTGTTTTGGTTTTTCATTGATTCTAAGCTAGTTTAATCTTCAATGGAGTAATGGGAAAGGGAAATACACAATAAATACTTAGCCGAACAACCTAATAAATTGAGGTTATGTTGTAGGGTAGTACTAAATTTAATCTTTTGATACATGATAGGTCTTGATATATTTGATAGTTGTAAGGAAGTTAATTTTGGAACGTTCTTCTAGTTATGTGTTTACCTTATTTGTTACTTGTATTTGATAGTATAGTTTGTTAAATGAACCCAATTGATATTTGACTTAAATGTGTATGTTGCTTGTGGTTGGCTTAGCCTAGAGGCTTACAATGGTAAGTCTCTAGGGGGTACCCCGATAATAGGTATATGACGTTGTTTTTAGTGAAGACATATACCGAAATGATTTGGGATATATTTTAGGGGTATTGGGGCTTGTAGTGACAGTTCCTGATACCATTTAGAAAGTTAGGGCTGGGAGTGATAATTCCGAACATACATACATACATACATAAATGGGTGTAGTGGGATCATAAGTACCCTTATGATGGTTGTTGACTAATTAAAAGATAATAAATGAATTCGTTGTGTTATTTCCATTGCATTTTGTATGCATGTATGTTGTGAATTGTCTAACATGCACATGTGCTTATGGTATTTACATATTGGGCTTAGGCTCAACCTTTTTTTTTTTTCTTTTAGTTGCAAGTGGATATGATGAATATGATGATAGATTTACTTGTTTATGATACTTTAATATTTTGTGAAAACCGAGGTTTAGTTATGTAATTGAGTTAGTAGTGCCATTTAATTTCAATTATAATTGTGGTTAGAATGACTCGCCGGTGAGCCATTCATTCTCATTTATTAGAGAAGTTATGTTAATTTGAAGGTGGAAGTTAAACAAATTTGAAGTTACAAGTGTAAATGAGAACCTTCGTGTGTCACTACATCGTAGGGACATGTGATGAGTTGTGACAACTTAGGTTCTAGGGTGTTACGATTTAAGTGGTATCAAAGTATAGGTTTGATGATCTATGGAATATAGGTAGATGATCAACAAGATTAGGTTTTGATTAATAGAACTTAGGCTATGATCTTTAGAAAAATTTAGGTATTAAATTTATAGAGTAGTGAGATATAAAGAGAGTGGATAGAATTATGGGTTCGATTATTTTTGTATAGTAGTTTATTTTATTTTACTTCTTTACTTGCAGCTTCCTTTAAATTGCTATTTTTTTTTTTTTACTTTCTTACATATATATGTGTGTGTGTGTTATCATAGTTGTCTTTGAACTTTTCACTAACTCTTAAATTTATTCATTGAACCCATCTTGAGTAGAATGGCTCAAGGAGAATTACAGGACCTAGTTCATTCGATGTTGGATGGGATTCAAGGTATTAGGAACAAAGTGGAGTACGGTGAAACAACCGAGTTCAATGTGCATGTTGAAGAAATGGTGAGATAGGGTATGAGGTTGTGTGTATTAGATGATACTGAGTTAAAGAAAGAAATCATAAGGGAAGCTCACTACTTAGGGTACACAGTATATTCCAAAAGTACTAAGATATATAAAGATTTAAAAAGTCACTATTAGTAGAAGAACATGAAATGGGAAATAGCAAAATTTGTATCTATATGCTTGACATGCCAACGGATTAGAATTGAGCATCAGAGGCAAGCCAGCGAGTTACAACCGCTTCTAGTACCTAAATGGAAGTGGAAAGATGTAACTATAAGTTTCATTATAGCTCTCCCAAGAACAAAGGAAAAACATGATGTAGTCTTGGTGATTGTGGATAGATTGACAAACTTAGCCCACTTTATACTAATCAAAGTAAAATATAAGTTAGAAAGACATGCTTAGTTGTATATTAGGGAGATTATCATATTACATGGAGTGTTAATCACTATAACTTTTGATTGAGATACATGATTTGTTAATACATTTTAGAGAAGCTTGCATAAGGCTTTGGGCACCATATTATAGTTCAGCATTGCTTTTGATCCTCAGATAGATAGATAGATAGCCTGAGAAGACTATGTAAATCTTAGAAGACTTGTTGTGTGCATGTGTTTTAGACTTTTAAGGTAATTGAAGCGATCACCTACCTTTGGTAGATTTTGCATACAATAGTAGCTATTGGGCAACTAACCAGATTACTCCATATGAAGCACTTTATGGTAGGAAGTGTAGATCTCCCCTATACTAAGACGAGTTTGGTGAAAGATAAATAATAGGATTAGAGATAGTACAATGAGTAGTAATAAAGTGAGAGTGATAAGACAAAGAATCCTTTCTACTCAGTCGCCAGAAAAGCTATGTAGATAAGAGGCGATGCCCCTTGGAGTTCCAAGTAAGAGATAAGGTGCTGTTGAAGATTTCTTCAACTAAGTGAGTAATTAGATTTTGTCTAAGAGGAAATCTAAACTTGAGGTATGTGGGTCTATTTGAAATACTAGAGAGAATTTGTAATGTAGTTTATAGATTAACTTTACCACTAATTTTGGAAGGGGTATATGTTGTATTTCATGTATCTATATTGAGGAAAGCTTGTGCCCAATTAAAATCAAGTAGTTGATTTGGAACCTTTGAATGTACAACTGGATTTATCCTCCATTGAAAAACCTGTAAGAATTGTAAGCACTAAAGAGCAAGTGTTAAGAAGGAGGATAATTCCTTATGTTAAAGTACAGTAGACTAATTAGATAGAACATGAAGCAACTTGGGAATTAGAAGAGGATATGAGAAAGAACCTAGAATTCTTTTCAAATTTAGGTGACTTTTTGAGGTTGAAAGTTTTTGTAAGGGGGGAGAGATGATGTAATATTTGTAAAATAAAATAAACCAAATACAAGGTTAAGAATAATAATAATGTTTTAATAATTGGAGTATTTTAGAATTTTTACGATCAAGGTATTTAAAACCCTTTATGACTTGTTTGCCTTCTCTTTTCCTTTTGTGTAGTAGATACATCAAAAGGCCGACATTAACACTCATCAAGTTCCTTAACAAATTTGCATTAGGATCGATAAAATTTCATTTAGGTAAGATGCAATTGGTTGTTAATAATCTAGTTTTAGTAATTTGAATGTTGTGTGGTGGACTAATTACAATTTAAGGGATAAGAGGTGCAAAAGTAGCAAAACAAATTTGTGGGTTCTGGTGGAGATTATGGTTGTTCAATTTAATTGAAGCAAGTAAGTGTTCCTTAATCATGTAAAAATGTAGATTTAGTGTTTAGATCGAAGTAAATTTGATTTGATGCGTAGAAATTAGGGTTTGCACACCATTTAGATAAGAGGAAGAGGAAAAGTTTTGAATAGGGGATACATAATTAGGCACACAGGTGTGTATCTACTTGTGTTGAGTTAGAGGTATACGGTTAGGTACACGATATGTACCTACCTGTGTTGGAGTATATAGCCAAGTATATGACCATGTACTTGGGTGTGTTAAGGAGTGTTTTCACACAAAAGGATATACAGTCATATACACGGCTATGTTATCATGAAGTCTTATGTTACATTTCTTTCTTCTTTTTGCTTTGGTTTTTTGTTGATTCTTAGCTAGTTTTATTTACAATAAAGTGATGGGGAAAGGAAATACACAATAAATACTTAGTGAAACAATCTAGTAAACTTAGGTTATATTATAAGGTAGTACTAAACTTAGTGTTTTGATACATGACAGATCTTGATATATTTGATAGTTGTAGAGAAGTTAATTTTGGAACCATTCTTCTTAGCACGTGTTTATCTTATCTGTTACTTGTATTTAATAATGTAGTTTGCTAAATGAACTTAATTAATATTTGATATAAATGCGTATGTTGCTTGTGCTTGGCTTAGCTTAGAGGCTTGTAGTGGTAGATCTCTATGGGGCATTTGGATGATTGGTATGTAACGTTGTCCCTAGTGAAATCCTATATCGAAATGATTTTAGATAAATTTTAAGGGTATTGGGGCTTATGGTGATGATTCTCGATACCACTTAGAAAATTAGGATTGGAAGTAGCAACTCCCAACCTAGGATCTATACATATTTATATTATATATGGTATGGTAAGATCATGAGTAGCCTTATGATGGTTCCTAGTTAATTAAAAGATAATACATGAATTGGTTGTGTTATTTCTATTGAATTTTATATGCATGTATGTTGTTAATTGTGTAACACGTGTATATGCTTGTAGCACTCAAATACTGGGCTTAGGCTCAACCCTCTTTATTTTTCAACTATTGGTGAGTATAATGAATATGTAGAGTATGACAAATTTGAAAATATATATTATTACTAGTTACTACTAGGATGAGAATGAGAGAGATTGTTACTACTACTATGGTCATGAGTAGTAAGGATAAATTGGGAGTTTGTTGATGGACATAGAGATGATTTTATTGGGATTTTATATTTGATAGATTTACTTGTTTAGGGTTCTTTAATATTTAGTGAAAATTAAGGTTTAACTATGTAACTGAATTAGTACTGTCATTTAATTTCAATTATAATTATGGTTGAAGTGACTCACTTATGACTTATTTATTCTCATTTATTAGAGAAGTTATGTTAATTTGAAGATGGAAGTTGAACAAATTTAAAGTTACGAGTGTAAATGAGAGTCTTGGCGTGTCATTATGCTGTAAAAATATGTAGCGAGTTGTGACATCCTAGGTTTGTAAGGTTATACAAATACACATCTTGAATTAATGCCAACACCAAGACTAGGAAGAAGATGTCCTAGATGTATGGGACCACATAATTTAAGTTAGTGCAATTGGCTAAAGGGAGCTTGTTTCTCCTACAGTAAGATAGGACATACCCATGGGATGTGTACTGAGAAAGCCATATCACAGGCTTTTTATTACAACTATAAACAATGGGGCCATAGATTTTTTCAGTGTGGTGCTACTATGAACCAGATGACTGTAGTGCCATAGCAAGTCCCAGAGCAACAACCAATAAGACCCCCACTTAAAGCATTAATGGATAGACCTTAGCATGTAGAATTGAAGCAAAAAGCACCAGGATGTGTTTTTACTCTATAGTAGTAGCACCATCAAGACACTTAGGATCAAGATACCATTGCAAGTGCACTATTCATCCACTTAACTACTGCAAATGTATTATTTGATATGGGTATGACACATTCCTATATATTGTCTGACTTTGTGTATGTGTGTGAATTGAAACTTATGTTACTGAATGACCCTATGATTGTGAATACTCCTTTGGGAGTAATGCTAGTTGATTTGTTTATCTTAGAGATGACGGATTTTGATATGATATTAGGAGTAAAATGATTGTCTAAATACCATCCCTATTTTAATCTTCCAAGTGAGGATTAGTTATTCTTAGGTTAGAAGCATAGAGACCTATAGTTTTTCCTGCATATGAGTTATAGGGTAGGAACAAGATATCAGCATTATCAATAGAGGCCAATTAGGCCATGAAACTAGAAGAAGTACATGTTGTACGTGAATTTATAGATGTTTTCTTAGAAGACTAAGTTTACCACTAGTTAGGGAAACAAAATTCTATATTGATTTGGTGCTGGAAATAGCACCAATATCTAAGACACCCTATAGGATGGCACCCATTGAGTTGTTAGAGTTGAGGACTTAGCTTCAAAAGTTACAAGACAAGGGGTTTATCAAACCAAGGGTGTCACCATGGGTGCACCAATGCTTTTTGTTAAGAAGAAAGATGGAAGTATAAGGTTGTGTATAGACTATAGTGAGTTGAACTAAGTTATAATAAAAAAAACAAGTATCTCTTTCCCATAATAGATGACTTATTTGATTGGTTATAAGGGGTTAGGTTTTGTCCAAGATCGACCTAAATTGGGATATCATCAGTTAAGGATCAAAGAAGGAGATATCTAGAAAACTACTTTTACAACTCGGTATGGACATTATGAGTTCTTGATAATGCCCTTTGGTTTAATGAATGCTCTAACTACTTTCATGGACTTTATGAACAGAATATTAAAAGTTTTTTTAGACCAATTTGTAGTGGTGTTCATAGATGATATACTTATCTATTCCAAGAGTAGAAAAGAATGTGAAGAACATCTGAGGTTGGTTTATGGGAAATTACAAGAGGAGAAATTACATACAAAATTTAACAAGTGTAAGTTTTGGTTGAAACATGTATCCTTTTTAGAATAGGTAGTAAATATGGATGACATTTCAATGGATCTTAAAAAGATAAAGGCTATGGTTGATTAGCCAAGACTGAAGACAATGATAGAGATTATGAGTTTTTTAGGACTAGTTAGTTTCTACAAGTGATTTGTAGAAGGCTTCTCCCATTTAGTAGCTCTTTTAACTTGATTGAAACAAAAGGGGATGAAGTTCTTATGGGATGATAAGTGTGAAAGTAGTTTTATGACATTAAAAGAGAAGTTAGTAATGGCTTCGATGTTGGTGCTTCCTAACATAGGAAAGGAGTTTGTAATCTTTATTAAGACATCAACTCAGGGTCTGGGATGTGTTTTCATGTAGGATGGGAGAGTCATTGCCAATGCTTCTCATCAATTGAAATCATATGAGAGGAATTACACCACATATGATCTAGAGTTATTAGCAGTGGTTTTAGTGCTTAAACTATTAAGACACTACTTACATGGTGTGAGGTGAAAAATCTTCATAGATCATAGAAGTTTGAAATACCATTTCACTTAGAAGGAGCTGAACATGAGGCAGAGAAGATGACTAAAGTTGATTAAGGACTATGATGTAGAAATCTAATACTATCCTTGAAGAGTCGAATGTTGTAGCAGATGCTCTTAGTCAAAAGAAGCAGGATAATATAGCAACTTTAATCACCTCACAAAGATAGATATTGGAAGATGTGCGCATGTTAGAGTTGGAAGTGGTGACACACGAAATTGGGACCAAATTGGCTAGTTTGCTTATGGGAATTTAGCTTGCACCAACTTTTTCCAATAATCCATTGGAAGGAATTGAAAGACCAATGACAAGGGCAAGAGTAAAATGCATGGAGTAGGCTTTAAATGGACTTATTCAGGATCATTTGGACCAAGTATTGCGGTTGAGTAATCTAAGAGATGAAGAGATCATTTTCCATTTATCAAGCATCTCCAACAATAATAATGAAGATCAAAGCTTGGAGCGACCTTACCAAATGGAAAACTTTGAGCTTCAAAGATGTCATCACTTAGAAGATATTGAAGACAAATTGGGGGTGGAAGAAGGTTGCTGGCGTCGGGAACTTAGGTTGCCGACCTATTTAGCCGGCTTAGAAATAAAGGTTGCCAGTTTGGGAATGTAGACCACTAGCTTACTTAACTGTTCTAGGTTATAGGCCATCGACTTTGGGGCTGGCTTAAGATGCCAGCCTATATGTTTTTGTCTTATGATTTCTTTTGTAATTTGCCCCTTTTATTTGAAAATCTATAAATAGTCTTTTGGGGAGACGAAAAAGATAGACCATTCATGAAATTAAAAGAAAATCCCTCCTTGTTCTTCATTGAGAACTATATTTGATTTTATCAAGGTGATTTGTGGCGATCAAAGTCCTATTATAGCTTTGGTTTTAATTCAACATTACGAATTAGGGTCGAGTTTCGTTGCTTGATTTCAAGACGATTCTAGGGTTTCCTTTCTATCTGATCAGGTTCTAGGAACATCTCAACCTAGGGTTTGCATCATTTAGTATCAGAGCTTTAACTCTTCGAAATTAGGTGTTTATCTATCCTTTGATTATTGTATTATTGTCCTTCATTAGTTTAGTCCTTTGAGTTTTGACTGTTGTTATTGTTCTTGTTTGTAAAAAAAAAAAAATCATCTTGTTAATATTCTTCATTTGATTTGATACATTGTTGTTAGTCTACGCTGTTAATTGTGTTTAAAGAGTGAAAAAAAAAGGAGGAGAAAAAGAAGAGAAATTCGTATTAAAAAAAAGAGAGAGAAGAAGAAGAAGAAAAGAAATTCGTATATAAAAAAGAAGAGGCTTGTCACAAAATTCCCTCTTGGATTGATTAGATAGAGTTATTCCCTCGTTCTTAGTATTAATTTGTCGTTATTTGTTGCCTTGTAGGGTCATCGATAAGGTTCTTGTTAAAGAGCTTTTAGGGAGGAGTTTATTAGATAAAAAAAAATATTAATTGAGTGAAACATGAGTGATTTGAATCCATATTTTTTTTTAGTGTAAACACGTGAGGGAGAGTTTGAGAGGAAAAGTATCTAGTTACTAACAAACTCATTGCAGGTTGTGAAAACATGACTAGTGGAGGAGATAATGTGGATTTTGATATGAAATTGTTTATGAAGGTAGTCCAAGATCAATTTAAACTTCTAAATAGAAGGTTAGATGATCTTGAATCTCGTTCTAAGCATAAGTCTTTTAGAAGGAGTATGGATGAGGAGGGGGAGGATGAAGAATCTAATGTTGATATGACTAGTTTTAGGAGAGGTAAAAGGGTTGATCAGAGGCAAGATAGTAATTTAGAAAGCATTAAGATGGCAATCCCTACTTTTCAAGGGAAGAATGATCCTGAGTTGTATTTAGAGTGGGAAAGAGAGGTAGAACATGTATTTGATTGTCATAATTATACTGAGGAGATGAAGGTTAAACTAGCAGCAGTTGGGTTCACTAATTATGTTAGCATTTGGTAGAATCAACTTGTGGTTAGTAGGCAAAGAATTGGGGGGAGACCAATTAGGTCATGGGAAGGGATGAAAGTAGTAACGAGAAAAAGGTTTATACCTAGTCATTACTACAGGGATTTGTATAAAAAGTTGTAGGGGTTGACTTAAGGTTCCATGAGTGTTGAGGATTATTACAAAGAGATGGCGGTAGCTATGATTCGGGCTAACATATAAGAAGAGCGTGAGGCAACAATAGCTAGATTTGTTAATGGCCTGAATAGAGAGATAACTGACATTGTAGAGTTGCATTATTATGTGGTGATGGAGAAATTATTACATAAAGCTATTAAGGTGGAGAGGCAGTTAAATTCTAAGGGTACCTTTAGGTATGGCTCAACTTTTGTCTCTTTAGGGAAGACAATTTGGAAGAATAACAAGGATGCATTTAAGCAAAAGGATGATGCAAAGACTAAGGAACCAATTGTCTATCTTAGACGTAAAACTGAACTTAAATCTTTTGCTAGATCATGTGATATTAAGTGTTTCAGGTGTCAAAGATTGGGGTACATTGCATCTCAGTGTCTAAACAAGAGGGTTATGGTTGTTTTAGATAATGGTGATGTGGAGAGTATCAGCTCAACTGAGGAAGAGATGCCACCATTAGAGGAATGTAGTGATGTTGATAAAGAGGGTCCTGTGAAAAGAGAAATGTTGGTCACCAGGTGTGCTCTAAACATATAACCTAAGGAAGATGATGATGAGGAACAACGTGAGCACATCTTCCATACTAGGTACCATGTGAGTGGTAAGGTGTCAAGTCTAATTTTTTTGCATTCCCATTCCTAATCTGATCTAGACTAGACCCTATGCTCATCTAATGTAGATCCTCGACTTGAGTTAGGAATTTCGTTTGATTTTTGGAGTCGCCACCCAACTGTTGTTGGGAAATATTGAATTAAGACTAAAGGAGCGAATTAGTCTTAATTTGGACCACTAGTCATCGTTATTTCCTCTTCTCATTTTTGAAAAGAGGAAAAGGGAAAACCAGAGTTTCTAAGTTCGGAGGCTAACCTATTAAAACCTTACGGTTACCACCTAATCTCCTAAAATTGTTCATATTTAGAAATGTGTTTTATTATATTTCTGTTACTTTTTATTATGTTTTTTATTATTCTAAGAAAATGATTTTTTTATTTCATTTTTTATAGGTTGACCCAAATGGGTGCCTACGTACCTGTTAGTCAGGATCAAACAAGTCGTAATTCGCTTTTTTGAAAACCTTTAGTGGGTTTGTGAATTTTAATTTTAAAAATCTCTTCTGATTTATGTTTTTAACATTTTTGGATTTTTTCTAAAAATTTAAACCTAAGCTTTAATTTGACTTTGAAAATGATTTTTAGAAAAAACATCAATTTTGGATTTTGAAGAAAATGATTTTTTCTAAGTGATAAAACTCATTTTATTAATTTTTGTAATTTTTATGATTTTTATGATTTTTTATGAGTTTTCATGATTTTTATAATTTTTTATAATTTTTATAATTTTTTGTGAATTTTTGTAATTTTTTATTAATTTTTCATAATTTTTGTGAATTTTTGTTAAAAAATTTTGTTAAAAATTTTATCCTAAATTATTATCTACCCTATTTTGAGATCTAGAATTTTATTATTATTTTTCTACATTTTTATTTTCTTTTTTATTATTTATTCTTTTATTATTTTTTTAGTTTTTACTATTTTCACATTATTAAATCTTAGAAAAATCTAATTTCTACCATTTCCCTATTTATTGAAAATAAAAAATAAACAAATAAATAAATAAATAGCTAACTAAATAACAAATAATAAATCAATTCGGAATAAATAAATAAATAAATAAAATTAATTAATTTAAAAAATCCAAAAAAATCCGACTTACCTGGATCCGGGTCGGTGTGCGGGTCGGGTCGAATCGGGTCGAAGCGAGTCGGATCGGATCGATCGGACACGGCGGCGGAGAGGGCTCGTTCACAGCGTTCCGACGGTCTTTTGCAACGGGTGAGGTGTCGAATCCTAGCTTCTCGAGGGTGCTTAATCCAATGGTGGTGGTGGTTTGCTAAAGAAACGCCTCCTGGTAGTTGCTTAGCTCCTCATCGGCGGTCGCGGTTTTGGTTCTCCTCCGATTTGCTCTCTTTTCTCACTTTCTCTTAATTGTGATCTCTGATTCAGCTTCCTGCCTTCGATCCCTATTTATAGCTGCTCAGAAGCCCTCTTGGATAAGCTCAAATCCGGCGATTTGGATAAATTCGAATTTTTTCGTTTTTTAGATTTGATTTTATCCAGCCTATTTGATGCCGATTTGTTGTAATCTTGTGATTTATCTGGATAATTCGGTTTTAGATTGATTGAAATCCAAAAAGATTCGAAGAAATCCAGCAATTTTGGCCTCGTCGGACTTCTGCCGGATTTTTCTCTGGTTGGGCTCGAGGAAGAAGATGACCACGTGCGGCACGCGTGACTTCCCTCAGCCAATCACACGCTGCCACGTGGCAGCTCCAGGCGAAAGGCAAAAAAAAAATTGCACAGAGTGCTCGGGGAGGATTCAAACTCGCGACCTCTGGCCTCCACACGTTCCCCATGCGCACACACGAGCCAGCTGAGCCGGCCCAATTTCCCGATTTTATTTACATCGCAAATTGTACATATGCGATACAATTTTTCCATTTTTTTGTATTTTTTGGAATTTCAAAAATTTGTGAAAATTATTTAATCCTTATTATTGCTACTTCTGAAATCATTTTTCAAAATTGATGTGTTTTCCTATTTATTTTTATTTTTTTGAATATTTTCATTATTTATGCTAAATTAGAGAAAAATTAGAAAAAATTGGAAAAAATTGAAAATTAATTATTATTGATTATTATTCATTCCTAAGGCAAAAATGGAGTGTTTACAGCTGCCCCTCTTTGTAGTAAAGTTTGAAAAACTTAACTACAAAGACAAGAAAGACGCCATTTTTTGCCTCTTAAATAGGTAACGCCTTGGTTTGGCTGGTTACCTGGAATTTGTTTTGGTAGGAAAATGCTCCAAGAGCTAATAATCCCACGATTTAAGGTGGTCTTAACAATTTAGAGTAATGTTCCCTCCCCAAATAGTGCTTTATGGGCTGACTAATTGGCGATAGGAAACACCTCAAGCATTGTGTGGAAGAAATGATGATAGGAAGTGTCTTATCAGACTAGCAACCTTGGAAAGAAAATTTACTTAGGAAGCTCCCTTATGAGCTGGCTACATGTCAATAGAAGCGTCTTGTTAGACTAGCAACTGTTTGGAAGAACATTTCCGAAAAGTGCCCCAAGAGCTAACTAATCGGGAGAATCTAGGAAAGTGCCCCTCATGGGCTGACTAACCTTAAGATAGATTTTTAGGAAAGTGCCCATCTTGGGCTGACTAACCTATGATAAAATTGATTGAACTGTCTCAAAAAGTACCCTTATGAGCTGACCTTGAGGACAGATTTTTAGGAAAGTGCCCATTTTGGGCTGACTAACCTATGATAAAATTGATTGAACTGTCTCAAAAAGTGCCCTTATGAGCTGACCTTGAGAACAGACTTTTAGGAAAGTGCCCCCTATGGGCTGACTAACCTAGAATGGAATTGTCTCAAAAAGTGCCCCCTATGGGCTAACCATGAGAACAAAGTTTTAGGAAAGTGCCCACTATAGGCTGACTAACCTAGAATGGAATTGTCTCAAAAAGTGCCCCCTATGGGCTAACCATGAGAACAGAGTTTTAGGAAAGTGCCCCCTATAGGCTAACCATGAGAACAAAGTTTTAGGAAAGTGCCCCCTATGGGCTGACTAACCTAGAATGGAATTGTCTCAAAAAGTGCCCCCTATGGGCTAACCATGAGAACAAAGTTTTAGGAAAGTGTCCCCTATGGGCTAACTAACCTAAGATGGAATTGATGTCTTAAAAAGTGCCCCCTATGAGCTAACCATGAGAACAGAGTTTTAGGAAAGTGCCCCCTATAGGCTGACTAACCTAAAATGGAATGATATCTCAAAAAGGTGCCCCATATGGGCTAACCTTAAGAGAGGTCTAGGGAAGTGCCCCTTTTTGGGCTGACTACCCTATTAAAGGGAATGTTTAGACAAGTGCCCCACTATAGGCTGACTCATCTTATGCTTTTGAATATGCTTTCTACTGATTGAGCTAAATGATGTGATGCCTTTCATGATGATAGTTATTTATTTTAATATGCTTGCCAGTTTATTGTGGATAGCAACCAAACAACCGAACCTTCGTGCTGGTTGCTTCTGCTTCA
Source organism: Laguncularia racemosa (assembly GCA_037954665.1). Taxonomy (NCBI): domain Eukaryota; kingdom Viridiplantae; phylum Streptophyta; class Magnoliopsida; order Myrtales; family Combretaceae; genus Laguncularia; species Laguncularia racemosa. The sequence continues at coordinate 6,245,050 of JBBMOL010000006.1, forward strand.
CTTCTTCTTATCTTGACACGGGGTTGAAAATCTTAATGTGCTTCCTTTCTTATGCGCAAGGCTCTTTTGACGGTAACGTTATCCTACTAATGCGTTAAGTTCTAATGCTCAAAAGTAGATAGAATTATATTACCAAATACATTGAGATTCATTATCATTTTAGTGTTTATCTTTCATTGGCGAAGTGGTGGGTAATGTGTTTAGGAGTATTTGTTATGGTGCGAATTGATTTGGATTATTGACCATTCAGGGATATTAACTTTGCTTGTAAAAAGTAAAAACTCAACTCAACGAAATTTGTATTGAACATTGGATTTCATAAACATTGGCAAAATTTCAATTCCCTTGCCTAAGGATAGTACATCTTTACAGCATCTGTGTTAATGGGGTCTCTCAATTCTGGACCATCCCTCTGAGTTAATATCAAAGCACCTCCTGACAGAACCTTTTTCACCACATAGGGGCCTTCATAGTTTGGGGTGAATTTTCCTCTAGTGTCTTGGGCATTCGGGAGAACCTTCCTTAGCACCAGATCCCCCTCTTTGAAGTATCGGGGCCTCATTTTCTTGTTAAATGCTCGAGCCATCCTTTGTTGGTAACACTGGCCATGAAATAATGCGGTAAGTCTCTTTTCATCAATCAGATTCAGCTGATCAAGTCTCTTCTTTACCCAATCTGATTTAGTTAGCTGAGTTTCCGACAGGATTCTGAATGATGGTATTTCAACTTCAACTAGTAGCACTGCTTCAGTACCATATACCAATGAGTAAGGGGTAGCTCCCGTAGATGTTATTATTGAAGTCCTATAAGCCATGAGAGCAAACGGTAGCATTTCGTGCCAATCTTTGTAAGTTGTTGTCATTTTCTCGATGATCTTTTTGATATTTTTGTTAGCTGCTTCTACTGCCCCGTTCATTTAAGGTCGGTAGGGAGTTGAATTTCTGTGGTTTATGTGGAATTGTTGACATAAACCTATCATCGATTTGTTGTTGAGATTGGTACCGTTGTCGGTGATGATGGACTCAAGAACTTCGTATCGGGCTATTATGTCCCTTTTCAAGAAGCGGATTATTACCCCTTTTGTGACATTGGCATATGACGAAGCTTCTACCCATTTGGTGAAGTAATCAATCGCTACTAGTATGAATCTGTGGCCGTTAAATGCTGTCGGAGTGATCGGGCCTATTATGTCGATTCCCCACATAGAGAAAGGCCATGGTGCCGATAACAAGTATAGCTTGTTGAGCGGAGCATTTATCCGGTTTGCGTAGACTTGACATAGATGACAATGCTTGACATATTTTATGCAATCTGATTCCATGGTCAACCAATAATATCCTAACCTCATGATTTTTCGAGCTAACATGTAGCCATTCATATGGGGTCCACATACTCCTTCATGTACTTCCTTCATTAGTTCACATGCTTCATTTTTGTCCACACATCTCAACAAGGTGGTATCAGATGATCTTTTGTAAAGTATAGACCCACTTAATAGGAAATGACTTGCTAACCTTCTGAGTGTTCTTTGGTCATTCTTGCTAGCCATTTCAGGGTATTTACTTTCTTAGAGGAAAGTCTTGATGTCGTGATACCAAGGCTTGTCATCTTGTACTTTTTCAATGGTTAAACAATAGGCGGGCTGACTTTCGATGTCAATTTTCATCGGTTGAACTTCGGCTTCCCCTGTTATCTGGATCATAGATGCTAGTGTGGCTAGTGCATCTGCAAACTGATTCTGAGTTCTCGGGATGTATGTGAAAGTGATTTTCTTGAATTCTTCAATTAGCTCTGTCAAGTGTTGATGATATGGTACTAGTTTGGGGTCTTTAGTCTTGTATTCCCCTCTTGTTTGTAGTATGATGAGTGACGAATCTCCATATACTTCTAATTCGCGGATTTCCATTTGGCAGGTCATTTTGAGGCCAAGAATGCATGCTTCATATTCTGCGATATTATTGGTATAGGGAAATGTAAGTCTCGTCGCTGCAGGGAATTGAGTGCCATCTGGGGATATCAATACTGCCCCAACTCCGCAACCGAATGCGTTGGCGGCTCCATCGAAAAACAGTTTCCATTTCGGGTCCTGCTCTGTCCCAAAGTCTTCTACCGGTATATTTTCCACTGTTAATATATTTTCATCTGGGAATTGGGCCTGTAGTTCTTGGGAATCTGTCTCGACAGGGTGTTCCACTAATTGGTCGGCTAAGGCTTGCCCTTTCATCGAGTTCTGATTTATGTATGTGATGTCAAACTCGGATAGGAGCATTTGCCATTTAGAGATTTTCCCTATCAAAGCTGGTTTCTCTACCAAGTATTTCAAGGGATCATGCTTTGTCAGTAGCTCAATATGATAGTAAAGGGTGTATTGCCCTAGTCGATGCATGACCCAAATTAGAGCACAACACGTCTTCTCCACCTCTGAGTACCTCTGTTCCCCATCTGTGAACTTCTTGCTCGGATAATATATGGAACGCTCTCTTCCCTCATCATCTTTCTGCCTCAGCACACATCCCATGGATTCAGGGAGTATAGTGAGGTATAAGAATAAGGGCTTTCCTTGCTTCGGGACTATCAAGACCGGAGGTTTTATAAGATAGTCTTTGATTATCTTGAATGCCTTTTCTCATTCGTCGTCCCATTTTATTATGGCTTTCTTCTTCAACAGACGGAATAATGGCCGGCATTTGTCGGTGAGCTGTGAGATAAAACGAGCTATATAATTTAATCTTCCCAGCAAGCTTCTCACTTCTTTAACGGAGCGTGGGGAAGGTAACTCTAATATAGACTTTACCTTATCAGGGTCGATTTCAATCCCTTCCTAGCTTATGACAAACCCTAACAATTTCCCCGTTGTGACCCCGAAAGTGCATTTCTCTGCGTTTAACTTGAGCTGGAATTTTCTCAGTCGTTTAAACAATTTCCTCAGGATATCTATATGGCTTTCTCCTTCTTTGGATTTGGCTATCATGTCGTCAACATATACTTCAACCTCTCGATGTATCATGTCGTGAAGTATTGCGACCATGGCTCTCTAATACGTTGCCCCGGCGTTTTTCAAACCGAAGGGCATGACTTTGTAACAGAAAGTTCCCCATGTTGTGATGAAAGTTGTTTTGGTTTTATCTTCTTTAGCCATTTTTATTTGATTATATCCTAAGAAACCGTCCATGAATGAGAAAAGATGGTTTCCCGCAGTGTTGTCTACCAGAACATCAATGTGAGGTAGGGGGAAGTTATCCTTTAGCGTAGCTTGGTTTAAGTCCCGGAAGTCTATGCATACGCGTACTTTTCCATTCTTTTCCATAACGAGGACTATATTTGCTACCCATTCTGGGTAGTCGGATACTTCAATGAATCCTACTTCTAGCAGTTTCTTGACTTCTTCCTTAATCTTTAGCAAGATGTTAGGCATAAATCTTCTTAGTTTTTGTTTTTTAGGTTTGACATCTTCCCTTGTGGGAAGCCTATGAACCATATCGATTGGTCTAGCCCTGGCATGTCACCATATGACCAGGCAAACACATCCGCATATTCCATTAATAGCTCGGTTATCTCACATTTTTGCTCGGCACTCAAACTGGTCCCGATTTTGAGGTTCTTAGGGTTTTCCATGCTTCTTAGATTTACTATCTGCACAGGCTCGTCGATCGAAATTCCGCTTTGTTCATGTTTTTGCCAATTTTCTTGTGTTATTTCGTGGTCTAGGATATCGCCTTCAACAACTGACCCAGCAGCGTTGGAAACGATATCAGCGTTTTTATTTTCTACCTGCGCGAAATATCCCTGATGTTCGATGGTAGGAGATCTGAATAACATAAAAGTGAAAGCATATATATAAGACGAAAACAAACTGTAATTGAATTTGATAAAGAGTCTCAATAAAATTTGCTTAATAAGTTTTCTCTACTTTCGAGCTAACCTAGCGCTACTGATAGGATAACAAAACCAATTGTTCAGAGCTGGATGCTGGTTGGACGTGCGGGGGATTGACTCCCCTTTGCTGTCGTCCTCTTCGTTTACCCGAAGCTCTTGAATGATGTTTGCCTTTCGGAAAGATTGTTGGAGAGGTGGGATGCACATCTGGGTGTCGATCGGCTTCCCCTTCATTCTGCCTTTGACACCTCTTGCTTGCGCTTCTTCTGCACCAGTAGGAATGTACCCCAGTCCAAACGTCCCGTGCTACCCCTCTTTAAACTGATGGCCCTCCTTGCTAGTCACCATGTTCACTTCATTGAAAATCTACAGCCCCAGGTCTTCTGAACCTTCTTCCCCAATATAAGGTATGGCAGTCTCTTTGTATATGGCGTAATCCTGTTCGCCCAATACTGTAACTATCTGCCCGCTTGCAATGAACTTGACCCTTTGGTGGAGACTAGAGGGGATGGCTCCAGCAGCATATATCCAAGGTCATCCCAAAAGCAAGTTGAAAGACCTTGGGATGTCGAGGACCTGGAAAGCAATGTAGAATACTTATGGACCAATTTCTACTGGTAGGTTCACTTCCCCCACTATGTCTCTTTTTGATCCGTTGAAAGCTCTGACCACCGTAGAGCTAGGTCTTATGTTGCTTGGATCAACCCCCAACAAGTCGAGCGTTGCCAATGGGCAAACATTGAGGGATAATCCGTTATCGATGAGTACTCGGGAGACAATGGTGTCATTGCACCTGACCACTATGAATAATGGTTTGGTATGTTGGTCTCCCTCCTCTTCTAGCTCTTCCGGAGAGAAAGATATCTGGTCCATTGTAAAGATAGAGTCCGCCACGTGACCTATTTTCTCTGTAGCGATGCCCTCTGGGACCTGAATCTGTTTTAGTACTTTAAAGAGTGCTTCCCTGTGGGGCTCGGATGTTGTGAGAAGGCCCATGAGTGATATCTGTGCTGGAACTTTATTTAATTGTTCCATGATCTTGTATTCACTCGCCTTGACCATCTTTGTAAATGCAGCGAGTCCCCCTTCCTCTTCTTCTCCTTTCTCCATATTGGGTTCTTCAGTTGGGCCTTTATACTTTGGATCGTATAATCTCCCAGAGCGGGTGATGCCTCCCACCATAGGAGGCCACTCTTGTTCGAGGGCCCGATAGTCAAACGGTGCAGCCTTGTAATTCTCTGCCGCTATCGGAACATTAAATACATATCCCTTGGGATTTATACCTCAGCTGATTGTCCCTCGTAGCATTGTATAACCCTGGGCTTCTGATGAGAGTTGATCATGTTGATAGTCTTCCCCTCTTCCTTTGACGGATTGTCTTCTTTCTCAAATTCTGGTCCCCATCCACTAGGCGGCCCCTGCTTAGTCGGGGTATAAGAATAGATTACCAAATACTGAAATCTCCCGTGTGATTCTCCCAAAGTGCCGACTGTTGGGTCTCCGGCTAACCACCTTCTTTTAATGTGTGCTTTTCGTGCTTCTTCTGGCGCTTGATGGGGTTGCTTCTTCTGTTGGTCTGTCGTCTTCTGCTTAGGGGCTTCCTTGGGAGCCGACTCCTCATATGTGATCATGTTAATGGTGGGCTTGTGATTGGGCAGCGGGTTGGTGTTGACATTGGGTGCTGGGGTGTTCACAAAATCCAGCTGTATGATTCCTGCATCGATTAAGTCTTGGATCTTGTGCCGGAGCCTGCAGCACCTATCTGCAGAATGCCCCTCCTGACCCATATGGTAGTCACACTTGAGGCTTAAGTCGAAATTCTTGGGCTTGTACCTGTCGTTGGGGATCTCGAAGCTAATCAAGTTGTTTGCCCTCAACCGAGCAAAGACCTGACTGAGCGGTATGGGGATTGGAGTGAACTGCCTTGGGGCCCTGGTGGCCTGGGTGTGACCTGTCATAGGTTGTTGGGCTAGGGTACTCGTGGTTTGGAATGTCACACGAGTCCCAGATTTTTCTGCCTTACCGGAGTGAACCGTGCTGACAGTGGACTCTTTAGCTCTGTTTCCTCCTAAAGGCCTTTGTGTCGGTGTGACCCTAGGAGGCTCCATTGTTTGGACTCTGCCGGTGGTGATGGCATTCTCAATCCTGCATCCCGCAGCCACTACCTCTGCAAAACTGGATGAGGTTTGGCCTACCAGGTGTGAAAAGTAGGTCTTGTCCAGGGTATTGACAAATATGGATGTCAATTCCTTCTCAAATATCGAGATTGCTACCCTGGCGACCTGGGCTCTCCAGCACTGAGCATACTCCTTGAATGGCTCAGCATGCCTTTTTCGGAGACTCCCCAGATTGATTACAGATTGGGTGACTTCGATATTGAACTTATATTGGTCATAAAATGCCCGGGCTAGCTTCTCCCAAGTGTTGACAATGTTGAAGTCCAGGTGGGCATACCAGACCAGTACAGGGCCTGTGAGGCTATCTTGGAACGTCTGGAGCATGAGTTGGTCGTATTGAGCATACTTGCTCATTTTTCGGGCATATAGCCTGGTATGCATTTTGGGGCAGCCGGTCCCATCATACTTTTCAAAATCTAGGGTCTTGAACTTCTCAGGGTATACCTCTTCCCTGTATGTTGGCAGATTGGTGATCCCGACTTGTTCAAAACCATCAGGGCCCTCAATCGTTTTCATCTTGTCATGGAGCTGCTGGAAGAGTCTCTTCTCCATCTCCTTCTGTCTCTCTTCCATCTCTCTCTTCAAGTCGTCAGAGGTTGGTCCTTGGTTAATCTTCGGCTCATATTCAAAAGCCGGGTTGAGGTGGGAATTGATTTCTTCATACACCAGAGGCTGTCCCTCCACTGCTTTCCCTTTCCTGGCCCCTGAATGTTCTTCTTGGGTTGGCTGAGTGGTGCGAAGGAGGCCGATGCTTTCAATTAGGAGGTGGACTTGGGCAGCCAATTGTTGGACCGTTTGTTCTAGGGATACGATCCTGGAGTCTGAGGTAGCTTCAGCATTTGTGTTGTTGCGGTTGTCGCTACTGTTGGCCATTTTTGTTCTTCAACGTGTGAGAATTGGACTTCTGGGAGGGTTCGGTTGCTTGGGAGCTATTTTGATACCTAGGCGCACATTTTGTTTTTTATTTTAGTGTGATGTATGCAAAAATGATATGCATGTGTCACGCGGAAGCTAAAAATAAAAGGGTTGACAATTGATTGACAATGTAATATTGAAACTTTACTTTTATTAATATTGAAAATTTTGGAGTTCGATAATCAAAATAAAATATTACAAATAATGATCTATTTCCTTGCTCTTTTAGTCTTCTGTTGTGGAGGCTCAGACTTCCCATTGATGACAGCTTCTAATTCTTTGACTTTGGCTTGGGTCTTCTCCAATTGTGCTTCCAAGGCCTTGTTCTTTTGGTCGAATTCTTTGAAACATCCCTTCTAGATGTCTTTCTTATGATCTGCAGCTTCAAAGTATACCTCCATTCGAGCCTTGACCTGTTCTAGGTATACTTCTGTCTCTGGATTGATCTTGTCTGGTCTTGGTTGGGTGACGTTTGGAACCCGGTATGCTCTTTCCCCTGTCTGGTATAGCTGGCGGATTACAAACTCTCTGGCGGCTCGGTGTTTTCCCACTTCGCCATCTAATTCCCCGAGGTCTACATTCGAGCTTTCAATTCTAGCTTCCTAAAGTGCTTTGACTTCTGCTAGCTTAGCAAACTTCTCGGCTACCAACAGGTTTGGATCTTGGTATTCAAAGGTGACTGCTTCCAGCGAGGGCCGATAAACTATATCTTGGATGGTACCAAACTGGTGGACCACTGAGTTGGGGTGATATCCAATACATCCGCTGATTCCGATTAAAGGTACTGCTTGGAAGTTTCTGCAGGTCAAGATGATTTTGTTACAGCAACTCCACCTGGTTGTCCACAGAATATCCTCATCACCGAAACCTCTAAGTACCTCTACCCAATTGTGGCTGGTAAGGTCGTCGGGCAGCTTCACCTTTTCTATACATGAGTTTAAGAGATCCACCTGCTGGGCTAAGGTTTTTCAGACCATGTTCAACCCGAAGCACTTAAGGTGGCTTACAAACTATATCAGCAGAAGGTTAAGGCTTGAGCGAAGGATCCCATGGCCTTTCTTCTTGAGGAAATTCAAGTTCCGGATCTGTTCAGCCAGTAGAGCCGAAATGTAAGATCTTCCCTCCAGAAATTGGGTTACCAGCTCTGCAACCCGGTAGTGAATATAGAAGGTCCCGGTGGGGAACAGTATGGTGGCGAAGGCTGTCAAGATGAAAGCGTTCACCTTTCTCCATCTGTAAGTCTTGGGGTCCCCACACAGTATGTCCTTCCTATCCCCATTCAGGCGATGAACCAGGCTTCTAAATCATCCATACGTATGCAATATCCATTACAGTTTGCCAGGGCTTTGTTGACGGCTGTCTTACGGATGCCTAATAATCTGCTGAAGGTACCGGCTGGCCCGGCCTCAAGGTCTGGTGCGTAGATTTGATCAGTCAGTGCTGGAGCCTGTAGCAACTAGGTGTACTCCTCCAGGGTAGGGGTGATCTCATGCGGCCCGATAAAGAAAGCAGCGGGTTCGATTTCCCATAATTGGAGCATGGCCCGGACTAAAGGTAAATTCACCTCTATCTTTGTCAGTGAGAGGATGGAGCCGATCTTTTGCTGGATGAAGGCCTACTCCTCTGGGTTATACAAGGTAAACCAATGGTCCAATACCAACTTTGGGTCCAAAGGTTTGTACACCCGAATTTCTTTACGAAGGAGGTGGTCGACTGTGGTGTTAGCCATCTGTTACAATAAGAAATTACCTATTTACAAATAGAACTATGAAAGCATTACAGGGAAATAAATTTGAACTCCATGAACAAAATAACAAACCATTACATTGCCACCAATTGTCAACCCTATGATATTATGTATGCAAGCAGGTTGGTTCTAACTGGTTCTCGAGCTCTATGGCCTCCCGCATTATCGGAGAAATGGATCTCAGGCCATATCGAAGCATTGGGTGGGGGTAGCCTAATCGGTCCCGAATGGTGAATCAACTCACTTCGCCCGAAACCTACACAATGGCTCCCCGTCTTAGGTTTCTAGGACGGTCCGGGTTCGACCGCATCTACTCACACAAACATTATGCATGCAAACAAAAAAAAAAAACTGAAAATCTAACTAATCCCTGAAACGTTACTAATAGAATAACGATTGAAACACATTTCTTAAAGAGAACAATTCAAAGAGATTCAGGTGGCTAGCTTACTAGCATGGGTCTCCAGTGGAGTCGCCATCTTATCGAGTCTAGTTTTTTTGCATTCCCATTCCTAATCCGATCTAGACTAGACCCTATGCTCATCTAATGTAGATCCTCGACTTGAGTTAGGAATTTTGTTTGATTTTTGGAGTCGCCACCCAACTGTTGTTGGGAAATATTGAATTAAAACTAAAGGAGCGGATTAGTCTTAATTTGGACCACTAGTCGTCGTTATTTCCTCTTCTCGTTTTTGAAAAGAGCAAAAGGGAAAACCAGAGTTTCTAAGTCCGGAGGCTAACCTATTAAAACCTTACGGTTACCACCTAATCTCCTAAAATTGTTCCTATTTAGAAATGTGTTTTATTATATTTCTGTTACTTTTTATTATTCTAAGAAAATAATTTTTTTATTTCATTTTTTATAGGTTGACCCAAATGGGTGCCTACGTACCAGCTAGTCAGGATCAAACAAGCCGTAGTTCGCTTTTCTGAAAACCTTTAGTGGGTTTGTGAATTTTAATTTTAAAAATCTCTTCTAATTTATGTTTTTAACATTTTTGGATTTTTTCTAAAAATTTAAACCTAAGCTTTAATTTGACTTTGAAAATGATTTTTAGGAAAAACTTCAATTTTGGATTTTGAAGAAAATGATTTTTTCTAAGTGATAAAACTCATTTTTATTAATTTTTGTAATTTTTATGATTTTTATGATTTTTCATGATTTTTCATGATTTTTATAATTTTTATAATTTTTTATTATTTTTATAATTTTGTGAATTTTTGTAATTTTTTATTAATTTTTCATAATTTTTGTGAATTTTTGTTAAAAATTTTATCCTAAATTATTATCTACCCTATTTTGAGATCTAGAATTTTATTATTATTTTTCTACATTTTTATTTTCTTTTTTATTATTTATTCTTTTATTATTTTTTTAGTTTTTACTATTTTCACATTATTAAATCTTAGAAAAATCTAATTTCTACCATTTTCCTATTTATTGAAAATAAAACATAAACAAATAAATAAATAAATAGCTAACTAAATAACAAATAATAAATCAATTCGGAATAAATAAATAAATAAAATTAATTAATTAATTAAAAAAATCCAGAAAAATCCGACTTACCTGGATCCGGGTTGGTGCGCTGGTCGGGTCAAATCGGGTCGAAGCGGGTCGGATCGGATCGGTCGGACACGGCGACGGAGAGGGCTCGTTCACAGCGTTCCGACGGTCTTTTGCAACGGGTGAGGTGTCGAATCTTAGCTTCTTGAGGGTGCTGAATCCAATGGTGGTGGTGGTTTGCTCCAGAAATGCCTCCTGGTGGTTGCTTAGCTCCTGATCGGCGGTCGCAATTTTGGTTCTCCTTCGATTTGCTCTCTTTTCTCACTTTCTCTTAATTGTGATCTCTGATTCAGCTTCCTGCCTTCGATCCCTATTTATAGCTGCTTAGAAGCCCTCTTGGATAAGCTCAAATCCGGCGATTTGGATAAATTCAAATTTTTCCGTTTTTTAGATTTGATTTTATCCAGCCTATTTGATGCTGATT